>JAPWDM010000001.1:93507023-93857023 GCA_035578155.1 Brachynemurus nebulosus
TATTTTAGATAGATATAGATTACCTTATGTAGGGTCCGCTAGGGTCCATTGGATCTAAAAGTGTCAAAAATACAATAACCGAATGATTTTGAAAATTTTTTCACTATTACAGAGGTAAACTATTTTAGATGGATTTAGCTTATATGTTGTATGAGGTCGGCCAGAGTCCTGGGATCTTTTAAGCGCCAAAAATAAACTAACCGACCGATTTTGAAAATTTTTTCGCTGTTAGAGAGCTAAACTCTTTTAGATAGTTATAGATTACGTTATGTAAGGTCCGTCAAAGTCCATGGGACCCAGAAGTGTCACAAATATAATAACTGACCGATTTTGAAAATTTTTTCACTATTGCAGAGGTAAACCATTTTAGATAAGTACAGTATGTTATCTGAGATCCACAACTGTCCTGCGGATGCAAATGCGGCATAGAAAACTACACAACGGGTTTTAAAAATAGTTTTACTGTTAGAAAGTTAAAATATCCTATATTATATAGGATAGAAATAAGCTACCGAACCGATTCTCAATATTTTCTCATTGCTAGAGAACTAAGTTATTTTAGGTGGGTAGCACTATGCTGTACAAAGTCCGGTCGAGGTCTTGAGTCCCAAATATACCAAAAATAAATTACCTAGCCGATTTTGAAAATTCTTTTATTCTTTATTTTTTTTCGCTTTTTTTTAGCCGATTTTTTTTTGAATCGATTTTTTTAATTTCGATTTAAATCGATCCAAAAATCGATCTTTTTTTTTGGAGAATCGACATCTCTAATTTCAAATAGACTTTTAGACAAATATCATAGTGCTGGTAGTAGGCTTCACGGAAATTTACTCCTTGCTTAAAAAATTGAAACGGTTTTTAACTTAGCATCATCTGAAAATTCTTCAACATCTGATAACCAGTCTTCATAAATTGTCATTATTAAAGTATTTTAAGCTGGTATTAAATATAGAATTTTGATATAAATCACATGAAAAATAATGATATTAGTTTACGTAAACTATAAACAACGTTAATGAACATTAAATAATCGCACACAAGCAATAAGAATGGACTTGGTGTACTGAAAGAAATACATGTTTTGTCAGTGCAAAAGTGAACTATTGCTTTTCGACAAGAAATTATCGAACTAAGAACTTGCTTCAATACAGCACTAAAATGTACATGGTTTTAGCCATCAAATGCCACTGTCAGCTCAAAATTGAAAAAAATGGACTTGGCCCACTATTACACTAAGCCCTCCATATGTTGATCAGTATTTTGAAAAATGCTCCTTCCTTTACAATATTATACCATTCCTTCTTCCATGGGTTAGTATGACCAAAATCCAAATGTAAATTAAAAATCACAAAGTGATTGAAAAAATTATCAAACTGGATCGGCCGGGAATCGAACACAGGATCTCCCGGTAACTAGCCAGGTATCTTCGCCACTAGACCAACGATCCTCTGTTCGATAGCCGCCCCAATTCGACAACCATTCAACCAGTTATGTGTATCTTCTTTTTTATAAGTTTTGTCAAGATCAGAATCTCCCCAAATAAACCTAAAGGGCTGAAATTTTTTGTATAGGTTAAGTTAATAGCCAGCCACTGCTTTCTGTAGGTTTCAATTTTTAACCCTTACCCCCACAATTTTTACACCAATATTCCCTTGATTTTTTTGCTTTTTTTTAACATGCCTAGAGACTCTCTGAATAAACCTAGAGGGCTGAAATTTTGTACATGTATTGAGTTAGTATCCACTTAGTGCCTTTTAGGGATTCCACATTGCCTTGCATCCCCCCCCCCACTTCTCCCATAATGATTTATTTTCATACTAATACATAGTAGCCATAGTAAATTTAAAAAAAAATGAACTAACTGCTATAAACAGAGACCAATGAACAAATTATATACAGGGTTAGTCAAAAGTATGGAAACAGTGAAAAATCTCAGCGGGAAAGCATTTTTGGGATAAATGATGGTGACAAAAGTTTCTGCATCTTTTATGGTGCATCCGATGACGACCTTAACCTTGACCTCAAGGTCAACTCCGGTTTTTTTAAATGGCAAGGCCCCTTTTCGACCCCGGAAATGGAAAGAGCAGAAAATGCTGCATCCGAATATGACCTTGAGTGACCAAGTCAATGATCAAGGTCAAATTAAGATCAAATGCTGATCATTACTGTAATTTTTAATTGAAAATTCTACTGTAATTTTTTTAATTTTGACGTTCGCTGTAGATGCAAACACGATGTAGGCCTACGCAATAGGTGTAGCCAGGATGTAGGCCTGCACAATAGGTGTGCCAGGATGTAGACGTGCGCACTAGGTGCAGGTAGGATGTTGATGTACGCAGTAAGTGAAGTAGGTACGAATGAAGTTGAAGGAAGAATTAAATAATGAAATATTTCAAAGTTCCCAAATAAAATTGTACCTTAAAACGTATCAGACGAACAAGATAGGCAATAGAGTCCAATATTTTAAAGTTACAATTTTATGGGGTAATTTTCAAATATTTCATTTTTTAGCGAATTTCCATTCTGGAAATTCAGCTATTACAGCCCCAGTGAACATAGAATGTAAATGTGATGTAACAAGGAAATAACAAGTTACGCAACTTTTTTGACTTATGGGTGACATAACAATTATATAAAATTAGAGTTTTACGTTATATCCCTAATTGGTACCTGTACGTTACGTAACAGTTACGTGCCATTGTGACTGTAATAAAATGTCACATTTGGGACTGCTATGTTACGTTTAGATGATGTATCAAGGTTGCTTCGATAAAACGTCACAGTGTGACTTTTATGTTATGTCTTCGCAACCTAACAATGTTACTTTAATAAAACCTCACAGAACTGACTCTTATGTTATGTTTTTGTGACGTATCAACGTTACTTTATTGAAATGTCACAATCATAACTCTTTTGTTATGTCCCGATGACCTAACAATGTTACTTTGAACAAAACGTCACAACAGTACTCTTATGTTATGTTTTTGTGACGTATTAACTACAGGTATCTTTAAATTGATAACTCCTTGCGAATTGATACATTTAAAATTAATATGGTAACAAAACATTTCACAAAAGTGACAAGTGAAATGTTTTATTAATATTGACATGTCACAAAAACATAACAAAAGAGTCATGATTGTGACATTTCATTAAAAAAACGTTAATACGTCGTTAAAACAGTTAATTTTGTTATTAATTTAAAAATTAAACTCTTATGAAAATTCTTGTAAGGCTTTATTTACTATTTTGTGATATATATTAATATATAACGATGAGAATAAATAAGTCAGTTTGGTCTAGTGGTTAAGACTGTCGATAATTTAAATGATGCTTCAGCTTGGATAACGGTTCGAATCCTGTAACAGTCAACAAAAAAAAAGAAAAAAAAAAGCAGTAATAATTTAGGTGTATGTATATGAACAAAGTTGGTAATATGTGATGTAATGTTAATAAGAAACAAAAAAGGGGAATTTTGAATTTGCTTATTGCAAAAGAAGGCGTAAGGCGTATTTTTATCTATAAGGTAACATCAAAGTTATATTTTCCTGAAACGTAACAAGAACATAACAATGTTACGTCACATTGTTACGTTTATAAGTGGGAAATTGTAAGTTACATATGAGTCATATGTGACTCATATTTTATGTAACAGGTGACTTTCAGTTCTGTCACTTTGACATAAAATTTACAGAAAAATGTTCACTGGGGCAGCTCTTATGGTAAGACCTAAGTCCGGGACTATGGTAGAAATTTGTTTTGGAGCCTCTAGAACCCGAAAATCTATTTCACTAAAATTTATATCTATCTATCTATCTATCTATCTATATATATATATATATATATATATATATATATATATATATATATATATATATATATATATACATATATATATATATATATATATATATATATATATATATATATATATATATATATGTATTTATGTGTACGCGATAACTCTCGAACGACGGCCAAAACCCTAAAAATGGCCAAAAACCTTACTTCTAGGCATCCGACGTGTCTGGCTAACGAACTTAGCGGAGCCAATCTGGATTCCAGCTGGCATACCAAATTTCATAAGTATTAAACGTTTCGTTCGAGAGTTATCGCGTACACATAAATACATATATATATATATATATATATATATATATATATATATATATATATATATATATATATTTATGTGAAACGTTTAATACTTATGAAATTTGGTATGCCAGCTGGAATCCGGATTGGCTCCGCTAAGTTCGTTAGCCAGACACGTCGGATGCCTAGAAGTAGGGTTTTTGGCCATTTTTAGCGGTTTTTTGCAAAATTTGGCCAGACTTCAAAAATTTTTTTAATTTTTTTTACACCATCGAAAAGAGCGTAAAAAATGCATGCTTTTAAAACATTATTCTAAGTGAACTAGCTTTTGAGAAAAATTAAGAAATTTGCTGAATTTTTTTACAATAAATGCTTCATCGTTTTAGCAATTCTTTTCTAGATAAAACAAGTTGTAGTTAGTTATTCAATATGTATGTATGTGTTATAATGACAATAGCTCTGTCTTATCTTTTTAAATTAAAATTAGCCAGATTTTTTAAGAGTACGTTATAGAAAGGAAATTTTTGTATGATGTCATCCTTTAGAGAGAAAATATAATTTATATATATTTGCATACCTGGAAAAAAATCGAAAACTATAGTTATGTAATGTAATAAAATATTGTTAAATGGATATATGCTATACTATATGAGATCCGTTAAGGTCCTGAGAACCCAAAAGCACCAAAAATTAACTACTGAACTGATTTTGAAAATTGTTTCACTGTTAGAAAGCTAAACTATTTTAAATGGATACAGGTCTTAACTGAGAACCCAATATTTGTGAGAGCCCAATATTTGTGAGAGCCCAATATTTGGAAATTCGTTATGTTATGCAGATGCTGCGACAGGGGTATTTATTCTTCCTTCAACTTCATTCCTACCTACTTCACTTACTGCGCACGTCTACATCCTATCTGTACCTTGCTGTGCACGTCTAAATTCTGGCTACACCTACTGCGCAGGTATGCACCCTGTCTGCGCCTACAGCGGAACGTCAAAATTAAAAAAATTACAGTAGAATTTTCAGTTCAAAATTACAGTAAAAATTAGCATTTAACCTTAATTTGATCTTGATCATTGACTTCAAGATCATATTCGGATGCAGTATTTTCCACTTTTTTCATTTCCAAAGTCAAAAAGGGGGGTTACCGTTTAAAAAAAAGGAGTTGACTTTGATTCTTGACCTTGAGGTCAAAGTCAAAGTCCTTATCGGATGCGCCGTAAAAAATGCTGAAATTTTTGTCACCATCATTTATCTCAAAAATGCTTTCCGCTGAGATTTTTCACTGTTTCCATACTTTTGACTAACAGTGTATTATATTATATAGACTAATTATATAAATGTATAATTAAGGCAGCCAGTTACGACCAAGTTCCGACCTTAATAGTATTCTGTAATATAGTAATGGATTGTATCCGTAGTAACGTTTTCAAATAATTATTGTAAAAATATAATATTGATAATAAAATTTTACTTTTTTGAGAAGAAACTGCAAAATTTTGAAAGAAAGAAAAAATTGACATTATATTATTTCATTAAATTTCACCCGTCTCCCCCTGTTACCCTCTTCAAGAAAAATGCATAGAAACTGGCTTTACCCTGTCTAGTAGTAATATATAATATATAATAGTGTTCATTGGTCTGTGATTATAATAAATATTGTAATTTAAAAAATATTATTAAAGTCAGTTTTTATTTATCAAATATGAATTTTGGATTTTTTGGAAAGAAAAAATATCTTCATAAAGGCCTTCCAGTTCACTATTTAAGGTCCATTTTTTAATATTTAAAAATAAAACACAAAGGCTATTGGCGGATCAGCATGGATAGGAATGCCCTTGTACGAACTGTTTTGGCTTTTTTCTTGCTAACTGCTATTGACGTAAAATTGAAATTTACTGAGATTCAGCCCTTAAAAACTAAACCCTTTTTTTAAAGTCCCGATCAGCTGGACACTTATCATCAGTTTTGAAAACACCAAAATAAGAATCCACCTGTACCCTTTCAACCACATTTAGATATCTTGAAAATACCGAAGATGTAACGAAAAATTCGACTCCCATGATGAGGCACCGCTGCTCCACGAATTTTTTTTGTATGCTATCTATTTAAATATTATTAGCGATGCCATTCCGTTATATTTTTCAAATAATAATTTTTGATAGGTAATTTATTTTGTATTTAATTTTTTGAATATATGTAATACCAGTAACTAATAAGATAAAAACAAATCTTCTTAATTTTTCAAGGTTACAATGTAAGAAAGATGGCTTCTTTCTTAAATAAGTTTATAATATATATATATATATATATATATATATATATATATATATATATATATATATATATATATATATATATATATATATATATATATATATATATAAAATAGGATTACAGATTATAGAAACTTACATAACAATACTTATTAAAGGTGACCCCTATTTTAAAAATAATACCCTCAAATATGAATTGCAAAAAATATTTTCCTTTTTTGTTTAATCCATAATACTTATGTACCTATATAAACCTACCCTATTCTAAAAAATATTGAATTTCTAATACCTATCTAAAAAATAACAGTTTTTATGGGGAAAATGGTGCGTACAGTAACTCAAGGGGCAAGTGCATTCAAGGGGCTATGTAACATTTTTATAATTTTACAGTAGAAGCGTTTGAAAGTTTTTATTTACATATACTTCCTATGCAATAGCACATGTTTATTACTGAATTTCTAGGAAATTATTAGACGTAATGATACCAAATTTTAATATATGATACTTCAGCATAGAATCTTTCTAAATTTTACAAAATATGACTTTTTGAAAAAAATGTCGCATAACCCCTTTATGCATTTGCTCCTTCAATTATTACTGAATAGATGCTTACAGGTATACAATTATTTGAGTTTAGTGTCGTCACTGGCGTTGTAAATATTATATAATAAACTAGTTGGTCCGGTAGCGTTGTTCCGCCCTTTACTGTAGGTGATACCATAGTGGCGCTGAACCAACATATTTTTTTTGTAGCTAAGAACCATTGTCTTGACAAAACAAATATATTGTGTGAATATATGATCTCGATCGGTCAAATCGTTCAGAAGTTAAGCGATCACTAACAGACGCACCAACGATTATATTTATAAGGATGTATAGTACAATAGATTAATTTTGGTCCACCAAACATGTATCCTGTCTTTGTTATACTATGTTGTAATGGTATTGTACTAATGCAATAAAAAAGGATACATAACAAATAGAACTGGACTTTGAACGGTCAGAACCAATCTGCGAATCTATACATATACTTCATTTACGTTTAAAAAAAAAAAAAAAAAAAAAAAAAAAAGACAACTGATTTTGTCGGCTGGTCGAGGTAAGGGAAATATATATACAATACCACATCCACAATCAATTATAGATAATATATACAATACTGTACAGATTAATACGAACGAGTGTATTGGAAAAGGATAGATTCCGATGTAGAGGACATGGATTGGTTTTTTAAATTTTTTTAAACGAAAACGCTCTGTACCTACGTGTATAAATTTTGGAAACAATGCTCCCATCATTAAAAGGTAACTACACTAATAACAGGGTTGTTAGAAGAACTTTTCAGTAGCTGAGCAAAAATCGTCAACTATTAGTTAAAATCGTCTAATCAAACTGAAAATAGAAAAAGTAGTAATTTCAAATTTAGTATAAGAATAAATTATGAACCTAAATAATAAATAAAATGAAATATTTATATAATTTGTAAAGAATTCTGGTTGAAAATGAACTGACGGTTCGAAACAATATTATCACAGTTTCAAAAATAAAAGTGGTATTTTGCGAAGTAAAATATTTGTTTATTATTTATAATTAATTGTTACTAAACGCAGCGAGTCACTAAATTTACTACTGAATTTTGAATAAACCCTTTTATAAAGGTACGTCTTGTCCAGCACTGAACCAACTATTAAACCCAAATTAATAAGTTTCCAGAAATAACGAGGAGTTTAAAAAAAAATTGACTTGTTTCAGTTCTGCCATTGCAAAAAGGATCATATTATAAGTTATATAAATCTCAATTGGTAGCCGGTCCTTACATTTTCGATAAGAATGGTTAATGGTTGGCAAAAAAGAGATATCTTGCTTTCTAATTCCTTGAAATAGGGTAAGTCTTTAAACTCTAAAATTTTCTTCTTCGACGCACTTAATGTGGTTGGAAAGTTGGACATCTTTCCAAATCTCTTTGACTATTTTTCACGTTATTATTTTAAAATAATGGTGGGCTATTCATACAGGCTGAGCGCGGCTTGTTATTTGAATAACATTCTCTACTTACAGTTTAGTTATAAATTATTTAAGTATATACATAATATAAAACATGAAAAATCCGGACTATATCAGAAACCTCGTTTGGAAGCTCCGTGGATGCCCTAAAAAAGAGGACAAATCTGGAAAAACTCGGATGAATGGCAGTCCTAGGTAAGTACGATATTGATATTTTTTTGTACTTACTAATTTATTTTCCTTTATAAATTTGTAGTATAAATAAAATAGTATTTTATAAACTTATGATAAAGAAAGAAAAGGTTTCATTTATATTTAGTGATAAATCTTATATTTTCTCACAGCGATTTCTTGAGTATTTTCTTTTCACGGAAGTGTCTTTAAAACATCTTTTAATAACATTTATTAAATTAAATATCTTATGACGTTTAAAGGAAATGTATATAAAACAGGAATTTCGTTATTCAAGAACGAGTCTCATACGAGTCTTCAAGTTGACTTCCAAGTTTAACATAACACTGAAGTAGTTCGGACTTTGTGCGATTTTCTTCAGTAGTTATATATATGATATAAAAATAATTTTTAAAAAAGTGAGTAAACGATTTTATTTAAAAGTTGTATTTGGATTCGATATTAGTGCGAAAATAAAGTGAATAAATTTTAATAAGTTTATTTTACTTCAAATTTTAGTATCATCAATAATGGCATTCGTTTCCGGACCAACATTTAGTGCCTGGCAAGGTTCAGGCAACATGACTGTTGTCGATAAAGTTCCACCAGACATGTTACATATGATAGACGCTCATTGGTATCAATATCCACCATTGAATCCACTATGGCACAGTATTCTTGGATTTGTTATTTTCTGTCTTGGAGTAGTCTCTATCCTTGGAAATGGAATGGTTATCTACATTTTTTCAACTACTAAACCACTCAGGACTCCATCAAATCTTTTGGTCGTTAACTTGGCATTTTCTGATTTCTTCATGATGCTTACCATGTCTCCTCCTATGGTTTACAACTGCTACCACGAAACTTGGGTTTTGGGTACGTACTAATTACCATAACTTAAAAAGAAAATATAGTGTGTACATCATGAAAAAGCATTATCTTATTTTAGTTAAAACTGAGATCATAAAGTTTTACCCTCACTTTAATTACGTCGAAAATAAAATGGTATTTTCTCTCGTAAGATATATATTTTCACGATCTTGGAGAGAATTTATTTTATGTTGTCAAAAACAAGATAACTTTTTGAAATTTTTTTTATGAGTGAATAAAAAGATTGACTTTTACAAAACCTCTCAAATTTTATAGCTTAATAAAACATTTAGCAACATACAGAAAAAAGTTTTAATTTTTATGAGACGAAATATGTGTCTGTTGATATTGCACAATCTAGCAATCTAGCTGGTTCAATTTTATTTCGAATAAATTTAATGAAGAATTTTTAATCCTTATAAAATTTTGTTCTGTATATAAAAATTAGAAAAAGTCTAAATGTAAAATATCTGCGGACCTTAAAAGACAAAATACAGTGGGCTCTGGCTAACTCAAAGCTGAAGGAACGATTAAAAAAATTCGAATTTTAAAAAATCTGAAAAGCTGATAAATTTCAAAATATAGAATAGGACAAATTTTTTTGAAACCGAATTTTTTTATTGAACATTAATTAAAAAACTATTTGCAGTATCCTTATTTACAGTTTAAAAATGCTCTTTTAACTGTATTTACACTATTTTGTTAAAAATACTTGAAATCTTGGCTTGAGTTTTACTTGCATGAGTTTTGGTAAACGCCTATCTTGAAGTAGCTTTTGAAACTAAAATTATTCAAATTATCCAAAAAATATTTGAATTGAATGAGATTTTCTAACATGGCGTCAATAAGAGTTGTAAGGGAAAAAAATCGATTAAAGCAAGTTCGAAGTAGCCAAAATCCACTGTAACGATTCTAACTATAAAAGTTTGCTTTTTCAGAGCAAAAAATATGATTTGATTCTAACTGATCGTTTTTTACACAAACACACAAATCTTAAAAATGTCATTCTTCAGAAACGTGAAGAAGTGTTTAAATCATCTAACAATATTACTAACCAGTATTATACGCTCATATTCTGGTAATATTTCTAACTAAATAACTCCGAATTTCGTTTTATAGTTTTAGGTTACAATACTTTTAAATACTCTTGCAACAGATTTATGAGCAAAAAAAATAGCTTTTTTTAACCAATAAAATAGGCCCCCTTAATAAAATCAATAAATAAATCAGAAAGAAAATACAATTTTCCCATGATATATGCTCTCTTTTAAATAAATCCAGCTTTGTGTACATTTGAATAAAGAGCCTTTATTTGGAATGCAATTCTATTATGCTAGAAGTTGTACTAATCATGACACTGCGCACTACTCTTGTTTACCTCATTCTAAATAACTGGTTTGTTATACGTCTTGTTTGGTACAAATCCAAGATTCTAGAACGGATTGAGAATATAAAACAATGTACCATTATATTTTTTGATGGCTCATAAAACAGCTCATGACTCTTTTTTAGGATTTCGTAGCCTAGCAAACTACGAAATCGTTATAGTTTTGCGTTTTCTGTCATCAGAGAAAGGTGGTCAATCCACACGTTACGAATTTTTTATTCTTTTTTTTTTTGTTTTTATATACATTAACAAAAAAAATATTTTCGCTAGTCGTAGGAAGTGACACCTACTTATTTTAATTAAACTATTCTATATATTGGTGCCAGCGCCGGAAAGGGGAGGGCAAGCCGCCCGACCGCCCGGGGCGCCAAATTTTGAAGGGCGCCGACAGGGGCGGATCTAGGGGGGTGGCCGGGGCCCCGGGAAGCAGGTCTTGAAGGCGCCAAAATTAGGTATGTGACGTTTTTTTTTTTTTTTGCTCTTCACTTGCTTTATGATAGGGAAAAAGAAATCTTTTTTCTACAGGGGTGCCATTTTTTGACCCTGCCCGGGGCGCCATTTAGGCTAGGTCCGGCCCTGATTGGTGCCCCTTCAATTTTAAGAGATACAATTAAATAACAAATTTGTTATAATGCCATGAAACAATAGAAGGAATATTCAGCTATCTATTTATTCAATTTTTGTTACAGGACCATTCTTCTGCGAATTATATGCCTTCTTCGGATCTCTTTTTGGAAGTATCTCAATTTGGACAATGACAATGATTGCATTAGACAGATATAATGTAATCGTAAAAGGTATCGCGGCAAAACCTATGACCAATGGAGGAGCTCTTCTAAGAATTGCAGCAGTGTGGATATTATCCCTTGCCTGGACTTTGGCTCCATTCTTCGGATGGAACAGATATGTACCAGAAGGTAACATGACTGCATGTGGAACTGACTATCTTTCAAAAGATTGGACAAGTCGTAGCTACATTCTCATCTATTCAGTTTTTGTCTACTTCTTACCTCTTCTGATGATTATCTATGCTTACACATTTATTGTACAGGTAAGTCTTTTTTTGTTTATTTGACTATTTAAATATTTGATGTGATTTAATAATGATAATACGTACAATTTTAGGCGGTCGCTGCTCACGAAAAAAATATGCGAGAACAAGCTAAAAAAATGAATGTTGCTTCATTGCGATCATCTGAAGCAGCAAATACAAGCGCAGAATGCAAATTAGCTAAAGTAGCTTTAATGACAATCTCATTATGGTTCATGGCATGGACTCCATACTTAATCATCAATTATGCTGGAGTCTTTGAATCTATGAATATCAGTCCTCTAACTACTATCTGGGGATCATTGTTCGCTAAAGCCAACGCAGTATACAATCCAATTGTTTATGGTATCAGGTTCGTATAGATTTTATTATTTTCATAGGAAAAAAGGTGCTTTTCATTTCAAAAAATAAGATTATTTCAAGCGAATTAAATATACACTTATGAAAATTTATTCAATTTTATTGAAAGCAGGCTATCCCAAGGGTTCCAACCAAAAGCAAAATTTTATTAAAATTTAAAAATTAAATAATTTTAAGAATGTCTTTTAATTACGTTTTCAAATCACAAGGAACAGATAATTTCGATTAATTAAAAAGTGATCCTAAAAATTACCCTTTTGATAAACCAAAAAATTTTAATTCAATTGTGGTTTAAACACAATAAACAACAGCTTATGATGAGACAGTAATTACAAAAAAAATTTTAGAATGAACATAGGAATCGTTTTAGAGATTGCCAGCAGTAATCATGTATTGTAATTTAGTAAATTACTATAGAAGACCCTATATAAAAATTCTGAGTAGTTCCGATTTGTCATTTTGGTGATTTCAAAACTGACGATGAGTATCCAGCTGATCGGGGCTTTAAAAAAAGGTTTTAAGTTTTTAAGGGCTGAATCTCAGTAAATTTCAATTTTGTTCCGATAGCAGTTAGCAGGAGAAAAGCCAACAGAATTCGTACGATATTAAAAAAGGACCTTAAATAGTAAACTGGAAGGCCTTTATGAAGATATTTTTTCTTTTCAAAAAAATCCAAAATTCCTACTTTATCAATAAACAGTGACTTTAATAACATTTTTAAATTACTTAATATTTATGTATTGCATTTGTTATAAAAAGAGTAAGTTCATTTTTTTTTAAATTTTTTAAATTACTACTCGCCTACTTGTATTAGAATAAAAATAATGCAATTAAAACACATTTAACAATACCATTGAATTCCGATGTAAAAATGGGAGAAGTGGGGGAAAAGTAATGTGGAATCCCTAAAAGGCACTAGCTGGATACTAACTCAATACACGTACAAAATTTCAGCCCTCTAGGTTTCCTTAGAGAATCTCTAATCGTGTTAAAAAAAAGCAAAAAAATCAAGGAAATATTGGCGTAAAAATCGTGGGGGTAAGGGTTAAAAGTTGAAACCTCCAAAAAGCAATGGCTAGCTATTAACTTAACCTATACACAAAATTTCAGCCCTCTAGGTTTATTTGGGGAGATTTTGACCCGAACGAAACTGTTAAAAAACAAGAAAAATCATCTTTTTGGTATAAAAATCGTGGGGGTAAGGGTTAAAAATTGAGACCGCAAACGGCACCCCCTTGGTACTAACTAAATCCGAATACAAAATTTCAACCCTCCAGGTTTATTTGGGTGATCTGTGCGAGTGGTACGAACTTCGAAAACGTCGAAAAAGCATGAAATAGCTTAAAAATGGGGGTGGGGGTAAAATATTAAAACCTCCAAAAAGCACAACCTAGGTACGAACTTTATCAATACACCAAATTTCAACCCTCTACGTTAATTCTGACGGGCTGTGGGCGTGTTAGATCCAGCCAAAATATTTTTTTCCCCCTCTCCTTCCTCCAAATCATCCTAGGAAGCTGAATTTTGGATATGTTGTAGATAATTGACCAAAACATTATTTCCAACCGGTTTTGAAAAGTTCTATTGTTTTGTTTCCCCCACCACCCCCTTAAAGGTTGGGTCGGACCCAAAATTTGCCCCCATTTTGATAGTATTGTTGTGCATCGGAATGAGCCCCACTTACCAAATTTCAGCTCTTAACTTCCATAGGGGAACCCTATACATGTCAAAAGGTAGCGTATATATATATATATATATATATATATATATATATATATATATATATATATATATATATATATATATATATATATATATATATATATATATATTTTCTATAGAATCATGTTCTACGGGTCCGAAAACGGATAGCGCCCCTACTTTCGCCTCTCGCCGTTCTTATCGTATAGGCTGTATAAGTCTAATTTTTCGAGGAAAATTCGATTAATAATTAAAAAATAGCTTTTTTATGAAAATATATTACACACTATTGTCATAATATGTTGTCACAAGCATGTCTGTTACTAACGCTGTATCAATGCACTGTCAACATTTTAATTTGCCATTTTTAACGACAACGGCATGTTTTGTTAGTATATTAAAATATCAGTTGCTAAGCTGTATATTATCGACGAAAACATTACGCATGCGCCTCTACTGATGTATTTAGAAATTGTATCAAATAAAACATGTATACTCCATTTTTTATTTAAAAAAAAAAAAAATTTTTGTCGGGTGGTCGAGGTAAGGGGAGTATATATGCCAATACCACATGCACAATTTGTAATAGTTAATATACATAAAACGGCGTAAATTAATACAAACGAGTATATTGGAAAAGAATAAATTTCAATGTAAAGGTAATGGATCAGTCTTTTTTTAAGTGAAAACGGACATTACGTATATTACTGACGATAAAATGCATAAGTATTATAAAAATTACGTGTGCGTCACTAAATTCCTATTCCAATTAAATGTATACGTACATGATCTACCTGATAGTTTCTAATTTTAGTACCAGAGGCGCGACTGAGAATATTTGCATCATCAGTAGTAATTATTGAATATATTTTGTCAAAAATATTCTGCTGATATCACATTATTAATAATTACGATAACGACAACGTAGTTAATGGTTACAATTCATCTAAACAAGGGTGACTTAATGAGCCACAGGTATCAGAATACAGAAGATTTAAAAAATCAACAGTACCCAAAACTTTTATATAGAATATTCTATTAATTTGTTAAATTTTGTTCTAAGCAGTTCCAAGTAATTTTCCACTTAAAAAAATCCTTTTATCGTCAGTTACTTATGAATACTAGAATACATACTGTCTATACGAATGTTAATGTTATCTATTATTATTATTAATATATGTAATATATATTTTAAAAATATTATATTACATTATTTAATATAACGAATTTTTATTTCAGCCATCCAAAATATCGAGCAGCACTTGGGAAAAAATTCCCATCCTTGGTATGCCAAAGCGAACCAGACGAATCAGCATCTGTTGTTTCGGGAGCCACAAATGTATCAGAAGAGAAACCAGCTGCGTAAAAACATTGTTAGTTTTAAGACAAATTTCCCGTTTTTAATAACGCACTCAGCAATATTATATTTTTCAGTATTTAAAAACGAAACTGAAAAAATTGGAAACGAACTGCCATAATTTTAAAAACTGGAAAATGATTGTGTGATGTTAAAAATGGGACTCAAACTTGTCACAATTTTTTAGTTATATTAATTTTATGACGACGTACGGCTTCTATTATGGGTTTAACGAGAATCAATATTTCTTTGTATTTTTATTTATAAAAAAATAATGGAAATAACTGTGTATAAAAAACATACAAATTTAGCTGTTAAAAAGCGTACGACTACGCAATCCATTTTTCAGTAGCAACTTTTCATACAAATAATAAACCCACTAAGCAATAATTAACTTTGTTTTTTTTTTTTTTTAAATCCTCTAACAATAATAATATACAATACCTTATAGTATACTAGGTAGTCTTGATAACAGTGTCTCTCAAACTAGGAGTCACGAAATGGATGGAGAATATTTAAACACAAACCATTACTAATATTACGTTACAAATAAAAATAAAAAAATAAGTAGACTCTTGAAATTTTGGTGTTTATTTCTCTATACTTAACGTATATGAACACTTTCAGTCCCACGTTTTCGGCATCCGAAAATAATCAAAACAACCGCAGAGGTCGATCGCGATCAATGATTAATTGATTACGCATTATGTGTGTGTGTGTGCGATGTCGACTACACCGACATGTACTCAACTCACACAAACACCAACACACACTACTATCTTGGTTTCTATAAAAATTTTCAAAATAAACAAATACATAAAAAATATTTTATATTATTATTTTATTATAAAAACTAATAAAAGTATTTTTTTTATTTTGCCAGTTTGTTATCTAAACTTTCTGTAATTGATTTGAATGTCAAATATACATATGTACGTACGTATCACGTACGTATGTTTACACATACATGTTGAATCATTTTATATATTTGTTTATATAAAGTTTCTTTAAAAATATTGCCGGCTTCCGGGGAAGTTTAGTGTGAAAGTGCTTGGGCTTCATAATGTTAAGAATATTTTTTTTTAACACATGCCGTTTCTTAGGTACCATTCAAAAAGATCGAAAAAATGAACATCCAATTATTAAGCTTTTATTTTAACCATAGAGAAAATTTTTTGTCTCAAAATGCCAAACCTTTACTGCCAGTGACAAGTACAATAGATAAGGTTACAAAAAAGGAAAGAAAATCAGAGAAGCCAACATCAAAAACTGCCAACCCTAGGAATTTGCAAAATAGAAATTATATTAAACCATGTTGGTATTTCAAAAAATATGTCACAGATGGCGGCATTTGTACCGGTGAATATATCATATATGCATTATACCGAATATATACATATCAAAGGATTTTGAGTCGCCATATTGCATGACAAGTTAACTCGTCTTAATCATTTAAAGTGTTAAAAACTATTTGCAAAGAACCGATGACAACATTTTTTATTAATATATTGTAGTAAAGAAAAAACAAAATATAAGGTTAAAAACAAATATTGTCCGCAAAATAGATGAATTCTTGATTTTCTCATTTTATAATATGTTTGGAAGAAACTTCTCGCTTTAAACGCCAGTAGTGGCGATGGTCACTTTTTTTTAGTATTTATAGTTGATTATAAAGTCACTAACATAACAAGAAAATAATATTATCAATTACCTACTTTCTGAAATATGCGTAAAGTGAATTTCCAATCACAAAAATTACTTTCTTTTGTGCTTCCTGACATCGGATATGTCTGGCTGAAGAACTTATCTAAGATTTTTGGACTTCCAACGTTTTTATCAAATTTCGTAAAAATAGGATGTTCCATTCAAGAGTTATCGCGCGGACACATATATACATATATATATATACAGACATACATATTATATATATACACACTACCGTTCAAAAGTTTGGAAGCATTAAGAAAATTCAGTAAAACCATCAGTGGATAGACTACGAATAAAAAAAAAAATCATTTGTAACACTACTATCAAACGTTATTTTATTTTGAAATTTTCAAAAAAAATATAAAAGTTACCTCTTCTATGCTTTTTCTAGGTTAATTATTGAAAAATATTCTATTTTCCGACATTTTTGAGGTAAAATGAACAGATGTATGGTTTTTATTAAACAAATTTCAGCTTTTTAATATATTTTCGCCTTAAAATATTTAATATTTTCAAAAATGTATGATAGAATTTGTCAAAATTTAAAATTATTTGTTTTTGTTTGTTTTGTTGTCAAAAAATTTAAAATTATTTGTTTTGTAAAAAAGAAAAAATGAATGTGCAAATTTATTTACGAGTAAACTGCTGTGTTTATACATAATAATTATAATAGTATTGTCATTTGGATAAAAAATTACGTAAAAATATTATTGTTTGAATATGATTTAACGTAATTTTTATGTGATTGTAGCAAACTCTTATTAATTTTAGTAAGGTGTAAACATAATCTAAATTCTGACCGTATCACATAAAACAAATTTTCTTGGTAATTTTCCTATAAAAAAATGGAATAGATAGATTATAAAGATTTACTCAACTGAGAGAAATAGAATATAACTGAATCGTTAAACTGGATTAAAAAAATCATGGTACGTCACTTATAAAGCCGTTTTTTTTTAATGTATAGCATCGCAAAAAATGAGACAGAAAAAAAAAGACTGTGAGTGCGAGTGTAATAAAAAATGATTTCTTCCAACATATTTTCTAACTTTTCTCAAAAAGTAATTAATTTAGAGAAATGGTGTTGCATATTGCCATTTACTTTGGCTTGGTGTAAAAAAAAAATTTGAAAAATTGCTTAATTCTGGCCAAAAAACTCATTTTGTTGACAAAAAATGCCCGAAAAACCTACTTCTGGGCATCCGACGTGTCTGGCTAACGAACTTAGCCAAGCCAATCTAGTCTTATATCAATTAAGACAATCTAGTCTTATATTAATTTTATATCAAGCACTAGTATACAGGGTGTGACCAATGGAATATAACAGAAGGTTTTCAAAAATTATGTTAAGAAATAAATTTATTTCTGCATATTAAATACAAAACTTGCCAAAAAACAAATAAAATTGCAATATAAAAAATATTTTAAGCAAAATAGGGGTTGGACAAGTTGAAAAATGATTGTGCATCGTTATGTATTGCGTACTATGTCTGCAGTTTTCATACACACTATGTATTATGCATTTATGTTTAATTTTACGTCCTCACAGTTCGACACATCATGTCAAATTACATCAACGGTAAACGCACTCTTGATACATACATATTGTCTCTTAATATTAAATAAACATTGCAAGTTTAATAAAATAATAAATAAATCATATCTCATATCATGTTTATGTTACTAATAATAAAAATCATACTGTACAATAAATTTTTTTATCTCTTTTCCGCAACGCGGTGTATTTGATGTTAGGCGTATCTTATGTTAGACTTTACCTGTATATATATATATATATATATATATATATATATATATATATATATATATATATATATATATATATATATATATATATGTATATATATATAATATCATTTTCGTATTCTAGGGACCTCAAAACATATTTCTGTTATGGTCCCGAGCTTAGGTCGCATCATGACACCTACTGTAATAGCTGAATTTCGAGTTTTCGAAATTCGCTAATTATACAAGAGACTACCGACAAAAGATGTAAAAGCTTTTATAATATTGTTAGTGATATACGAGCTAATTTATTTTAATAACAAACTAATTTATTAAAATGTCTGGTAAAGAAATTTTGTAATCTGCAAAAATATGTGTGTTTCCAAACTTTTGAACGGTAGTGTATATATAAAGATTTCAGTGAATCTCATTTTAGGCTTCTAGGGACCTCAAAGCAAAATTGTATCATAGTCCCTGACTCAAATCTCACTATAACAGTGCCTGTAATAGCTGAATTTTCCATTTGGAAATTCGCTAAAATGATCGGTGAGTACCTCAAAAACTAGACATGATACGAACATAATATGTAGGACACCCACTTATGTATGATACCCACTACTAACAAGCTATAAGTAATAGTAAACTATTACAGCCATTTGTTTAAAGGTACTGATCACAGACCAATGAACAGTATTATATTTCATATATTATACAACTAGACAAAGCGTAAAGTTAGTTTATAAGCAATTTTCTTGAAGCAGGTAAGGGGGTGAGACGGGTGAAATTTAAGGAATATAATTTATTGTTCATTTTTGAGCAAATGGAACTATAATTATTGCAGGATATAATTTGTATATGTACGTACATATTTCGAAAATAAAGCGAATACCACTTTTTTCTTTCAAAAGAGTGTAGCAGACTTACCATATGAAAATTGAACTGACGTCATTGGACATAGTTTAACCTTTTAAATATTGCTTATTTGCCGAAAGTACTGATACCCGTGATTTTAGATCTTTGCTCTCACTTATAAAGGAGATATGGGGGTAACAACCCCTAACGATATTTTCTTTTTTCTCAAAAACTATGACAGATATTTGAATGAATCGAACGCCAAAAAATAGATATCAATCAGCTCTATATTTATTATTTTTTTATATTTTTTGATTAATTTTCAGAAGTGTAAAACACTATATTTATTATTTAAGGGTGGTTTTTTATATGAACCACTGGAGATACACCAACCAAATAAATATCATATAATCATCTGAGAGTCTACTCTAACATATTAGGTAGGTAATGCAAACACATTCATTTTAATTTTTTCATTGTTAATCTTTATTGATCGAAACGGCAATAAATTATGTATTAGTTAAATGTACGAGCCTTCAGAATTTATTACACGTTGCCATCGCTCAGGCAGTTGTTGTACGCCAATCATAGAACCTGACGTGTTAAGTTCCGTCACGATTAACTTCAGCGTTTTTTGAAAATTATCCCAGTTATTGTAGTGTGTTCCTCTTAGCTTCCTCTTCAATCTGGCAAAACAATTGAAGTCCAGCGGAGAGATATGGTGCTTTTTGATAAAGCTCTTTTGCAATATTAGAATGAGTGACACCCACAGACCAGTCCCACAAACAAGCAAACTTGAATAAAACTCGTTGCTCATAATCACTTACTGAATGAATTATTTGTTCTTTAATTGACATATTACAAAAGAGCGAACTGACTATCACTGAGAATAAACCTACAGTGTCGCGTTTCTAATGACATTAGTCAAGTTACAACAAGTCTAAAAATTAACAAGATACAACATGTAAAAATTGGATGTGTTTGCTTGGGACAACCTAATATTATAAATACAAAAGTTTGCATTGGGTGGAACATGGTTAAAAATAACAACGAATATAATATGTAATTGATATTATATTTTTATCACCTTATCACATCTAATATATTTAAATTATACATATGGGGCATTCTTTCTGAACGGGAGACCCCATGCTGTCCAAAATTGATGTTACTTAAAATAGGTCTACAATAACTCGAATTAAAGCTTATGAACCCTACTTTTCAAACATGAGTGGCAAAAGTGAGCTTACACAATAGTGCCTTCAATATGACGGCTGGAAAGTATAATCGCACTTTTTTTGCGGACAATAAACGTTCTGTAACGTTTTAAGAACTTTTTCATAAAACTTTTTTTAGTTAAAAATATACAGTTTTGCTTAACGTTTTGAGGACAATTTAAAAATATAAACGGGGTGATCCATTTAACCTGGAATTTTGTATATCTCGAAAAATAAGCTTGTAGGAAAACTGCCTGACCAAAGAGTATAGGATAGAGGAGAAACTGAAATATAAGTTTTTAGTGACATCTTGAGTCTGTGGCTACCAACTATAAAGTTTGTCGGCCTGTACAGAGGCGCCAGGTAGTTGAATTTTTTGAAATTTGAAGTATGAAACATGCGTTTGGATTAGTGACAGTTGAATGAGTTGGATGTTTAAGGATTTTTTGCAGTAACTAGTTGAAAAATTAATATAATTTAATAGTTTGATAAAAAATGGTTCGTTGTTATGTAAAAGGTTGTACAAGAACCCAGAAAAAAGATAAAAATCACTTATTTTTCAGTGAACCAAAAAATTTAACGATGTAAGTATTTTTTTTTTATACATTTCTAATGAAGTCAGCATAATAAATATAATTGGCGACACATTTAATTAAAATTAAAGTAAAAATATTCAAAAAAAACTCAGGAAGTATAATTTTATTGTTCATTTATTGCAAACGAAAACAATGGAGAGAATTTGCTGAGATTATTGATGATCCAAAAGATGTCCGAATTTGTTCGGATCATTTTGAATTATCGTGTTATAGAAAAAGAACACCACCACGGCATTTGTTATGCCGAGAAGCAGTTCCAACAATTCAGACTTCAGAAATCGCCAATACTACACCGATATGTGAATACACCGATAAATTTGGTTCTCCTGTCAGTAGTAATCCATCCTCATTAAGTAGTTTAGAATGTCCGCATTCAAATTTGAAACAACAGTCATCTAGAATATTAATGACTCCATCTAAGAAAACAGCCCGGATTCCGAGAACTATACTCTTTAACAATTTAATGCGTTCACCTAAAAAGATCGTAACATCTCCGTCAAAATCAGTAGATATTAATGGTGAAGTATCTATAAAATCGAAACAAATTAGTGACGCTGCTCGTCAAGTCCAACTAAGTCCTAAATCATTGCGTATTAAAAAGAAAAATCGTTTATTAGCTCTTTATCGAAGCCGGATCCGAAGACTAACTAAAGCAAGACGTGACGATTCGTTAGTTACTAATGAATCTGAAATAAAATTCATCATTAATGCGTGTTCAAAATTCTTAGGATCTGAAGCTTTGGCTTTTTTTTCATCGCATCTACGTTTGTACAATATAAGTAAAAAAGGTAGACGTTTCAGTAATGAGGTGAAAGACATAGCATTATCTATAAAATATCATTCACCAAAAGCATACCGCTATCTAAGTAAATTTTTTCATTTGCCAACAGAGAGGACATTGAGTACATATCAAAAACAATTTCCAATTTATCCAGGATTGAATGATACTGTGTTAAATCAATTGAAAATTTCAATGGAAAAGACTGATACCAAAGACAAACTTGTCAGTGTCCTTTTCGATGAAATAAATTTAAGTGAAGAAATTCATTATGATAACAATGCAGATGAATTTAGAGGTATCGCCGATAACGGTAAAGCACGCACTTCTGAAAGTGCTAAAAGCGCATTAGTGGCAATGATAAGATGGATTAATAAGCCCTGGAAGCAAGTGATCGGTTATTGGTTATTAAGCAAAAATGACAATTCCAGCTTAACTCATGAAATAATGGAAGAAACTGTTACAAAATTATTTGAGGTAAATCTTATAGTGAAGGCTGTGATCTGTGATCAAGGTCCCAGGAATATTGGGATGTTCAAAAAACATAATATGACTCCGGGGAAACCATTTTTTAAAGTTCCTGAAAATGATCATAAAATCTACCTTATATATGATCCGCCACATTTGTTGAAATCAATCCGCAATAATTTATTCAAAAAGCACTTTAAATATGATGGTGGTTATGCACGTTGGTCAGTCATTGAAAAAATTTTTACTCTTAGCAAAGAAAGGCCCTTGTATCTAATTCCTAAAATAACTGAAAAACATCTGTTCAACATTTCCAATGGAGATAAAATGTCAGTGTCGTTAGCTGCTCAAGTTTTTTCGAAATCGATGTATATAGCTCACTTAGTATATACTACTATAGATGGAAATCAATTTCCAAAGGATGATAAAACTGGGCAGCTGATTTGGGACTTGAACAGGCTTTTTGATTCTTTAAATTCAAGGCTTGAAAGACCAACGTCGGAGAACTTGGGAAAGTTGAATTATGCTATTTCAAAAGATTCAGTGCACCAAGAATTTTTGAAAAGTATGATCGATAAATTGGATAGCAGTTCATTTATTCAAAACAAAGAGAGTGATAGAGCAAGACCGCCGTGCCTAAATGGATTTAAAATAACAATAAATAGTGTACTGCAGCTGGCAGAAGAATTGCGTGTAAAGTACGAAATCCCAATTCTTAAGACTCATCAATTAAATCAAGATCCATTAGAAAATTTATTTGCAACCATTCGACAGCAGCACGGTTGCTCTGTTAACCCGTCATCGAAACAATTTGAAGCAGGATTAAGACATATTTTTATAACTCAGCTAACTAAATTATCAAATGCAACAAATTGTCAGGAAGACGAAAATAAAATATTCGCGAAGTTAAGTAAAATTGAGGCTATGACCACAATAATTCCTGAAAAAGTAGGTATTAAAGAATCTTTAGCAAATCAATTGAGTACATCAAGTATAATGACTAATTTCGAAAAGTATACGAAAAATGCAGCATTTACTGAATCAAATGCGGTTTATTATATTAGTGGTTATTTAGCAAAAAAGTTTTTAAAATGACACAGCAGTTGCAAGACATGTCATGACTATCTGATTTTATCCAATGAAAACACATCTTTCGAAGATTATAAATTATTTACTTTGCTGAAAGATTGTGCTGATACTAATGGCCTTAAATATTCTTCAAAAATATTATTTAAGTCGGTATTAAAATGGGAAAAAACATATCAGGTACTTATAAAAAAAATCTCCTGCTATCTAAATCCCATTTTACTGGAGTGCACTCCAAACTTCAAATTATGCAATTTAAAAGCAACAACTGCATTTATCGATTCGTTTATAAAAATTCGCTGTTTTTGGGAAGCACGATTTAGACGACGTGATGCAAAGTCTGCTGATTATAAAACAAAACAAAAAGTTAAAAATACGAAAATGAAAAAATTCGCTAGTAAGATCTCTACTGACCAAAATCTTAAAAAGTGATAATGAAACCAAAAATAACTTTAGCAATATTAGAATAATATTTATGTTATTGATAAGCTTCAAATTATTTTCTAGTATAACTAATTTTATAAAAATATTCGAGTATCTAAAGTGCCATTTGAACTATTTTCGATGTATAGTTTACTAGATAATTATGAGAGATTCTTATTGTTATTATTATTATTTTTTTTTTTTAATAACTTTCCAAAAATTATTCTTATTATACTTATTTAGTACTGTTTCTAATTTATTTAATAGATATACTGTGTATTGTTAATTTTTATGATATCTATTGTTACAGCAATAAATTTAAAAAAAATAATTTTTTTTGTTACTAAATTAGAAGTTTATTTTGTAAAAATTTACATTTTAAAAAACATTGATTTAATATAAGACTATGTTGTAATTTACTGATATATTTATGCGTCAATATACATTATTTTTTCACATTTGTTTGATTTCAGAGATACAATAAATAAACATTATCTAAATTAATGATGCTTTCTATTTTTTAACCACCTTCCGTTTCATTTGAATATTTTTTATTTAAATTGAATTTTGGCGCCGGTTTCGGATTTTCATTAAAGCCTTACTCAGTAGAGGCGCTGAAACTCGTATACTACGATTTTACATTAGTTCTTATGGACAGTTTCCCCTCTTCAACATACTCTTTGTGCCTGACAAAAAAATAATATTTATCTAGAGGGCATCTTTCTGTCCAAAAATAATCCCTCCTGCCCCTTGTGAGGGGCACCGGTGGGGGGGGGGAGGGCAATTTTGAAATCTAAAATAGAAACCCCCATTTTTTATTACAGGTTCGGAGTCTACAAGACAAAATACCCACCTTTTATACGAAACATTTTTTTTCTATTCGTAACAGATGGCGCTGTAATTTTATGTACTTATAATTTTATGTATATACTTATGTAAGTTTATATACTTGCATATAAATAAACTTATTTTTATTTAAAATTACAATCCCATATTTTAAGACAGAAAGATGCCCTCTAGAGAAATATTATTTTTTTGTCAGGCGAAGTTTTCCTACAAGCTTATTTTTCGATATATACAAAATTCCAGGTTAAATGGATCAGCCTGTACATATTTTTAAATTGTCCTCAAAACGTTAAGCAAAACTTTATAGTTTTAACTAAAAAAAGTTTTTAAAACGTTACGGAACATTTATTGTCCGCAAAAAAGTGCGTTTATACTTTCCAGCCGTCATACTGAAGGCACTATTTTGTAAGGTCAATTTTGCCACTCATGTTTGAAAAGTAGGGTTCATAATCTTTAATTCGAGTTATTGTAGACCTATTTTAAGTAACACCAATTTTGGACAGCATGGGGTCTCCCATTCAGAAAGAATGCCCCATATGTAAATAATAATAAACTAAATAATTATAAATAATAATAATAATAATAAACTTAAATTATCAGTCGTAAAGGATTTATAATTAACATTTTTGTAGAGCCTGCAAAGCGGCGTCTCTCTTACACCCATGGGAGAGATGCCGCATCAAAGAAGAAGAGACGTCGCATAGGTCATATTAAAAATTTTCCACTTTTTTGACGCAGCGATTCTCTTAAACATATATTACACACATCTCCATGAACACTACATGTCATATGTGACTATTTTTGACACTTTATACATCTTAACCAGTTAACTTTTTTCATTGTTTTTGAGTACTTTCCAAAACATTCAATACACAGGAAATCATCATTATTTTCGTTATTTTCACTAATACGAAAGCTTTTCCTGACTCATTACTGGATCTTTTATAATTACGTGGCATAATTTATAAACGAAAATAAAATTGTATAATTAAAGTATATGTTTCCAATATGTAATATGATGCGGCATCTATACCAACTTTAAATGCGGCATCTCTCCTTTTTGTTGGGATAGATGCAGCATGTTACTATAGCAAGCATAGTGCGCAATTCTAACCTAAAATTTTATACAGTACTTTTAAAATAAACCTAAATTAACAACAAATTCCATTTTCCTTAAAATAATGAAATATACATTCTTAAATTCAAATGAATTAAAAAAACTTACATTTCAATAATAAAAAGTTGGATAATTTCTAAACTAATGCACTAATCATCAATGTAACCATATACAGCGTAAATTAACAAACTATTTTAACCATATAATCCATTATTAGCGCTATCTGTTAATCAACCAACAAATTATGGCTACTGCGGTATATCTCCCGACGCGGCATCTCTCCCGCATTTACCCTATTCGTTGTTATTTTTGACCATGTTCCACCAAATGCAAACTTTTGTATTTATAATATGTTAGAGCAGTCTCTCAGATGATTATATAATATTTATTTGGTTGGTGTATCTCCAGTGGTTCATATAAAAAACCACCCTTAAATAATAAATATAGTGTTTTACACTTCTGAAAATTAATCAAAAAATATAAAAAAAAAATATTAAATATAGAGCTGACTGTGGCGTTCGATTCATTGCAATATCTATCATAGTTTCTGGGAAAAAAGAAAATATCGTTAGGGGTCGTTACCCCCATATCTCCCTTATAAGTGAGAGCAGAGATCTAAAATCACGGGTATCAGTACTTTCGGCAAATAAGCAATATTTAAAAGGTTAAACTATGTCCAATGACGTCAGTGCAATTTTCATATGGTAAGTCTGCCAGACCCTTTTGCAGTTTCTTCTCAAAAAAGTAAAATTTTATTATCAATATTATATTTTTACAATAATTACTTGAAAACATTACTACAGATACCATCCATTACTATATTACATAATACTATTAAGGTCGGAACTTGGTCGTAACTGGCTGCCTCAATTATACATTGATATAATTAGTCTATATAATGTAATATATAATATGTTCATTGATCTGTGAATTCAAATAATATTTTAACCTTAACGTATTTATTTTAACCATAGAGAACATTTTTTGTCTCAAAATTCTGAACCTTTTCTGGCTTTCACACAACCAATGAAATAAGGAGTGTCGCCATCTAGTGACGTTGAATGGAAACTTAATGACTTCTACACAATGAAATAAGAAACAAATGTCAAGTCCTTATTATTTTCTCTTAAAAAATAAGAACAACTAAAAGTTTTCAGTCCTCTTTTTTCAGATATGGTTCATTAATAATCTTTAATATTTGTATTAATATACTAAATTTTAAAATATACCATGTATATAACTTAAGTTTGAATCATATGGAAAACTTTTTGATTATTAATAGTACGAAAAAAATTATTCTTTATAAAAAGCTCTGCATGGTCTAAAACCTAAAATGAAATTATCAGATATCAAATTTCTTCAACGCTTTACGAGGTTTGTCAAAAAATATGAATCTAGCTAAAAAAAAACGAATTTTCTGTTTTTGGCAATATCGAAAATTGTAACATCAAATAGTTAATCGGGATTGAGAACTACATTCAAATGTGCAATTACATAGAATTTTAAGAAAAACCAAGTTTTGTTATTTTTTACAAATTTTTTACATTTTGATTCTATTTGAAAACATTATAAATTACAGCCGTCACTCGAGTTATTGACAATTTAACTTATTATCACTGATCACAGTTTACCTCAACTTATAGACAAACCACATGTATGTACCCAAGGTCATATATGCTGTGTGGTGCTGTGACAACGCTTACATACATGGTTTGTCTATAACTCGAGGGAAACTGCGATCAGTTGTCATAAGTTAAATCGTCAATAACTTAAGTAACGTCTGTAATTCTAATTTTGTAAATTTCAATAGCGACCATTTATCTCTTTTGTTTATTAAAGACATGATAACCTTTCCATTTCTTAACACATTTTTTTTAATTCCAGTTAGTAAACTTGATTAATTTTAACCTCAGTGTAGTAACTATGTTGTTACACCAAATATTGATAAACCGGGTATTAAGGGGGCTACTAGTGTGACATTTTTTAAAAAATTGAAAAAATTTTTTTTGCATGTTTCCATAGTCTATATCTTCAAAAATAACATACTAAAATTTCAAGTGCATATCTCAAATAGTTTTTGAATGACAGCCATCCGAAGAGCGGATCCTGATTTTCATTGTTAACTTTGAGCTATTTAGAAATGTATGAAGGTTGATAGTTCGGGAGTTTCTGGACGTGGCTGCGAGTCACATATTGTGGAGAAGCTAGACCCTGGGACATTTAAACGACTCACCTAGTTTTACTATGACCGTTATAGTGAGTACACCGTAAATAATTTTAGTAAATATTCTCAGTGATTAAAACTAAAAGGTAAATTTAAAGAAAACTAAATTTTTCAAATTTGCTGCAGTTATAACTCGAAAACAAATCATCCGATCGAGTTGATTCTTATTACAGCTTCTTTTATATATATTTCTTCCTACCATGAACCTCCAGTTTTCCGATCGAATAAAAAATGGAATTTTTGCAGGCCAAAAATCATCAAATTTTCACGCAAAATTGGAAACTTTTTTTTAAAAAACTCCGCCATTTTATTAAATTTCAACTTTTTTTTCCGATTGAGGTTCACGGTACGGACAATACCTTCTAATTTAATAGGCATTTTGGTTTTTTTGATTTCAGGCACTGTGGAGGTCGCTATCACTGCAGAAGTGGGGGAACTTTTTTTTTCTGAGCCTTGGGAGATCGCGAATAACTCACTGAATTTTCAACTTTTTGGTCCAAAAATTTTATCATGAATTTATTATATATCGAAGAATATATTCTTAAAATATTAAAACATTCCCTATAGTAGTTTTCTTTAAAAAAATTCCAAAAAATCACCTTTTTTCAGGCGGTTACACTAGTAGTCCTCCTTAATATGTTTTCTAATAAACAAAAGAGATAAATGGTCGTTATTGAAATTTACAAAATAGAAGTAATTTATAATGTTTTCAAATAGAATCAATATAGTGTAGAAAAACTTGTTAAAAATAACAAAACCTGGTTTTTCTTGGTGATTTCGATGTAACTGCATAATTGAATGGAGTTTTCTATTCTGACCAACTTTTTTCATAACAATTTTCGATATTGCCAAAAATAAAGTTCCTTTACTCTTGAGCCAGATTCATATTTTTTGACAAATCTTGTAGAGTTGAAAAAATTTGATATCTGATGATTTAATTTAAGGTTTTAAACTATGCAGTTTTTTTATAACAATAACTTTTTTTCGAACAGTTAATAATAAAACAAAGTTTTTAATATGATTCAAACTTAAGTAAAGACACTGTATATCTTAAAATTTAGTATATTAATACTAATAAACTAACCAAATTAACCAAAGATTTTTTTAACTTGACATAAAAATGTAGCAATTTGAAATTAAAAAAAAAAATCATGTGTTTTGTTACAGGCGTTAACTTATTTCTATTATATATGCAGAAGTATGTATTTCAAGTTAATAATAAACAATTTTTTTTTTACTTCGCAAAATACCACTTTTATTTTGGAAACTGTGACAATATTGTTTGGAACCGTCATACATACAATACATACATTTTGTTACTTCGTCATTTTTAAAATTTAATTATTAATTGTTTTACAAAGCCAGACCCAAGGGATCAAACTAGAATGTCTACCAAACTGTGCCCACTGTAATCAATGGGTGACGTAACACAGCACACATACGATCAAAATACACGATGTATGGACACGAATATACCAATGTGTTAGCAATATATTTTGATGATGATACATGCAGTTCGCATACATACACTATATACTTATGATGGCCGACCTATTTAACAACTAATCAACAATTAAAAATAAATTTATTTATTTTAAAAAAAATTTCCTTTATTTTGAAAAATTTTTTATTCAATAGAATTTTTACACTTAAATACGACACACTTCATATTTTTTTCTGTTTAAATTTCACGAGTTGATTAAAAAAACATGATTTTTATTTTGACGTGAACACCACAGCAGTCAGTAACAAACTAAAGTAGTAGTGGTGTAAATTGCTACTTATTGCAACTTTAAGATTTCACTTTTTTATATATAGGCTTGATCTGTCTCATCTGTGGTCAGACCTATCGATTCTGATGAAATTTGAATGAAATTCTAACTGTCTTAAACTACTTTCCATGAAGAAGTTCTTAAATTGCTCGAATAGTACGATTATGTCGACACAGTTACCCTCTAATTAACCAACCCTAGACTTAATATTAGGAAATTAGGCAAAAATAGGTCAATTAGATATTTTTACGTAGGTTTGAAATCTGTACACAAAATTTTTATATATTTTATTTTTTACTCTCTTTTTGAAAAATTTACTCCCAAATTTTAATCCACAACCATCTGTGTTGCTGTAATTTCAACAAATTTCATATCAATAACTAGGTATTTAAATATAGCAATATGGCTAATTCAAATTTTTTATCTGTGTCATACCGTTTTCGAGATATTTGAAAAAAATTAAATTTTTACCCCAACTTTTGAAGTTATATCAGTTTTGTGTATTGAGCTTAATTTAACTTCTGAGTTATTATGTTTATAAAAAGGCCTTATGTTGTATTAAATTTCATTTTAAATAAATCAAAGTGCTTTGTAAATTAAAGTAAATAAATCAAAGTATCAAAGTACAAAGTAATAAGTAAATCGATTTTTTTCCATAATTTTAATGGAAAACGTAAAAATAAAGTTGAATGAAAAGTCCTAAATGTTCCGGAGACATTTACATAATTATAATTTGTAAACGAAGTAAGAAAAAGGGGGTGTTTCTTCTGGACGCGCGGAGTTTCCACGAAGTAATTTTTTTAATGTTGTAATACTGATATCTGAAAAATTAATTAACTCTTGATTAAATCTTGAAATTAAATCTTGATTTACTGTATTCACTAATGTATTGCCTAGTATGCAAACTAAAATCGTAGGCTTAATATGCACTTGTTCAAAATTTATCGCCTCCCTTCGATGCATATTTATGCCCTAAGATGTGACTTTTTTCTAAAGGCGCACCATAGTTACAATTTTTAAAATTTTGACTTTATTCTAATTTACACACTGGAAAACACAATTTGTAATAAAATGCCGTTTGAAATTTTTGTTTCAAATGTCTTGGACTGAATTTATCGGTGTTTACAGTTCCACCCTCTTTTTTACGACCTCCACTTTAACGCCCTTTATAATAAAAATGAGGGAAAGGGAAAGAAAAAATTTGTAATTTTAAATGTTTGTCTAATAATATAAGGAAAGAAATGTACTTCTAGTTATAAAATCACTGAGAAAAAAATGATTGGAAATTGCAATTTTTCTGGTCAGAAAATATAATAAGAACACTCCCTTAATGAAGGTACTCAAACGTGGGTTGCATTTTAAATTAGATTACCTGTTGCATCGAAAACCTGCAGCGAACTTGTAACTTGTAAAATAGCAAATACCCCTGTCGCAGCATCCTGCATAACATAGCGAATTTCCATTTACAAAAGTACGTTTTTCTCGGAAACTAGTTGATATAGAGTAATTGTAAATAAAAAAAATCTTCTTTATGTGAATTTTCCGCCTCATTCCGCCAAATCTTTTTCACGAAAAATGTCCAAAACACCGTAAACGTTTTCACGAAATTTCTTAAAAATAAGATGTTTCGTTCTTGAGTTATCGTGCGGACACTTAGTAAACATATATATAAATGTGTCCGCACGATAACTCAAGAACGATATACACGATAACTCAGTTTTCTACTTACTGTACTTACTATACATCTACTTAATAAATTTATAACACTGACTGACTGACAGACAACGCACAGCCTAAACCGTTGGGTTTAGAAGAATTAAATTTTGTATAGGAGTTCCCTATGTAACGAAGGTGAGCACTAAGAAAGGATTTTTGAAAATTCGTCCCCTAAGTGCGTTTAATGGGGGATGAAAATTTGTATGTAAATTCGTTACTTTTGAAGTTAGTGGTATATAAAAATATGTTACTATGGCTATTAAAATAAATAGGTAATATTTAATGAATCTTTAATTTTGACTGACAGACAACACACAACCTAAACTGTTGGGTTTAGAAGGATAAAATTAAGCACAGGAGTTATGAAAATTAGCGTTTAGGCTTCTATTTATAAATAAAAGTCAGTTGTTTCTGGAAATTTATCCCCTAAGGGGTTAAAACAGAAAATGAAAGTTCATAAGGGAAGTTCGTCATTTTTGAAGTTAGAAACGTGGATATTGATTTAGGCTTTTGAAAAACATTAAAAGTAAGCAGAAAGTGAGTACCTAATAAAAAGATGTTGGCGATGGGAAATCCCATCAGGCATACGGCTAGTATATATATATATATATATATATATATATATATATATATATATATATATATATATATATATATATATATATATATATATATACAGGGTGAGTTTTTCAGGAGTTGCCATTTTTATTACAGCCAAACCGTTGATTTAATCGAAAAATTGTTCAAATAAGAGTTGTAGATATCGACGGGGGCAACCAATTGCGATAATCAGGAGCTTTATAGCTCTTGTGGTTTTCGAGATACGATACAAACTTACCTTTTTTTAAATGGAATAGTATACTTATTTGTTGATAAAAATTATTCAATAAAGCAACAGTAACCAAAAATAAAAAAATAAAAATTTTTATCTCAAGTTTTTTTTTTTCAAATTTTACAACTTTCGCGCTTAAAAGTGATTCATTTAAGTGAATTTTGGTAAGTTTAGAGCTCCTACTTCAAACAAGCCTCAGAATTACGGAAAATAGCTAAATGATAATTGTATTTATGCTACATAGATGGCTATCTAGTAAAACTCGTGTTCCTAGGTAACTAAAACAGAAATTTTTAGCTGATTTGATTTGAATGACATAATCTGATATGCAGAAAGGTATTTCTAATTTGGCATATTTAATCATTTTCGTGATGGTTATATGCGCTGTGTTTAGTTGCAATAGCAATAATAACAAAAAACTTAAAATTAATGATGTGATTAATAATATAATCTATTTTCAGTTCTCAAAAAATGATTCTTTGTGTAAAGAATGGGTTAGTAAATGTTGCATCACCCACTTCCAGGAGAGAAATAAAATTGATATTTCTCCAGAAATTTTAATTTTGTGTTTAAACTGATGGAATCACATTCTCTACCGGAAATTGACAAAGTTTGCCTTTCTATGGCCAATGAAATGAAAGTTAAAAAGTCGTATGCATATGACCGAAACAGTGATATCCTTTTAAAGCCTGCCAATTACGTCCAAGTAATAATGGGGCGTGGTATATTTTCCGATTGGAAACAGTCATTGTTTCACGATTTTGGTCGTAAATTAAACAAACCATTTTTATTTGGAATAATTAAAAAGCTGAAAAATATTGGATTTAATGTTGTGGCAATAATAAATGATTTAGGAGGCGGAAACAGAGGATTCTGTAAATCACTTGAGATAATCGAAGAAGCTCCATCCTTTTCACATCCCACTAAAATGAATGAAAAGTAAGTGAATCGTGTATAATAATATAATTTAATATTCTCTTGATTTTATTTTTTTAGGGTTTACGCATCTGAAGACGTGCCACACTTAATAAAATTAATCCGAAACCATTGCTTGGATTCAGAATTTTAGTAACTAAGAGACCTCTGTTGGAACTTTTGAAAAATAAAAATAATGATTTAAATATAGCCCAGAATTTTTATTATTTTTTTAAATAAACTTTATTATTTTTAGTAAAATTTGTTTCATTACATTTTTTTGAATTGCAGAAATAATTTTTGTCTTTTAAAATACAGAATAAATCTTTTTATAAAAATGACTAAGAACTAGGGATGTTATGGATATCCGTAACCGTAACCGAAACTACCGGATATCCGAAATAATTGTATATCCGAAACCGAAACCGTATCCGAAAATAAAAGCTTCGGATTTGTTTCGGATAATAACAGGCAACTGCCATTGGAAAACTGAGTTTAAATCGAAGCAAGTTTTTGCTGCATATATTTCTCTTAGTAGATTTCCGTTGATTCGTTTTTGACGTTCACTTTTTGGGTTAAAGCTTTCTAAATATCCGTATCCGTATCCGAAATTTCATATCCATAACATCCCTGCTAAGAACCATTATTTACATGAGTAAATTTCCGTTCAAATGAAAATGGTTTTTTTCCATATGTGTGATGAGCTGATTTTTACGATATGCCCACGTAACGACAAATTTTAATATGAAAATAATTATTTACTACAACAGATTAAAAACTAATCGTGAAATGAATAAAATCATACTTTGAACATAAGTACCGCAATCTTGTTTAAATACCAGAATTTTGGCGTTGAAAATATTTTTTGTTGACATTTTTATTTAACGGTGATAAATAATAACAGCCATATCATTGTATTACATCTGACATTATCGTAAACATTTAAGATGCCAATATTGCCATCTACATAAATATTTCAATAACAAATTACAAAGATAATACAGATTTCATATTAACTACGTATTATGAACGTAATGACTGTTTCACACATGCCTATTTTTGACTTCCATAGTGTGGTGTAGTATTAAATATTAAAAATTAAAACTATAGCTGTATTTTAATGAGTTTTTATTAAATACTAAGTTAAATATTTGAGGAAAAACTACAAATTATTTTGATAATTAATGTATTTAATTAATAAATTTTCTGTTACTGTAAGACGCTAATGTGAATATACCATTACAATTTATTTCCTATTTTTTTAGTATAAATTCAAAATAAATCGTATGTTTTGCGTTCGGTTAGACAAACCTTACCACGGATTTTGAAAATTAAAACTTAAAAATGCAATTTCTCAAAAATTTGAAATAAAATAATGAAAATTTTAGCATAATTGGTAGTTTGAAGTAATAAACTAATTTTTAAAAAACATCTCAACATATGTTCCCATTTGAAAAAAAAAATTTTTTCTATTCTATTCCAAAAAAACCGTGAGTCCTAGAAGTCTGGAACAATTTTTCGTGAATGGCCCCCTCTATTTTGAATATTTTTTGTATAAACTTTTTTTCGATTAGATGCATATTTTAGGAATAAATCGAATGGCAACTCCTGAAAAACTCATGGTATATATATATATATATATATATATATATATATATATATATATATATATATATATATATATATATATATATACAGGGTGGAAATTAAATAAGTCTCCGAAAAATAAGGGGAGAAAGGTCTCAGTTTACTAATTAAGTTTTGCTAGTTAATTTGTCCCGATCAAGTTTCATTTCAAAAATATTTGATCGTCAAAAACTTATTAAAAAATGGCCCCTAGAAAAAAATCCTTAATCAGGCTCTGACTACCTAACATATTTTTTGTTTTTGTTTTTTTGAATGTTAAACTTTTCGTCAACAAAATATGTTTACCGAATCTTTTGAAATTAAGTGTACAGTAGCGTACAAAAATAATTGAACATATTTTGTAATAAAACAATTGCAGGTAATATTTCATACTTATAAATTTGGCAAACATCTGCAAACGACTCCAGTAATTTAATATCTTTGACTTACATCAGGTTTAAAAATTTCTTTAAAAAAAAATTCATTCTAAACAATTAATTAGAATTTTTCTAAAATTTTTGTAGGTCATTGTACATGAAAAACAGCTGTATAAAAATATAGGTTAGTAAGTCATTAGTTCATTACTCATTGTCATTAGGTCATTATCTGTTATGTATATGAATGTGTATATGTAATAGTAATAGAAAAAACCAAAGAATTTTTTTTTAGTTCTCATAAAAATAATAAATTTAAAATTATGTACCTACGATACCCATAAAAATACAGTCATTCAGGGCCCCGAAGAAAAATTTCGAAACCCTTATTTATAAATACGAAAAAATTCGTCAAGTGCGTGTTTTTGACACGCACTAAGTAATGTTACCTCAGTGAAAGTGTATATTTATGATTTTTTGGCTCGTTTTTTAAGTACAGTGAGAATACAGCCCTCTTGCGTTTATTCAATATGCATGTACAACTCTACAGCCCTCTTGCGTTTAATCAATATGCATGTACAACTCTACAGCCCTCTTGCGTTTATTCAATATGGATGTACAACTCTACATATAATAATGTTTCCCCCACTATGATCACACAACAATGTTAATATGTCATCCTTCGATGACATAAAAATGGTTCCCAGTAAGTGACATTTTATATGAAAGTATATTTTAAAATTAGATAACGTCTTCCAAAAATTAAAATCCAAATTATTAAGAGATATGTTGAAAAATTGATAAAATTTTAATTTTTTGTGACTAATTTCAAAAATAATTCCATGTATCTTATTGTGCAGTATATCATTAGAAAAATCCCTTAAAATCAAACTAAGGTTCTTTTAACAATTTTTTTTTTTTTTTTTATAACTCATTTCAGAGTTATTGTAATTCATAGTCGATGTGATTTGTAAGGAATCAAATTATTACTTAATTGGCTTTTCGGTAACACTAGTGCAAATAACCTTGTCAAGTAATTTATTTATTTGCATAATAAACCGTAAAAAAATACCATAGGTTGCACAACCGCAAAAAATAGTAGCAGGTACTACGGAACCCTGATTTATTGTGTATGAAATACACACTTAGTTAACTTTTATATGTATGTGTAAGTAGCATTCGTTTTTCACATAATAATATTATGTTTATTATTATAATATATTAGGGGTACCCATAAGTAATCAATTATTTTTAATTAGGAATTTTTGCTTCGGTTTAATTCAGAGGGTTGACTTGTTAACATGCTTTTTAGTGCGTAATACTGCGGTACGCGACCTTGACTTTGTGTTCATAATAAAAATTTAAGTTTTCTTACATTAGTGCAAAATGGGAGACAATCAATCAACAGAAGAACATTTGCGTCATTGCATGCTTTTTCATTTTTAATCGGGTTTTAATGGAACGATTGCAACAAAAGAAATTTGTGATGTGTATGAGAACGTACTGAAAGTCAGTAAGCGTCAGCGTTGATTTAGAAAATTTCCCAGTGGTAATTTTGAATTATCCGACAGTGATCGAATAATTCGATAGAGATAGGAATAGTTCATTTTAAGCTGCTAAAGCCGGAGGAAACAATTACAGCTGAATTGTATTGCCAACAATTAGATAGATTACATAACGAACTGTTGATAAAACGGCCAGCTCTCGTCATTTTTGAAAAAGTGTCATACTACAGCACGACAATGTCAGGCCTTATGCAGAAAAAATTAACTCAACAAAAATAAGGCAGCTGAATTGGGGAGTGTTACTACATCCTCCTTATTCTCTAGATATACCGCCATCTGACTTTCATTTATTCCGATCCATGAAATATTCTCTAAGAAATAAAAATTTTAAAAACATCGTTCATGTGCGACCTCACCTAGAATCATTTTTTTCGTCAAAACCAATTGAATTTTATGAACCAGGGATTGAAATTCTGTCAACAAAATGGCAAAAGGTCCTCGATAACGACAGAGGTTACATAATTGACTAAATGTATAATTGAAGACATCAATGGGTGAAGGTGTTATGTCAAATTTTTTCAAAAATTCATTTTTTGCCAAATTTCGAAATATTCTATGCCGAAGTATCATATATTCAAATTTGGTTTCATTTCGTCCAATAGTTTTGCAGAAATTCAATAATAAACATGTGCTATTGCATGGGAAGTATATGTAAATAAAAACTTTCAAACGCTTCTACTGTAAAATTATAAAAATGTGACATAACACCTTCATTCATTGATGTCTTCAATTAAATAAAAAATAAAATCTTTTATTTGGTTATCAATGAAATAATTGATTACTTATGGGTAGCCCTAACAATATTATGTTTATTAGTAGTGAACGTAGTGTCTTGTTATTTTATAAAATGTCATGGATAATTTATGTACATATTTGTATAATTGTCTCATAAGGGGAAACATCCAGAACTAGTATTTTTTGATTTTGATGATTTTTATATTTTTATAAGCTAACAGTGTTGTGTAGTTGGGCTAGGCTATTAATTTTTCGATATCTGTTGGTTCTGTAAAGTACATATTGTGGGTAAAGTGAACCACGTGTAAACTACTTAAAAGATTTTTTCTTGTTTTTCTCCAAATCAATATTGCAATAGGAAAGACGAAAATAAAACTAAGTAATAGTACTTTAAATGAGTAAGTAACGTACCTAAATTCGTTTACCTGATCTGTCATTTTAGAAGTAAATTTATTTTATAAATGTAAAATTCAACCGCCATTTTTGAAGAAGCTTACAAACCGATTTGGACGTTTTAAATTTCTAAGGATAGTACTAATCAAGTACTATCAAACGGTAAAACAAAATCAATGAAGAATCAACTCTGCCAGTTTTTATAGAAAAATTTTAAAATTTTTTCATAAAAAATTGTCATAATACATTATTCAGTTAAAGAATTGCCTATAAGGAGAAATCATCTTAGATCATACTACCTACTCGAGTGTCATGAAACTATAAAGTAAAATAAATGGGGATGATTCTTGGAAAAATTTTGTAACAAAAATTAAAAACTTTTGTGGCAAGATTGAATAAAATACTCATTATTTTGAAAATGACTAGAGATAAAGAAAAAATACAAAGGATGACTACCACAAATTTTTTTTAGAGATATTGAATTATATAAAAGTTTTTAAATTTGTACAAATAGGAGTGGCTGGGAGTTAAATTTTAGGGGATGAAACTTGTAGTACAGGAGTGTGAGAAAATAGTAACTAAAATTTTGACGTCAAATTTTGTTCTCATAATGTTCTCATCCTTTTTTATCCTTTTAACAAAAATTTTATATTACTATACAATATGATCCATAAGCGTCAGTATGAATTACACGTGATTAAAGTTAATAAAAGTGAAAAAAGTTAAGCTAAATTATTCAAATCACAACTTAAACTATGATTTCAATCCATTTTCCTTTGTACGTAACACTTTCATCGGTTAATAAATAAGATTATTTGACAATTTTTCATGAAACAATTTGAAATTTTCTTATAAAAACTGGTAGAGATGATTCCTCATGAATTTTCTTTCCTGTTTGATATTATTCGATTAGTACTATCCATAAAAATTTAAAACGAACAAATCGGTTTACAGGCTTCTTGAAAAATGGCGGTTGAATTTTTCCATTATAAAATAATTTTACTTCTGAACTATTGGGTTTAGGTGAGCGAATTTAGGTACGTTACTTATTTATTTAGCGCACTATTATTTTGTGTTATTTTCGTCTTTCTTATTGCAATTGATTTGGAGAAAAACGAAAAAGAATGTTTTAGGTGGTTTACGCATGGGTCATTTTGCCCACATGTACTTTACAGAAACAAACAGTTATTGCAAAACTAATAGCCCAGCACAGCTACACAACACTTGCAGATTATAAAAATACAAAAAAAATTTAAATCTAAAACTACGAGTTTTTGGGGTGTTTCCCCCGATGAGAGAGTTAGCCATTTACAAGTTCCAATTTGATCTGTTTAAACTTGCATACTGCTTAAAAGTCGATTTTTGTGAAAACTAATACTTATGTATTATGGGTTATTTATGATGGGTTTGCAGCTAAAGTAAAGTTCATGATTTTAAATAAATTTTTGATTGTAATATAATTTGCCTTTTTTCACATCTGTCTCTTTTTACAAACTTTTAACTTTTTAAAATTGTTTAATAATGAATTTTTGATCTTAGTGAGAAAATTGAGAGACGAAAAAATAAACGGTTATTTGACATTGTTATTAATTTCCCTTTATTCTCATGTACTTCACTTGGAAACTACCAAATGTGAAAACATACTGTAGTCAAAAACAACTTCATATTTCACGTTTTTTGGACCAGGTGTTTTATGGTACCTTAAAATCCGTTATCTATTGTTTAAAATTAAGTTTTAGTATTACCTTTTATTCTATTATTAAACAGATAAGTCATTCTTAAATTAATTTATGTTATACGTGTTTTATGGGGGTGCCTAATACTTTTGGCCAAGGTTGTATAATATAAGCCATACCAACTATGTACATATTATGTACATATTATGTAGTTGTTTATTTATTTAAAAAATTTTTGGCTAAGCCTGTGACGATGATATGGATGTCTGTGTGTTTGTAAGTATCTGTGTGTTTGTAAGTATCCAGGTAAATTGGTATTTCAAAGTGTTGTTGAAATAAAAGAATAAATTTGGTAAAAAATTTACAGCGGTGACTTTCATGTGGACATTTTAAAATTTTACGATAATGATAACTGATGCAGATAGTTTCGCATTTTCCGTTAGAGTTTTCCTCTAAAGTTACTCAATTATGAATAAAAAATTTTCTTTTTGATAATTGAAATACATTTTTGTTTCTAATATAATTGGCCTTTCGTCACATCTGTTTTTCTTTACAAACTTTTAACTATACCCCGTTTCAAATACAATTGAGCATGAGTCATCGTCAAAAAATTAAATAATTCTTATATTCGAAACTAATTAATCTTCTATTCTTTTCTAAAAACAAACTGCAAATTTAAAATTTACGCATTTGAAACAATGAAAGAGATAAAGCTAAGAAAACGGGAATTACTCAAAGTCGTAAGTGATGACTCATGTTTAAATTTAAGTGAAATAGATTATATTTAAAATCGTTTAAAAATTAATTTTTGATCTTAGTGAGAAAATTGAGAGAGGAAAAAATATGTCGTTATCAAACATTGTTATTAGTTTTTCACTCATGTACTTTAGCTGCAAAACTATCGAATATGGAACACATTGTACAGAATTTGACATACATACCAATACATAAAACGGGTATTTAGTTATTAACTTATTATAGTTTAAAAATTCATGTTTTATGATAGTTTGTTTTTAATTTTTGAAAAATAACAACACATGGAAATTTTTCTTGTGTATTTTTTTCATTGTTCTGTTCTGTTCTTTTTTTATTTGTTTGGTAATTAATAAGTGTAGTTTTCAATGTAATTTGTTACTAAATTAATAATGTGTAATGCAAATACTAATATCAGAGTTATGGCTTTTGCAGTATTCATAATGCACTGTGATATAAAAAACTACAAAATTTTAAAAACTAAAACAAATATTTCATAAACTTATTTTAATCAAAATTTATGAAAAACTGTTCGCTTTTTTGTGTACAATATGGTACATATAAGTTCGACAATCAACACATGTTTACATAATATAGCAAAATAAAAAAAAAATTTTTTGTTTATTTTTAAAAAAATTTTTATTATACAAGGTGCGAATAATTTTAGTTTGGTCAGAGGCGTATTCAGGAAAATTTATATTAAACGACGAGCGGGCTGGGATGCGATTTTTTCAGATAGCGAATTCCGAAAAAAAATTCATGTCTTCGGCAATTATACATCGAGATAAACCATCTGTCAAAAGGCGGAGAGTTATTTACTTTACACCCTGTATATATATATATATATATATATATATATATATATATATATATATATATATATATATATATATATATATATATATCAAACAATTTTTGTTGAATACGTTAATTTTTAATACGATGGATGATCACTATTAAAAACACATGAGTTATAAATTGTAACATTTCTTAGCGAATTTTTCAAGACAGCATAATAAAAATATACAAATAATTTCTATTAGTCCGTTTAAGAGATTAGGGCAGCTAAATTACCTTTTTATACTGGTTAAGTATTTTTTGCAGAAGAGTTTTAATATGCATTCCAAATTTTAACCTTTGTATTTCATTTTAAGAATTACCTATTACATATGTATTTTATAATCATTTTTAATTTATTTTTGGGCCTAGAACACTTACCTAACTGTTTTTATAATGTTACTTTAATATTCTCTTTATTTCAGAACGTAAAATCAATTGATAAATAATTAATATTGATTTAAAACTTCGAAATTGTTATTATCAAATGAAAATGTCAACCATATTGGATATGGAATGACATTTAATTAAACTATTTAAAAATTCACAATGGTAAATGGATAAGTTAGAAAGTACACGATGTTTTTGACAACATCACTAGATGGCGGAAGACCTTAATTTCTTATTTCATTTTATTACTAGCTGTATACCCGACGGGATTTCCCATCGGCAACATCTTTTTATTAGGTACTCACTTTCAAAAGCCTTTCACGTTTCTAATTTCAAAAATGATGAACTTCCCATACGAACTTTCATTTCCTGTTTTAACCCCTTAGGGAATGAATTTCCAGAAACGTTTACACAACTGACTTTTATTTATAAGTAGTAATGCCTAAAGATCAATCTTCATATCTTCTGTGCTAAATTTCGTATAGTAACATATTTTTATACACCACTAATTTCAGAAATAACGAATTTACATACAAATTTTCATTCCCTATTTAACTCGCTTAGGGGACGAATTTTCAAAAATTCTTTCTTAGTGCTCATTTACGTTACACAGGGAACTCCTATGCAAAATTTCATTCTTCTAAACCCAACGGTTTAGGCTGTGCGTTGTCTGTCAGTCAGTCAGTGTTAGAAATTTATTAAGTAGATGTATAGTAAGTACAGTAAGTAGAAAACGGAACCCAAGGGGTCAAACTAGTATGTCTACCAAACTGTGCCCGCTGTAACGAGCGAGTGACGTAGACACAGCACACATACAATGAAAACACATGATGTATGGACACGAATATACGAATGTATTAGTATGATATGCTGATGATGATATATGCAGTTCGCATACATATACTATATACTATGATGGCCGACCTATGTGACAACCAGTCAACAATCAAAAATAAATTTATTTATTTTAAGAAAGATATCCTTTTATTTTGAGAACTTTTTTATTTATTTATTATAGAATTTTTACACTTTAAATACGACACACTTCATATTTTTTTCTGTTTAAATTTCACGAGTTGAATTAAAAATATGTAATTTATTAAGACGTGAATACCACGACGGACAGTAACAGACTAAATCAGTAATGGTGTAAATTGCTACTTATTGCAACTTTCGGATTACACTTTTTTATATGTAGGCTTGATCTGTCTCATCTGTGACGGAACCTGTATTAATTTTTTAGACGTAGTTCACAGATATACGTCAAGAGATGGCACTATGTATGTCATGTACGTAATTACGTGTTCGCTTTTAGGTGTCTATGATGATTTTCTAGTTATTTATGTTAATATTTTCTGTCCGTTTTTTTATACATGTCAACATTTTACAAAAGAAAAACATTAATAAATCAAAATTCTTGGGTTATATTTTTTTAAAAATATATTCATTGGATTAAAAAAACTTGGTTTCATGCTTATTAAGAAAAAAAAATGGGTGTTTATTTATTAATTTTTATAAGCCAGTTTAATTACACACCTAAAAATAGTGTCCCGATATAGAGGCTTTTACGTTATAGGTCAGAAAATTTTTTACAAAAAAAGCTCTGTACATTTTTAACATAAAAGTTATTTTAAAAATATCGTTGTTTTTAGGATTTCTAGGTTTCTAAGGTTTATTACTAATTTAGTGAACAACAGCAGAACAAATAACACTTATCAACTACTGCTTGCAACTGCACTACGTATAATAAAAAAGTGTAACTATATATTAAAAATTTTTAGAAAAATAATCGATTTGTGTTTATGTTTGCTATTCCATTTTATTGTTCATTAAATTAGTAATAAACTCTAGAAATTTGATCCCAATTGTACAATGTACAGCTTTTTGGTTATCAGTGGCTCATTCTCTTTTCTTTTCTCTTTTTTTTTTTGTATAGACGCTTATGTATTTATATGATAATTTTTTGTGCCAGTAAGCATTGTATCCCGACCAAGCGCCTACACCTATAACCCGAGTCCTTAAATCCTAGAACTTATCCGGGAACGGAACAGAGAAAAAACTTTACCAGCGGACAAGACTGATATAGTCATACATTACAAGGACTTACAGACGGACTTAACCAGACAGATATGAGATAAAATACGCGACGAACGCGGACGACTATTTAGCGACTATATTGAACAGCGGATTGACTCCAACCAGGACTTTTGGTAGCTAATTCGCTCGTTCAAATCACGTGACGCGACAATACCAGCACTTAACAAAGACGATTTGTTAGTTACAGATTCTTCGGAAAAAATCCAACTAATCGCGGAATCATTCCAGAAGGCGCACCGCATCGGAGAGCAACTGCCACATCCACGTGAAAGCGCGGGTATTGCACGAGCAGCAGCCGAAATAGCGGATGGGTCAGTCCTGCCGACTACTATTAAACCCACAACTGTGGGCGAGATCAGTAAACATATTAGGAAAGCACGGAATCGTAAGGCCCCCGGCGCCGACATCATCCCCAACCGGCACCTGAAAAAGCTGCGGAAGAAAGCTCTTCTTCAGATGAAACACATCTTCAACAGTTGTTTACGACTCAGATACTTTCCGCAACAGTGAAAAGTGGCAAAAGTTGTTCCTCTTCCCAAACCGGAAAAACCACCCAACCTCTCCACCAGCTACCGACTTATCAGTCTGCTTTCCTCGATCAGCAAACTTCTTAAAAAAGTCATAAATACCCGCCTTCTATCACACATAGAAGAACACAAACTGATTCCAAATGATCAATTTGGTTTCAGATGCGGCCACTCGACGACCCACCAGCTCGGAAGGATTACCGACCACATCACCCGCGGACTACGCAAGAAGCTGGACACGACGCTGGTATCTCTGGATATCGAGAAAGCTCTCGACAATGTATGGCATGCCAATCTCATCGTCAAGCTGCATTCCAGTGATGTACCACCGTACATCACTCAAAATCATTCAGGACTATCTCACCAACCGGATCTTTTACGTCGAAAGCGGTGACGCTAAGTCCAGCATCCTCCAGATACCAGCAGGCGTGCCCCAAGGTTCGATCCTTGGGTAGGTCTTGTTCAGCTTATACGTCAGCGACATCCCCAAGATGCTACCCAACGTCCACATCGCCCTGTACGCTGATGATACTGCCGTTTTCACCTCATCAAGGAGAGCGAACCAGTCGACTGCTGAGAGGCGGATAGAAAAGGCGCTCACCACCCTTCAGGACTACTTCCAGGAGAACCGCATCAAAATTAACTCCAACAAGGCGGAGGCGACCATCTTCACACACTCCAGGTTGCTTCCACGTCCCCAGCTTCAATGCGGTAACTCTAGAATCACCACGTCACCCGTCATCAAGTATCTCGGTCTTCACTGTCATCACTAAAGCATGGCTAAAAACAGAAAACAAATGGTACATCCCAGGCTACAAAATACACAAAAACGACCGACTAACTGCAGGAGTAGACATTGCCGTTATCATCAAGCACAACATCAAACATCACCGCGCCGCCTCGATGAGAAACGGAATTGAACATGTCAGAATCCACCTACCTGATATGCATCTGGACGTGATTGGCATATATATCCCCAGTCAAATCGTAAGGGAGGCAGAACAAAACAGCATCTTTATAAACAACGTAAAAACCATCGCTGTTGGAGACTTCAACGCGAAAAGCTGAACTTGGAACAATCCATCAAACAATCAAAATGGTTGCATCCTGGAGCAATGGCTGACCTCAACCAACAATGCACGTGTGATCTAGCCTGAAAACCCAACGCGCATCGGGGGACGAAATGGAAGCAGCACAATAGATCTCGTAATAACAATGAATGTCACATGTACCATAGAGACGGAAACAATCGACGGACCATCCTCGGATCACGTCCCTACCATAACAAAATTCTACCAGCGACCTCCACGAGAACAGCCATGTTCCGTTTCCGTACCAAACTTTGCCGAAGCCGATTGGAAGAAGTTCAGGAGTACAGTTCATAAGCAAATGCTAACGGAACCGAAGACTGCAGAAGAAATAAACAACGCTCTAGTACTGCAACAAATAATCTACGAAGCACAAGAGAAAGTCGTCCTAAAAAAGAAAATTGCAGACGAATGCAGTCAAATATCTAGGCCTGTGGGTGGACAGCAATATGCGATACATAAAAACTGCTAACAATCGCATCTGTAAAACCCGGAAACTAACAAACGTACTGACACCACTGATGACTAACTGGCACCTCTGCCTAGACCGGAAGACACAAGTGTACAAACAATCCATACGACCGACTCTCACCTACGGCATAGAAATCTGGGGTTCAACTCTATCACGATTAACAATGACAAAATTGCAGCAACTCCAGAACAAAATTCTACGACAGATCACGGGAGCAGATAATCGTTGTGACGTGAAAATGCTACACGACGTAACGGGGATTGAGACGTTGAGAGACTACACAACACGGAAAACAGTAACCAGCTATGATCGACTCCAGTTCCACGACCACAATCTGGTGCGAAGGATTCCCAAAACATCGGAACTGTACTCAAAGCGGGCTTGCCGAGTAAGACTACCAATGAAAATTATCTCTTAGTTAACCTAGGATAAGTTCTAGCTTCTAGTCACTAGTTTAGTTTTTAATATTAGTTTTAGTTTAGTTTTTAGTTCTTAGTTTGTCTTTGTAGTTTCTAGTTTTAGTTGCTAAAATCAACTCAAGAGGTTTTTGAAAACTGATAACAAAAGTAAATAAAACACTCTAATAAAATAAGAGTTTAAGGTATCCTAACAAATGTAATGTAAAACATACTGTAAAAAGTATTGTAAAAACAACTGATAATTCAATAAACTAAACTCGTAACTCGTAAATATAGTTTACTATTTGTTAATGGCCATATGGGCCGAAACATGTCACAGACATTTAAAACTTTAAATAAAGTGGTATTAGTAAAGTAAAAATTGTCTTTTCATTTCAAAAAATTGTATTTTCAATAGTACTAGTATTAATCTGTATTCATACTAACGTTTAGCTGAAAATTTTCGGTATAACAACTTGTTCTGTTTATTTCTTACTATACCATTTTCGTATTTGACTTCGATTTCTTGACAATCAAAAGGTAAAAGTTTTTTCTGTAATAATAATGAAATCTATTTATATGAAATATTGATGTTCAGATGAAAATTTCGAAAAAACGACTCAATAAAATACACAATATTTGAGAAAAACTAAAATCATTGATCTTGAATAACATTTTAGTTGGCGTAATATTGATGGAGACTTTTTAATCATAATGCTACATTGAACACCTTTGTAAAAATTCAGTCGCCCTGAAATTTTTTCACAATTTTATCATTTGTAAATTAAAGTTGAGTATTAATAAAATATAGTAATACAATTCCATTTTGAATCAAACACCTTAGGTGATGCTTTTATGTTACTACTCATTACTATTAAAACAGCCTAATTTTGTTATTGGTTAATACTTAAGTTTTTTAAACTTTTCGTACGTTATTTTTTAAAATCGTTACATACCTCCTAGCTTATATTTAATTTTGTACAATTTTGTGCTATCAGTCATGTTGTTGTATGTTGCTTGATTAATAAATGTAAATAATTGGTCGATGGCTACCCGATGTATTGAATCATCGAGATTCTACTGTATCACATATTTATGGTACATTTTCAAGTTCTTGACAACACTGACTTGGAATGACACTCCAGTTATAGCTGTATGTTGGTCTTTTCAAATATTCCTTTTTACATAGACGTCCATGTTTTTCTAAATTTCTATAAAGCATTCTCATCTCTTCAACGGAGTGTTTATGAGTAATAATAAATGTATTTTTACAGCCTCGAGATGTCCATTCTGTATCAAATCTAGTATCATGTTTTCGTTCAATATTATTAACGGGTGCTAACCATAAGCCAACACTAACATCTTCAGACTGGAATAATCTAAAAAAAGTCAAATTTTTTCAATTATAATTATAAAACTAACTACAAATAGATTCAAAAAGTGCAACAAAATGTTCCCTTTTCCATTACTACTCGCAATTCTTGGAGTTGGTTATAACCGTTATAACGGATAAAATACAAAAAGTATAGCAAGATAAGCATAGGGAAATGGCCCCCATAGCCAATGTCTGTAATAATATATGTAGTAACATTGGTATCTCAAGTGATTACCAAGTATAAGGTCATTAATCGTTAACCTTGATTTGCTCTTGAGATATTAACCAAAATATGTGTGAGTGCTGTAATTTTTCAAACTCAATTTTCTCAAAAACTATAACACATAAGTAGATAGGCTAAACAATATACTGCATTTTTTTGAACGGTGTAAGTATACTAGAAATTTACCAAAAAATTAAATTTTTTTTATAGTTATTTTTAAGCACTCTTTTCTACGGTTAATACATACCATATACTTAATAAATTATTTATTACTCAAAAAGCGCCTCTTTTTGCGCCTCTTCGATTTTGATGCAATTTGGTGTGCTGTAAGTACATAAGGTAAGTAATATTCTGTATTTTTTTGAAATAAAATATATTTTTTATACAATTATTTTGAACTTTTAATATTTCGGGGAAAATGCCAAAAAAATATATAATATAGTCCCAAGTATTACCTAAATTTTGGCGTCGGTTTTATTTTCGTAGGTGTTATAGTTTTTGAGAAAACTGAGTTTGAAAAATTACAGCACTCACACATATTTTGGTTAACAGCTCAAGGACAAATCAAGGTTAAGAGTCAAAGACCCTAAATTTGGTAATCACTTAGGGTATCAGTATTACTACATATATTATTACAGACATCGGCTATGGAGGCCATTTCCTTATGCTTATCTTGCTATACCCTTTGTGCAACACCATATACCTCTACTAAATATATAAATATATGCTTAGTTTAAAAGAGTTAGATATGCACCCCAAACTTCGTAAGCAGTGTACGTGTGTAAACAAGGTATGGCTTGTTTCTTCCACTTGTGCAGTTTTTAGATTTAAGCCCAAATCCAAATCACACGACGCTTGTTTCGCAGCTGAGCTCCAAGCGAGCTGCTGTGCTGAGCACTGTGATCGCTCTTCTGCGATACTGGCAGCACACATGTGTGTTGTTGGCCTAAATTAATAAATAGTTCCAATGCTGTTACCACGCGTTTACCGCCACTATCGTCTGCCATTAGTTGTGGTACATGAGAAATACAACATCCTTATTGGTTAACGATTAAATATAGCAGAGAAGCAAGCTCGAAAATAGGACAGGTTCTATGTTTACAATCTGGCAACTGGCAAGTGTTCACGTAACAGAACCAACAGTGACGCCATTTTCCATCACTACAGCCAGCACAGCTTCTATCCCGGTTGCCAGCACTAGTTCTAGTAGACAATTTAGAATCGTGTGATATGGGCTTTATTCTTTATATATCATGTACATAAAAACGAATAATTTATTGACTATATTTAAAATTAAAAAAAGAAATATTGTTAAAAATTTTCCGTTACAAAAAACATTAATGTCCATTAATTTACCGGCATTCGTGAGTTGTAAAGATGGTATACATTTTGAATAATAATTATACATGAAAAATAAAATATTAAGAAAGGCAATAGCAATTAGACTTCCTTGAATACTAAACGCCGAGTTTAAATAACAAACGGTTATAAAATTGTAACAATATCCATTTATCTATTCAAATATTACGTTAAAAACCACAGAGTACAGAGACGACATTACTATCTCCATATATGTATTATACCAATATTGCTATCAATTTGCATTTTTGGTCGCAAACATAGGCCTTTTCATCACAAATTTTTTTTGTGCGCATGTGTCAATATCGGCCATTTTTTCGTACTGTTTTTTGTAAACAACCATGTTAAAGTACCCATCTACAAATAATTAAAATTAAAAAATATTAAATAAAGAATATTTATTGAAAAAAAAGTAAGAAAAAATAAAAAATGTGTTTTAATTGAAAATTAAATTTTTCCAATGCACTACTATAATGTTATCTGTACGAAAAGGAGCAAAGAAACGGTGTTATTATGGAGTTTGTAAGGGTGATACATGCTATAAATCATTTAAAGTTGTACTAAAAATTGGTTGACATTATTAATTAGAATAAAATTATAGATATTATTTGTTTTTATTATTATTTTTGACATAGTAAACAAGTAGTATGGATGCCTAACCTCTCAATCAGCTCACTTTTTTTCCGTTCTTGCGGACGTCCATAACATTTCAGCCACCTTTTCAATTGTTCACAATTATGGGTGATTATGGGCTTCAACTAAATTATAAACAGGTGAAGCACCATCGACGATTTTTTCCAATAATTCATTTGTTTGTTGAGATAATATTGCTTTCCTGGCTATTCCTGACCAAAACAGTACGAAACTTTTGAGTTATCACTATTTTAACATGGCGGCTGCGCTTGCGCTCGTCACATGATGAAAAGGCCTATTAGAGTGCAGACGATATCACTTTCTCTTTCTATTTAGTGTACCTATTTTCATTGTCCGCATGCGCTGGCAATTTCAAAAATGCCTTCATTTTAGCTACTTAGGTTTTCATTATCAAGTACGAGTATAAATTGCAAAGTAAATTTTATTTAATAAGCGATAAATGTATTTATTATTTAAATAAATAAAATTGTCATTCGTGAGTTAAAAATTCAAACAATAAAATATTAGAAATATGAATGAGTTTATTTATTACTTGTCATGTGAACCGCTAGACATGCGCAGAACAAAAATGGTACACAATTTTTGGTACCATTTGGTCTGTCTGGCTGTATACACAATCAATGAAATAAGGAATTAAGATTTAAGAAATAAGATTTAAGATTTAAGAAATAAGAAATAAGATTTAAGGAGTATGCCATCTAGTGACGTTGAATGGAACTTTAACGTAACTGGTCATAGATATAAATATGTAGGTATTTTTTTACGTTAAAATTCGTGATTTTTTCACTTAGTGACAAAATAGTCATCACGAACGTTACTTTTTCATGAATTCTGATGTACAAAAATACCTAAATACATTTACTTATGAGCAGTTAAGTTAACAATTTCATTCAACGTCACTAGATGGCATACTCCTTAAATATTAAATCTTATTTCTTAAATCTTAATTCCTTATTTCATTGATTGTGTATACAGCCTCTCTCTTTGTTGGCGACCAATTCCTCTCATAGGCTAGATACGTTGCTAGCAATATACGTATACTACATATATGACTATCTCTATACTACTGAAACCAGTGTAACCAAAAAAGGATAGAAAATATGTTATATATGTGCACTGGGTTTACTTTGTATTTGTGTGATCTGTCTTGTATGTGTGAGTGATCGGAGGTGTGTTGAGTCGTGTCGCATACGTATATATAATACTACATACGCATGTATGTGGCTTCGTGTGGGCGTTCTAACAATGCCCATAACAATTAAAATATGATCAAAACAATTGATCTACACTCATCCACTACCACCAACCGAGCGACTACTAAATAGCCTAACTTGCTCAGAACTGCACACTGCAGATTACATGATAATAGTAGTGCCAGTTCTGTGTTAAAAACAATAAAATTAAATAAAAAAATTCTGAATTTTAACAAAGTAACAAATGTTATCAAATACTAATAAACACCAGGGCTGGGAAAAATGGTTCATAGAAACCATTTAAAATAGAAAATGGCTTCCAAAAATGCATTTAAAATACAATATGGAAAATAGTTTTGCTGAACATATTTAAAATTGAAAATGGAAAATAGTTATTTAAAATGGATTATAAAATGCAAAATGCTTTTTTTTACTTTATTTGTATAACTACTATAAATTTTTTTTATCATTATTTATATTAATTAAAAAAAAAGTTCAAGCATGCTAAAATTAAATAAAGGCAGTCTTTTGAAAAAAATTTTGTAAAATTTGCATGATATGAAAACGAAACTTAACTCTTCAAATATTGTTAAAAATATTGTAAAATTTAATTCGGCCTTAACATATTCAAACCATGACTACGCTACGACTGCAACTTCTAAATAAAATTATGAAAATCATCTACTCGAAGTACATTTCTTATCTACTTGTCTTAAAAATAGTAGTACACAACTTGAGTCAGAAAAGTTTGACTTAAGAGAACTGCGACTCTAGTAACAAATTTAACTCAAGTGACATTGCAACTCGAGTTATAAAAAATTTGAGTCAATTTAATCCATTTACATTTAACTTAGAATTTGTTAGACTTGAAGTCGTTCAATTTAAGTTCTACAATTAATATTGTATACACATGCATTTTCACTTTAAATGTAAAATGGATTCAAATTTCCATTTTAAATACAAAATGGAAAATGGTTCGGTTTGACCGAACTTATTTAAAATAGAAAGTGCAAAATGCCATTTTGTATTTTAAATACATATTTAAAATGAAATCATTTTAAATAGTTCCCAGCCCTGATAAACACATCAAGACAGATTACAGCTGGACCTCCAAAAACCATCATCACCTAACTGAGCTGAATTTATTTTATATACTCCGTTTAATTTAATTGTAAAAAAGATACTTAAATAGATTTTTAACGATTTGAATTAGAAGTTGTTGATTTTCAGGTCTAAAATAATGATTTCATTATATGTACTAATTTTATTAATAATAAACAAATAACTTTTATTTATGAGTGCAAAAGGTTTATAGTCTGGTGCAATTATGTTTACAGATATTTTAGAATCCACTTATAACGAACGGAATTTCAAAATTTTGTTTTGCTAGGTTTCCTACACCGAATATTAAAGAATTTAACATTTTGATATAAACAATGAAAGAAATATTTCTGCAAAGTAGTACTTTATATATTAACACTTTACGGTCGGAGTGCACAACATCTGTGTAATAGCCAGAACAACAGTAGAGGCAGATCACGATTAGTTATCACACATGTGTGCGATGTTACCGCAAACAGGTATTAAACAGTAACAAACACTCTGTGTGGGCTTAACTTATATATATATATATATATATATATATATATATATATATATATATATATATATATATATATATATATATATATATATATATATATATATATATATATATATATATTTAAAAAAAAGTTGTTACTGTGAAAAATCTTACTTTAAATAATTCGAATTTTTAGCAATGTAGGTGACAAGACCTTTGGATAAAATATAACCGCCTCCTAATGCATACGGTACATAACGATCACAGAATATCCATTCAGTTTCTTTCCATTTTCCTTCAGTTTTTATTTTAGCATTTCCACTAAAATAGCCCCAGTACAGATGCTTGGTTGGATTCCCTTTATTCTTTAAGTCTACTGAGTTTATATCGAATTTTTTTGCACTGTCCCAAACATTTAAATTAAACAAATATTGTTTCCTCATACTAACTACTTCCTTAGCTAAAATATCGAGCTGCACAAACGTATCATCGTCACATTTTAACACAAAGTTGTAATTAAAATTTTTATTGCTGAGTTGTTCATTTAACCACAAAAAACTGTTTAAAACTTTCAATGATAGAAAGGAATATTCATCCTTAACATTTAAAAATAATAAGTCATTATTAACTGATTGCTCAGTACTCAGATGTAAAACTGTATCTGTGTTTAAGTTAAGGCTACCAATTACAAAATAATACTTCATACGGAAATTATACAGTTCCGCATCATACTGGATTTTATCTTCTAGCTGAAGCCAAGTTTCACGTATCACCTGACGGCGATCTCCATTCGTGGGATTTGAAATTATTAAAATGATAATATCGTAATTTCCAGGATATACCCTTTTTAAATTACTGAACTGATTGTAATTATGAAATTCTACGTTACAGCTATTCTCTAAATTTGTAAATGTTAAAGTCAAAAACACTCCCAATAAAAACGAAAATAATATTGCCAAGTTTTGAATCTTACATTTTAACAACATTTTGTTTTATTCGTTTATTTTAAAAATTAAAGACTAGTATTAAAAAATAACTAATTTTGATTATCCATTAATACTCCATCATTCTTATTTTTTTTAAATGAGTTTAATTTCTTTAGTATTAAGATTTTTCATTAAAACAGTTTATTTTTGAAAGTTTTAAAGCTTTTAAAGTTAAATAGTTAACCATTTCAAAAACGCGTGTCGCCAAAATTTTGGGGTTAGTGTTTTTACATCAGTTCTTGACATCAGTTTACACCTTGGAGTAAGTTTACACCATAGAACACTAGAAGCAAACTAAAATAAAAAAAGTGTAGATCGCTTGGAGTCATTTGTTGGTCTGTCTCTGTCACAGCTTAGGTAATTCAGTCGTGCACGCCAGTTGTATCGGTGCAGACATCGCGGACATTGATTGTTGGTCATTGTTTATCAACCACTTGCAACGATGTAATACATGCATACGTACACCTAGAATATATACATACCCATTGTAGCAGATACATACATACGTACAGTTGTCGAGTGTGTATGTATACACTCCCACCTTGCACCTAGCTCTACATACATACCGAATATTACACATACTAACATCCACAATACTACACATACAAACACAAACTCTAGATATGTATATAACTATAGAAAGTGGGAATGCTCCCTCCCATTTTTGTGACGTAAAATTCTGGCGACAGCCGGAATACTATCATATAGTAGTTTGGCCCTTTTTATTAGGCTGGTCGTCCATTGGATGTAGATATGTGCGAAATTTAATTCAGACGAATAGTGCACGAAACGGACGAAGGATCCAAACAGCTGTGAAATAATACATCCTCGTCCATTGAAAGCATCTCTTTTAATGGACGAGGATGTATTACATGTATTATTTCATAGCTGTTTGGATCGTTCGTCCGTTTCGTGCGTATTCGTCCGAATTAAATTTCGCACATATCCACATCCAATGGACGACTAGCCTTTACACTTTACATCTTTTATACATATGGCGCGTTCTCTGTCCCAATCCCAACCTCGTATCTGAAAACTCCCACTTTTTTGGACACACAAAAAAAACGTATTTAAGGATGATACCTGAAACGAAAATTTCAACTCTTTCCATTGAGTTTGAAATATGTTAAACAATAGACGATTCTGCATCGATTAGCAAAAAAAATTGTATGTCACGGACAAATTAAACGAAATAATTAATGTTAATGTTCTCATTTGTCGTGTGTTGTTTGAACCGGAAGTAGCTTAGCTACGAATAAATTTATAAAATTGATCATATTTTATCCAACTTTCGTGAGAAAAAAAATAGTTTTATGAACCTTAAACTTTGTGTTATTTTTTAATGAAAAAAAAACCGGACCCACCTATCTTTTTCGTAAAATTTAAAATAAAAATTAGAAGCCGGAATCACGCGGTATTGACACTATTTTAAAAAACTGTACTCGCCATTTTCGACGAGAAAGATGGTACATACGTCATTGGATGGTACAACATAAAATGAATGTTTTCCATTTAGGAAACACAGACGACACAGTGCATTCTTTTTTTGCACAAAAAACTAATTTTTTTAAATTTTAACCGTTTAATTGCTTTTAGATGCAATTAAAAGATTAGTTTTGCAATAAAATTTTTAAAAATTAGTTTTTTTGTGAAAAAAAAGAAAATGCATTGTGTCACACAGTGTTTTCTAAATGGAACATACTCTAGAGGTCAACCGTCAGGATAATAATTCCGATAGATGCTAAAGCAGCTTCCACATTCTCGCCGAGGTTGGACGAGTCGAGTATGTAGAGGGTCATTTCGTTGTGCTTCGCGGTTGGTGTTTCAATGCTATTCTTATGCCTCGGCCAACCTCGCGAGGAACTACTTCGTCCAACTTCGGCGAGAATGTGGAAGCTGCTTAAATCCAACGTCAACCATAGTCAAATTAAATCTTTATTTTATAGAAAAAAATTTATTAATTGATATAATTTCTTATACAGTACACAACTTAATTCATAAAATAAGTGTTTCTAGTAAAAATTTAACATTATGATGAATTTTCAAAAAATTTTAGATGTAGTACTCGACTGGACTGGATACACATCCTTAAATGTGTGTTTTCATTACTGTGAACTTAAGATTTATGCTAATTACACCCTTTGATGTTGGCTACCTGTATATATAAATATATGTAGGAAGTATATATGTAAATACAGTATTTAGGTTTTTTATGTGTCCTAAAACATGTAGTTTTTGATATACGAAGTTGGAACAGAGAATGCGCCATATATGGTTTTGCACTGTATGTACCACTAGGGTGTGCCAAAAAAAAAAATCGCTCGCCGCTCACAGTATCGTAGGATACGTCTAAAAAAACATCCTCACCAAAGCGCAGCTCAAAATTCCAATTTTTAGAGGTGCATCATCGAATCTAAAGTTTTCCCATTTAAATAACACAGGAAAAACGATTTTTAATGTTATTTACTCCTGCAAACTATGAAGAAATTATTTTTCCATAAAATGAATCAAAGCACCTTATTAAGCATTAAATTTTGGACAAAAAATTTCATTGAGTCAAATTTCAATCACCAATATTTCACTTTCTACAGAGCCTTAAAATTTAAATTTCTTGAAATTTTACTTTTTTCACATTTTTAAGCTAAACTATTAAAGATAGGACAAAAAGTTAAATGATAATTTTGTAGTCCAACTGACGCTTTACAAAAAAGTTCCTTACAAATTTTTCGTATTACAAACAGTTACAAAGCTACAGACCCTCAAAATTTATTTTACTTTTTTTTTTCTCCAAAATGGAAATTCAGCTGTTACAGTTGGTGTCATGAAAAAATCTGAACCTAAGATTATGACAGAAAATTGTTTTGAGACCTCGAGAAACCAAAAATTACCTTCATTAAAATTTGCATATATATTTCCGATTTTTGGAAGCCCAAATTTTGGCCATTTTTAGTGCTTTTTTGCAAAAATTGGGCAAATGTCAAAAATTATTTAATTTTCTTTTTACACCATCGAAAAGAAATTTTAATGAAGGCCATTTTTGGTTTCTCGAGGTCTCAAAACAAATTCCTGTCATAATCTTAGGTTCAAATTTTTTCATGACACCAGCTGTAACAGTTTCCATTTTGGAGAAAAAAAAGTAAAATAAATTTTGAGGGTCTGTAACTTTGTAACTGTTTGTAATACGAAAAATTTGTAAGGAACTTTTTTGTAAAGCGTCAGTTGGACTACAAAATTGTCATTTAACTTTTTGTCCTATCTTTAATAGTTTAGCTTAAAAATGTAAAAAAAAAAGTAAAATTTCAAGAAATTTATATTTTAAGGCTCTGTAGAAAGTGAAATATTGGTGATAGAAATTTGACTCAATGAAATTTTTTGTCCAAAATTTGAATTACTACCATTTGTGCTATAGATACAATAGTGGGAAAGGTTCTTTTCTTGGATGTAATAGAAATGTAACTGACTCAAACACTGTCAATTGAACTAGCCTCAAATACATATGCGTATTTTTACCGCCTAATTGATAAATTAAAGAAAAAATCAAAAAATAAACTTGGGTAAAAAAATTTTTTCTCTTCATTTATGTTATTAATTGATGCATTAGATCAGTTTTATCGAAAAATTAACATATAGTCTCATTTAAAAATCTATATAAGTTTGTATCATAGCTCGAAAACCATAAGAGCTATAAAGCTCCTGACGATAGCAATCGGTTGCCCCCGTCGATATCTACAACTCTTATTTGAACAATTTTTCGATTAAATCAACGGTTTGACTGAATTAAAAATGGCAACTCTCGAAAAACTCACACAGTGTATGCTTACATAAAAATATAGAATTAAAATTAAATGTTACATAAATAAAACACATTTTTTCTTAAAAAACGTTTTTTTATTTAATATATATTAGATTTATTACAAAAAACATTAACAATTAAATGTTAATAAATATCACAATAATTACACTATAAAATATAATTTTTTTATTTTTAAGCACAAATTGTCCGTAAAATTATTTTCTGATTACAAAATAGGGAAAAATACTACAATTATAAATTTATGGCTTTGAATTCATTTTCCTCTTTGTAGCTTAAAAATTTCATTAATTATGATATAATAGTATAAGCATTACAATTATAAAATTTTATAATTTTTATATTTGAGCAAAAATTGTTGAACAAATTGTTTGCCATTAACATATGTACTGGATATAAAATTTAAAAAATAGTTATAATAAGTTTATATTATAACTTACATAATTAAAAAAAACGCCGTGAGCAGCGGGGCCCCATCACGGTAGTCGAATTTTCCCCTTCATCTTCGGTATTGAATGTCTACAAGCGAAATGTGATTGAAAGTCTACAACCGAATTGTCATTTTGTTGGTTTCAAAACTGGTGATGAGTGTTCGGCTGATCGAGGCTTTAAAAAAAGGTTTTAAGTATTTAAGGGCTGTATCTCAGTAAATTTCAATTTTGTGCCGAAAACAGGTAGCAGAAAAAAGCCAACACAATCCGTACGAGGACATTCCTGCCCATGTTTATCCGCTAATTGCCTTTATGTTTTAGTTTTAAATATTAAAAAACGCCGTGAGCAGCGGGGCCCCATCACGGTAGTCGAATTTTCCCCTTCATCTTCGGTATTGAATGTCTACAAGCGAAATGTGATTGAAAGTCTACAACCGAATTGTCATTTTGTTGGTTTCAAAACTGGTGATGAGTGTTCGGCTGATCGAGGCTTTAAAAAAAGGTTTTAAGTATTTAAGGGCTGTATCTCAGTAAATTTCAATTTTGTGCCGAAAACAGGTAGCAGAAAAAAAACCAACACAATTCGTACGAGGACATTCCTGCCCATGTTTATCCGCTAATTGCCTTTATGTTTTAGTTTTAAAAATTAAAAAAGGACCTTAAATAGTAAACTGGAAGGCCTTTATAAAGATATTTTTTCTTTCCAAAAAAATCCAAAATTTCTATTTTATAAATACTGAAAATCCAAAATTCCTAATATTTATAAATAAACAGTGACTTATAACATTTTTAAATTACTTAATATGTATGTATTTCATTTGTCATAAAAGTAAGTTCACTTTTTTTTAAATTTTTTAAAATTACTATTCGCCTACTTGTATTTAGAATAAACATAATGCTTTTAAAACACATTTAACAATAGCATTCAATTCCGATGTAAAAATGGAGAAGTGGGGGGAAAAGTGATGCGGACTCCCTACAAGGTACTAGCTGGATACTAACTGAATACACGTACAAAATTTCAGCCCTCTAGGTTTCCTTATGGAGTCTCTAGACGTGTTAGAAAACAAGCAAAAAAATTAAGGAAATATTGGCGTAAAAATCGTGGGGGTAAGGGTTAAAAGTTGAAACCTCCAAAAAACAGTGTCTGGCTATTAGCTTAACCTGTACACCAAATTTCAGCCCTCTAGGTTTATTTGGGGAGATTTTGACCCGAACGAAACTGTTAAAAAACAAGAAAAATCATGTTCTTTTGTGTATAAAAATGGTGGGGGTAGGGGTTAAAAGTCGAGACCCCCAAAAGGCACCCCCTTGATACTAACTCAATCCGAATACAAAATTTCAGCCCTCTAGGTTTATTCGGGTGACCTGTGCGAGTGGTACAAACTTCGAAAACGTCGAAAATGCATGAAATTGTAGCTTAAAAATGAGGGGGGTGGGGGTAAAATATTAAAACCTCCAAAAAGCACAACCTAGGTACGAACTTTATCAACACACCAAATTTCAACCCTCTACGTTAATTCTGGGGGGCTGGGGGCCTGTTAGATCCAGCGAAAATCGTTTTTCCCCCCTCTACTCCCACCATATCATCTTAGGAAGCTGAATTTTGGATATGTTGTAGATAATTGACCGAAACATTATTTAAAACCGGTTTGGAAAAGTTTTATTGCTTTTCCGCCCCCCCACCACCCCCTTAAAGGTCGGGTCAGAAAAAAAATTTGCCCAAAATTTGACCCCACTTTGACAGTATGAGGTGCCTCGAAAATGAGCCCCATTTACCAAATTTCATCTCTTAACTTCCATAGGGGGGCCCTACACAAATTAAAAGGTGGCGGGAAAATATATATATATATATATATATATATATATATATCAGACATTTTTTTTTTCTACATATTCGTGTTCTACGGGCCCGAAAACGGATAGCGCCCCTACTCTCGCCTCTCGCAGCTCTTATCGTATAGACTGTATAAGTCTAATTTATCGGAGAAAATTCGACTAAAAAAGGACCTTCAATAGTAAACTGGAAGGCCTTTATAAAGATATTTTTTCTTTCCAAAAAAATCCAAAATTTCTATTTTATAAATACTAAAAATCCAAAATTCCTAATTTATAAATAAACAGTGACTAATAACATTTTTAAATTACTTAATATGTATTTATTTCATTTGTCTTAAAAGTAAGTTCACTTTTTTTTAAATTTTTTATTAAAATTACTATTCGCCTACTTGTATTTAGAATAAACATAATGCTTTTAAAACACATTTAACAATAGCATTCAATTCCGATGTAAAAATGGGAGAAGTGGGGGGAAAAGTGATGCGGACTCCCTACAAGGTACTAGCTGGATACTAACTGAATACACGTACAAAATTTCAGCCCTCTAGGTTTCCTTATGGAGTCTCTAGACGTGTTAGAAAACAAGCAAAAAAATTAAGGAAATATTGGCGTAAAAATCGTGGGGGTAAGGGTTAAAAGTTGAAACCTCCAAAAAACAGTGTCTGGCTATTAGCTTAACATGTACACCAAATTTCAGCCTTCTAGGTTTATTTGGGGAGATTTTGACCCGAACGAAACTGTTAAAAAACAAGAAAAATCATGTTCTTTTGGGTATAAAAATGGTGGGGGTAGGGGTTAAAAGTCGAGACTCCCAAAAGGCACCCCCTTGATACTATCTCAATCCGAATACAAAATTTCAGCCCTCTAGGTTTATTCGGGTGACCTGTGCGAGTGGTACAAACTTCGAAAACGTCGAAAATGCATGAAATTGTAGCTTAAAAATGAGGGGGGTGGGGGTAAAATATTAAAACCTCCAAAAAGCACAACCTAGGTACGAACTTTATCAACACACCAAATTTCAACCCCCTACGTTAATTCTGGGGGGCTGGGGGCCTGTTAGATCCAGCGAAAATCGTTTTTCCCCCCTCTACTCCCTCCATATCATCCTAGGAAGCTGAATTTTGGATATGTTGTAGATAATTGACCGAAACATTATTTAAAACCGGTTTGGAAAAAAGTTTTATTGCTTTTCCGCCCCCCACCACCCCCTTAAAGGTCGGGTCAGAAAAAAAATTTGCCCAAAATTTGACCCCACTTTGATAGTATGAGGTGCCTCGAAAATGAGCCCCATTTACCAAATTTTATCTCTTAACTTCCTTCTCTTAATATATATATATATATATATATATATATATATATATATATATATATATATATATATATATATATATATATATATATCAGACATTTTTTTTTTCTACATATTCGTGTTCTACGGGTCCGAAAACGGATAGCGCCCCTACTCTCGCCTCTCGCAGCTCTTATCGTATAGACTGTATAAGTCTAATTTTTCGGAGAAAATTCGACTAAAAATATTTTTTGAACATCAGCTTACTTTTTTGCTTGTTTTACAATTTAATATCTTATTCTTGACCAGAAATTCTCCGAAAAATTATTTGCTGATTACAAAATAGGGAAAAATATTACAAATTATTATAAATTTGCGGCTTTGGACCCATCTTTCTTTTTACGACTTAACAATTACAGCAATTATGATATATAAACATTACAATAATTAAATTTTATAATTTTTATGTTTGAGCAAAACTTGTTGAAAAAATTGTTTGCTATTAACATACTGGATATAAAATTTAAAAAATAGTTATAAGTTTGTATTATAACTTGAATAATTAAAAAATTCTTTTCTGAACACCAGCTTATTTTTTTGTTTGTTTTACAATTTAAGGATGTTTGGGAGGTACAATCGGAGATAAAAGTACATGAAATTAGAAATTCGTGAATAATTGCGTTGTATAACAAACTATGAGGTAAATAAATAGTTATCTTTGTTAAATAATAGTTATCACTACAACTGATTGTACAATACATCAAACTATAGCTCTCAGCTGACTCCAAGAGCTGAGTACATTCTGAGGATTTTTCGGAGAATTTCAAAATGCTACGAGACGATTGAAAATTTAGTAGAATGTTCCTCATTAAATACTAAGGCCCCTGTGAAAATTTCAAACCGATTCACTAAGCCGTTAAAAAGTTATTAAAAAAAAAAAAAAAAAAAAAACTAATTTTACACGTACTCTATGGAAATTCGAAAACAGAACAGATTAAATAACTTTTTATCTTTTAATCTTATTCTTGAGCAGAAATTGTTCGAAAAATTATTTGCTATTTATAATATAGGAAGGGGGAAAAATTACAATTCATTATAAATTTGCGGCTTTGGACTCATCTTTCTCCTTACGACTTAACAATTACAATAATTAAATTTTTTAATTTTTATTTTTCAGCGAAACTTGTTGAAAAAATGTTAACATTTCGGATATAAAATACATAATTTATAATTACTGTAGAAAAAAAATTATGTAAGTAATTAAATTTAGTAACAAAAATACGATTAATTAACAAAATAAATGATTTATGATTTTTTCCATAAAAATTCGTGTAGTAAACTTGTTGATTGATGCCATATTTGCCCTGTTTGCCTACAGAGACCGTGCTAGGTAATGATACTGCCATCTAATCAGTTTGAAATAAGAATTGCTTAATTTGATAATGAATACCAGTAGAATTGTCGGAATTGTTGCATTATCCCCATTTTCTCTTGGTGAATCGAGGTATAAACATATAACTGAAATGGTTTTAGTCTTCAAACGAAAGATACGTAATATAACACATTAAATGAAAATGTACGCCAATTCAGACATACACATTTCGTCAGCTAAATATTGGTTTGTTCCAAGTCCACTTTTTAAAAATTTTTTCTAAATGGTTGTTTCGTTAGTTTTGAGCGTTGATGAAGTCGAAACCAATATCAGAAAAATTTTTTAAGACATGGACTTGGTACAAACCAATATTCAGCTGACGATTTGCTTAAGACAATTCTAAAGTACAAAGACGTAATTTATCTAATATTGATAATATATTACTCTATTAAGTACATTAAGTACATCTCTTTACTCCACATTTACTTTGCATTAAGTCGCCACTATTAGCGCAAGTACTGCTGGCTATAAGTTCATGCACGGTCCCTCTAGTAAATATGTTTTCTAAGGAAGATAAAGAAATCAAATTACACCAATACCTCAATTTACGTTCCAAAAAAACACGACGCAAATTGAAACGACGCAAAGTGAATTATGATTTTCTATAGCAAACCATGTAAAAGATCGAAGATAGGTTTCAGGGTTACGAAAATACTACTTTTTAAAAAGAAAATTGAACAAAGTAAACATTTAAAAAACAAAAATAATGTAAAATTTTATTACATACATACAAAAAACAAGAAAAAAACAAATTCAATTAAAACAAAATAAAATAATCAATTAATTTATAAAAACAAAGTAAAAATTAATCACTGTCTGATGAGTCCATAGTGGCTGTTGTCGTAAGTACGCAAAATTTCGAAAAAAAAAATTAAAGACTCGAACCCAAAACAACGCAACTTCGAAAATCTAACGACGCACAGAGAAAATTAGTACTAATTCAGCAGTGACGCAACTTCGAAAAAACGCAAACCGAAACGACGCAAAGCGAGGTATTGGTGTATAATGAAACTGATTGAAATTTGTCATCCAAAATTAAATAAAATTTTATTCCTTTTTTTTATGTGGAATTTTGTTATACAATAGATATTTTATTTCAATCAGTATTTAGTTTAGTAAAATTATTTTGATTTAGAAAAAATATGTATATTTACAATATCTTTAATATAATGATTTTTAAAAATATTTTGTCGAATAAAAAAATTTTACTATTAATTTTACTATTATTGATAATAAAATAGTTCTATACTTCGTTCAAATTCGTTTCATAAATGTTATTTCATTTCGTAAAAAATATCCTAATTTTAACAGCGATTTGTGTCAAAAACTTCGACTAAGAAATTTTCCACAATTAACTCTGACTGATTTAATTAATTGTATAAAATGTATGTAGTACATTCCGTGCCAAATAAATAAACGGATAAGTTTTTGTCAGTTTACAACTATGTAATAGAATTTTTAAATCGAAGTTTATATTTTAACTTACACGTCAGTAACTGGAGATTTATGGGTTGTTTATGAAATCAGATAATAACTTTTTAAACATATTAGGATATTTTTTACCATATGTTCTCAGAAATTTTGATCAATATTGTTAAATATTGCAACATGTAATTAAAAATTCTTAACTGAATTTCATATTTGATTTATGAAAAAAGTGTTTATCATTTTTAAGAAAAATAACAAATTAAAGTACCAACAAGTCAATTTACCTCATATTTAGTTAAAAAACCTTAATTTTGTTTCATATACACCACATGTTGTAACATTTAACTCACCCTTTTTTGAGAATTTGCTTGGTTGAATTTTTTACAATAACTGTAAAGGCCGACCAGGCAAACTATCTCAACAATTCCGTTTTTGATGTCGGCGGAATGACTGGCACAATGAAGCCAGGAAAAATCGACATTCTCTTGAATAATAGATACCAGTTTTTTTCCTAGCATCCACTGTATGTTGAATTGTTTTTATATTAGAATTCAACATATTTAATATATGACGCACAGTAACAACTAAATTTTCTGATGGCAAAAAATCATTACCATTTTCGTTACCTGTTAAAAGCATACTCTCACACACATATTATACTTCATCACTTATTTTTTCCTTGCATTTTTGGCACCCATTATTCAAGAGTTGTTTGACGATGAAAGAACTAATATGAACTTCCGAGAAAATGTTAAAACTGTTACGTTTAATAGCATTTGCTGTATCCGTAACAAGTTTTAACATAGTCTCTTGTAAGTTCATATTAGGGTCATTGTCATTTGGTTCATTTGTGTCAACCATTACGACATCCAAAAACGTTTGTAGACAATCTAAAATACTTAAATTATCAACTTCGCAATTGCCACGTAGGCCACTGCTCGTAAGGCCATTGATAATTTGAGTTTTCAGACAGCCTACAAACTGTGGTATTGTTGAATCATTATTACAGCCTAGTCCGGACCTAATTAAACCAAACAAATTCTCGAGGGAATCCTGGTTCAAATCTCTCAGGCGCAAGTACGCAAACCTCTCTGTTTTGGGTAGTGTTTTCCATAATTGCGTGACCGCCCTCATTGTCCATATCCATCCGTTCTGACATTTAGGACGGGTGGATATGAAATCACTGGAACTACGGTCATTTGAAATTTTTTCAAATTTCCAAGAATCTATTGTTTCTATCATTTTTTGCCAAAATTCCAAATGACCGGAAGTTTCAGTAAGACGGCCACGCAAAGGTTTTCTACCTGGAGGATCTGCTACCCCGCCATTAAGGCTATCAAATAAACGGTCTATTTGATCGATGAAAGTCACCGTCGCTGCCGCATATGATGGTAAATGCCCTAAAGCCAATAAAAATTTGAAATTAGTTGTTATATTGAAAATTATTAAATAATCTAAATAATGTAATTGTTATTTTATCATTTAATTAAGTGCCTAGGATTCGAACTTATTTAATCAGAAATCTATATATGTATATACCTATTTATCAATTATTCGAAATTAAAAGTTGTAGATATGCAATAAAACATACTTATATGCATTAGGTGTATCTGTTGCCTAAGCGTTGGTTATAGCAATGATAAAATTTAACGCCTTCTGGTAAAATGACGAGTATAGCTAGTCATCGGTTTTTTGTGCCATACGGTACAGTGAGGGCCTGTACTCGTTATGCGACTAAAGTTTTCCTGTGAATTTTTTTATATTTTTTTGTACAAATATTATAATTTTAATTAACAATATGTGATAATTATAAAATGAAACAAGTTTTTTAAAATATAAATTAAATAGTTCTTTCATGCACAATTTTTAATAATTAAATCATATCGGAAGGGGTTAATTACATATTTATTTACAAATGAATCGTTTAATTTCAAAACCACTATATAACATTTTCAAAGAAAATGAGATAAGAGTGCCAAATGCTACTGTTATTGCTTTAACTAAATAAATATATATTTAAAAAAATTTTTGAAAACATCGTATAGGGTGTTTTGAAGTTAGACGATTCAAATGTTTTCTTTTTTAACTTACCGTTAACAATCATAGAGCTGACTCCGGCCGCTACAGTCTCACTGAGTACTTCAGCGGTCAACTTCCCCTTCATTTTGGCCTTCAGGATCGGATTTAAATGGGCGTCGGTGAGCTTCCGCAGAGTTGGTACTAAAAAGCGGGATACAGTTTCCTTCTCTTTTTCGTATGAAAACACAATATCTTCCCATTTCGCGGTCGCGATATATTCCCCAACTTCTGAAATGACCTTCATTTGTACATGATATTTCATGAACATGTTTCGAGTACATTTCAAAAGATGGGGAACATCTAAAATGGAATAATATATTCTGCCTCCATATGAAAAATTCGGATCAGATACGGTTGCACCTAATAATCGTAAAGCCGCTAAATTACCTGGACCCAGATCACAAACTGTCGCGACACAATTTAAGTTGACTGAATTCAGAGCATCTAGGACTTCACAAATAATATAGGAGCCAAATCCGTACCCTCTATACCCCCTTTAAAAAGTAGTACGCAACTGGCTGCTTCCACTGCTTACGAAGTCCTTGCACCATAAATACAAGGGCGCTAGTGGCGATTTCATTAAACCGACGTCCATTACCGAAGTCCTGAAAACCAAAAATGGTGTCGCTGCCGCTGTTATAATCTAAGTGAGTCCATATAGCCATCTCATCGAAGACCAAAGAGCAAACTCTATCCTCTTCTTTTAGATGGGCTATGGATTTTGATAATTGGTTAAACAGATCAGGATTAATACCAATGGAAAATGGGATGCGTTCTAGATGAGACTGAAGTGTTTTAGGGGCAGGAAAAGGTAGAATTTTTCTAGAGAGGGCATATGTTTTGGGGGACCTTTTGAAGAGGGGTAGAGCTGCTGCTTTGTCCGATCGGCCCCATCTTCTGCCACGAGGATTTTGGTAAAAATTTCTGAGTTTCTGAATAGTAAGATTTTTTTCTTTTATTTGTTTCCTTATCTTCCTTAGTTTTTGTTTCATCTTTGCCAACTCACTTTTTTTCCCTGTCCTAAGAGGGTGACGACTCAATGTACTAGGAGAGGGTTTTATGGGACTAGGAATAGGATGACTCGCTATATTAGGTGGGACACTAGAAGTTTGGGATGTACTATGATCACGATCTGAGGAACTAGATATATCAGGAATAGGATCAGAAAAGATTAGACGGACTGGAGAAGCAGGAATTGGATTAATAGCAGAGTCATCCACGGGTGTGACAGGATTGTTTATTGGTAGAGGTACGGCTCACGGAACTTAATTGCGGATTTCCAAAGGATTGTACATGGAATCGTCAAAGTGTTGTTGGTAGAATGAATAATTTCTGCTGCCAAATTCAGGGGAAAATTTTATGTATGTAGTTTATTTTATGTCCAGCCATCGTCGACATCTGAAAAAAATTAATTTTACAATGATGATATTAGGAGTATTTTTCCACTAGTATATTGATGTTAAAAAATGTCTTTTCAAAACAATATATATTTCGCTTTTTAATAAGCTTTTCAAGTTTTTGTCTATATAAAATATAAATGAACTATTAGTTTGACAAGGTTTAGTTAATACATATATAATACAATAAAATTAATGTCTGTTTACCTTAAAAATTATCCACATTTTTGAATGTGTTAGTCTATATACAATTTTTGTACATTTTACTATTTAAAATTATACAAATAAAATATCATAAAATTCATAAATTATGGACTATTAGGTATATTATTTAATTTGTTGATAATTATTTTATACATACTTACAAATACTTAAGTCAATTTAAATAAAATTGTCGTATAATTTTTTGATAAAACTAAGCAAATATTAATTTAAAATACGATAAACAATTCGAAATCATATATGTATTATAACTATATGGCCAATCCCTATAAGAGGCAGTGGTTCCGATGAAGTGAGATGGATAGACATCGGGTAGAGGCACTTCAGTTGTTTTGCGCAGATGCATCAATTAGTGTTTACCGTGTTTACTGTTCAGATTGGTTCATATTACCACCAAAAAAGTCGCATTTGCGCAAAACGAACAAAATACTTCCAAATCTGCACCGTGATGTTGGGACGTTTTCTTCATATCCATTTGGCTATATATGTATATTATTACATATATGTTCGAAATATTGTAGAATAGCACCGAATAGTATTAAATACATAGATATATAATCTACTATAGTTAAATATGGTTAAGTAAATATGCAGAACACCCTCCTTACTCCGTACAGTCGAACTCATGTATTTTCAACCTGTCGGGACTAATCCGCTCATGTATTTTCAACTTCTCCTTTATCCTCGCTCCATGGTAATCATAGAGCCACGTGACAGACATAGAACCAATCACAAAAAGCCCGCGCAAATCTTTACACAGTAGCCACGTGTATTTCCCCAGTGAATAACCTTAAAATGACAAATTGTCAAGTAACATATGATAAACAAAAAAGTGAAACATGAAAAAAGTGAATAAACTTGTAATAAAATTATTTTTTAAACAATTGCAAATGAAATAAAACCATATATTGTAGGATAAAGCCACCAGTGGTCAATCGATTAATCTGACAGTTATTTTTCTGTATTAAAGTGTTGCGTGAGAAGTGGGGACCAAAAACTTGAAAATACGTGAGTAAAATCAGTTGAAAATAGATGGTGTTGAAAATACATGAGTCCGACTGTACCTGTTTTCAAGCTTTTTTTAGTCTCAGTACGACAGTACATTATAAAAACAAATAAATTTTCATGGGTCAAAAATACAAATTTTTGAATAAGCTGAAATTGATATCCATGAAAACCGTCTGCTCCCTAACAAAAAAATTGTTTTACTGAAGAATCAGTATTTTTTTAATCCATAAAATATACATAAACATGCCATTATCTAGTTTTAAAATGAAAATCCTTGTCAATAATTTTTAATTTTTATAAATGTTAACCCCTTGTTTTGTGTTTTTCTTTTTAACCCACTTTTTTTTTAACATAAAAAAAAATTACAAGCAGTCGGATCATTTAAATAAAACTTTGTACTTTACATTAATAAATAATGTAGAATAACGAGAAAAAACAAGTCCTCAGCGTAAGTGTAGAAAATTGTAACTAGTGGTGAGCCCAGAGTGTGCCCGACACGGCTTAAGGCTAAGCGCGCACGGCGCGCACTACGTTTTTTTTTCCGCTCGGCGTTTTTCCACAAAAGCTGAAAACGCGTCATCAGCACGCACTACGTTTTTTTTCCAGTAGCGGAATTGGCGGGACATAGAATTATTTCGAAATGGACGTTCGTTAAGCTTGTTGCACTGGTGTTTTACGTTAGCAATATGACGTTATAAAATTAAAAATAATTTTAAAATAGTTATGTAAAATTCTGAATGTTTTAATATTAATAATTTTTTATTTTTAAAGTATTATTAAGAAATAAAAATGATTCAATATTAATTATCAAAATATGTCAAACTTATGAAGAGATTTCTATATATTCTTCCATCATTTACATATTTTAGATGATACCCACTCTTTTTAAATAATTATATGTGTGAAAATATTCTTTCATAATGCGGTCCAATTTATTAAATTAACTATTTTATCATATGCAGGACGTTCGTTAAGCTTGTACTATTTTTGTACGTAATTTTCTGTATGTTTTATTGACTAAATAAATAAAAATACAAAACAGTAAAGATATTAATACTTTTTTATTTTAAAAATACAATATTATTGTGATTAAATGAAAATAATTCAAAATTAATTATCAAAATGCCAAACTTGTGAATAGTTTTTCATTTTCTCCCACCATTTACATATTTTAAACAAAGGATTTACTCAATCTTCTTTTTTTTAAATAATTTTATATCTGTAAAAAGATTTATTTAATGAAACCTAAATTATCTTTTTTACTTGTAATGCAATCCAATTTATTACTATTTTCGAGCAAACTTCTTTCCAAAAACGTTACAATGTTCTTACCTTACAATTTTATCCCATACTGAAGCTTTTTTTCTAAGTCACATATAATTTTTTTTTTTTTTGAAAGATTTTGGTCAAATTTACCATAAAATTTCAAATCTGGCGATATTTTGACTAAAATTTTATTTTATATACATTTCTGTTGTGTATCAGTGCATCATAATATGACATATAACTAGAGATGGGCGACGGGAAAATTCCCATTTGGGTATTTATTGGGTATTTTCCCGGGAAAATTCCCGAAACTTGGGTAAAAACGATTACTTAGCTGTATTTCTTTGCAAATGTGTTTTAATTAGATCTGTATATATTTGTTAATTGTGCGTGGAATTTTACATAATGTTAATTGTGCGTGGAGTTTTACATAATATAATGTTGACGTAAAGTTTTCTAATTATTATTATCATAAAACTACTTCAGTACCTACATACTGAATGTTTATTTATCTTTAAATTTAAAAATACATGCATACATATTATGTCGGATCAACCAAAGATGACTTTTCAACAAAGTTAGCAATTAATTTAAATTTATAACTCAATGTGTTCAAATTTCAGAGAAATATCTACGTTTTAAAAAAAAATTAAAATGCCACGAAATTCAATATTGACAAGTGAGAATCGAGCTAAAATTTCGACGTTTTGGAAATTGTAGTACTTAAAACCTATGCTTAAAACATAATCTAAGGCTAAGCGCACACTACGTTTTTCCGCCGCTGTTTTTTTTTAAGCAAAAAAGTGTGAAGCATTATACTCCATATAAGCGAACGCACTACGTTTTTTTTTCAGCGGCGGAAAAAAAAAACGCAAAAAGTTACATTTTTTTTGTTGAAGAAAAAAAACGCGTCATTTTTGTAACACGTATAAATATATGACAACACGCGCACTTGCGTAAATAAGCAAGCGGTTTTTTTGATTAGTGTGGTTATGTATCATATTATGGTGCATTGCTACAGAACAGAAATGTATATAAAGTAATATTTTAGTCAAAATATCGTTAGATTTGAAATTTTATGGAAAATTTGACGAAGAAAATTATATATGAAATAGACAAAAGCCCTCAAGTATGGGATAAAACCCTAATATTAAGGTAACAACATTATAACACGATTTTGGCGAGACGTTTGCTAAAAAATAGTAATAAATTGGACTGCACCACAAATAAAAAACGTAATTTAGGTTTTGGTAAATAAATTAATCTTTCTACAAATATAATTATTTGAAAAGAAGATTGGTTAAATACCTTGTTAAATATGTAAATAGGAGAAGCGGGAGAAAATGAAAATCCATTCATAAGTTTGACATTTTAATAATAATTAATTTTGAATTATTTGTATTTATAAAGATAATAATGATGTATTTTGAAAATAAAATGTTTTAATATGTTTATTGTTTTGTATTTTTATTTATTTAGTCATTAAATTATACAGAATTTTGCGTACAAAAAGTATTTTGATTTTATAATGTTATGTTGCCATCAATGCTATCGTAAAGTAAAAGAAGCTTAACGAACGTCCTGCATTTGATAAAATAGTTAATTTAATAAATTTGATTGCATTATAGGTAAAAAAGATAATTTAGATCTTGGTAAATTAATATTTTTACAAATTTAATTATTTAAAAAGAAGAATGGATACTATCTAAAATATGTAAATGGTCGAAGAAAATGGAAATTTGTTCATAAGTTTGACATATTTTGATAATTAATATTGAATCATTTTTATTTCTTAATAATATTTTAAAAATGAAAAAGTATTAAAATTAAAACTTTCAGAATTTTACATACTTTAAAATTATTTTTAATTTTATAACATTATATTACTAATGTAAATCACCACTGCAACAAGCTTATCGAACGTCCATTTTCGAAATAATTTTAAGTCCCGCCAATTCCGCTACGGAAAAAAAAACGTAGTGCGCGCTGATGACGCGTTTTCAGCTTTTGTGGAAAAACGCCGAGCGGAAAAAAAACGTAGTGCGCGCTTAGCCTAAAGGGGCGAAAACTATGGAAAAAACTGTCGTGGTAGGCCCAGGAAATTGACACCGAAAAATGAAACGCGTATTGTACAACTAGCCATGAAAATAAATTGTCTAGAGAAAAACTGTCGAACAAAAATTGTATAATAACGTGATATATTAATTAGTATTTATGTAGTCTGAAGATTAATTTTTTACGTTTAGCAAATATTCTTTATGAAACAGCGGTTTTGATAGTTTAATTCAAAAATATTACGATAAATAGTAAATTAAAATAAATACCCACTTTTCGGGAATTTTCTTGGGAATTTACCCCGTTTTTACCCACTTTGGGAATTTTCCCGGGAAAATTCCGGGTAGAATCCCATCTCTACATATAACCACACTAATCAAGAAAACCGCTCGCTGAATTACGCAAATGCGCGTGTTGTCATATAATTACACGAGTTACAAAAATGTCGCGTTTTTTTTTCAGCAAAAAAAATGTAACTTTGGCTAAGCGCGCACTACGTTTTTCCGCCGCTGTTTTTTTTTTAAGCAAAAAAGTGTGAAGCATTATACTCCATATAAGCGAACGCATTACGTTTTTTTTTTTTCAGCGGCGGAAAAAAAAAACGCAAAAAGTTATATTTTTTTTTTTGCTGGAAAAAAAACGCGTCATTTTTGTAACACGTATAAATATATGACAACACGCGCACTTGTGTAAATAAGCAAGCGGTTTTCTTGATTAGTGTGGTTATGTATCATAAATTATGATGCACTAATACACAACAGAAATGTATGTAAAATATAAATTTTAGTCAAAGTATCGCCAGATTTGGAATTTTAATAGAAAATTTGACGAAGAAAATTATATATGAAATAGACAAAAGCCCTCCAGTATTGGATAAAATTCTAATATTAAGCTATTTAAGAATATTGTAAATGTTTTTGGCGAGAAGTTTGTTAAAAAATAATAAATTGGGCTTCATTACAGATAAAAAAGGCAATTTAGGTTTTGGTAAATAAATCTTTCTACAAATATAATTATCTGAAAAGAAGATTGGTTAAATCTTTTGTTAAATATGTAAATGGGAAAAGCGGGAAAAAATGAGAATCTATTCATAAGTTTGACATTTTAATAATTAATTTTGAATTATTTGTATTTAATTATAATAATTATGTATTTTGAAAATGAAATGTTTTAATATGTTTATTGTTTTGTATTTTTATTTATTTAGTCATTAAATTAGACAGAATTTTGCGTACAAAAAGTATTTTTGATTTTATAATGTTATGTTGCCATCGTAAAGCCCCAGTAAAAGAAGCTTAACGAACGTCCTGATTTTGATAAAATAGTTAATTTAATAAATTAGGTAAAAAAGATAATTTAGATCTTGGTAAATGAATCTTTTTACAAATTTAATTATTTAAAAAGAAGAGTGGGTACTATCTAAAATATGTAAATGGTGGAAGAAAATGGAAATGTGTTCATAAGTTTGACATATTTTGATAATTAATATTGAATCATTTTTTATTTCTTAATAATATTTTAAAAGTAAAAAAGTATTAAAATTAAAACATTCAGAATTTTACATACTTTAAAATTATTTATAATTTTATAACGTCATACTACTAATGTAAAGTACCAGTGCAGCAAGCTTAATGAACGTCCATTTTCGAAATAATTTTAAGTCCCGCCTATTCCGCTACTGAAAAAAAAAAACGTAGTGCGCGCTGATGACGCGTTTTCAGCTTTTGTGGAAAAACGCCGAGCGGAAAAAAAAAACGTAGTGCGCGCTTAGTCTTTTTGCGGTTTTTTTTCCGCCGCTGAAAAAAAACGTAGTGCGTTCGCTTATATGGAATATAATGCTTCACACTTTTTTGCTGAAAAAAAACAGCGGCGGAAAAACGTAGTGCGCGCTTAGCCTAAGACGTAGTCAGTCGGTGTCCGTCACCGAACACACAGTGTATTGTAATACATTGTTACTTGAATTGGACAGGTTGGTTTATCCCATAATAGGTGTTTTGTAGTGATGGAGAACTATCGATAGTCCCGACTATCGATAGTTACGATAGTCGTGAAACTATCGATAGTTATCGATAGTTTTTGATACCCATAATTTCTACGAAATTTTTATTATCTTTAGTATTTATAAGTAGACGAACTGACTTAAAAAAGTATCGAAAACTATCAATAGTAAAAAAAAAATATCGATAGTTTTCGATAGTCAAAACTATCGATAGTTATCGATAGTGCTATCGATAGTTCTCCACCACTAGTGTTTTGTAGTAGTGTGTGTGAATACGCACACTACTACCAAACACCAAACCAACACCATTGCAAACAGTGTGTTCGTACACACATAGTGGGGAGATTTTACGTCACCCACTGGCGACAAGTGGAACAGTTTGAAAGACATTCTAGTTTGGTCCCTTGAGAAAAAATACAGCACTCTATCTTATCAGATTTTTTACTTACCGAAAAAGTTTATCGTCGCGGAATGAAAGTTTTTCTCATGAATAACAGAGGTTTGGGGGAAAATTTTTTTATGTTATAAAGTCCGTTTCAAAAAATAATTTTTTGGCCCAGACAGCTTAAAATACTAATGTATTTTGTTGTAATATTTTTTATTTTTTGAACTGTTGAGTTTAATATGTCTTTTTTTTTACCCCGCTCGAGCAATGTCTTTTTTTTACCCCGCCCAACCCTAATTATAAGGTTGTTTTTTTAAAAATGTGTAACTTACATACTTTAAGTAAAGTTGTATTTGTTAATTAATACATATTGATATCACTATATCAGTATCACTGTAAAGAACGTTTGTAAAATTTCGATGTTAACTTGACATAGTTGATAATTTAATAAATAATAAAGTTTCAGTTTAACTCAATGGCTGCCAAATAATTTTTGTTTGTAAAAGACAGGTTTAAAAACATTGATAAAGAGAGAAAATTGTTTACATATTATCTGCGTACTTCTGGAAATATTTTATTTTAATTCTAAGATTTTTGTTTCCTTCATAAAATATAAACATTGTTATGTATGTTTTGTAAAGTCGATATTAAACTAATATTTGGAACATGCAATAATTTTTTTAAAATTATTTCAGATGTCATTATGATATTCATTTTAAGTAAAATACATTCTACAAAAACTTAAGTAAAGAGAATGAAGAAACCATTATCTACCATTCTTATAATTTGACATTCCCACTTTGTGTGTATCGCACAATATCTTACGTATTTTTAATTTTATAAATTATAATAATATAATACTGACTTTATAAGAAGCGTACGTGCATGAATACCTGCTGCCGATCAGGTATTCATGCACGTATTCAGGTACTGCAATGTGGCCAATGTGTTTTTATAGTTGACAATGAATGTCGATTTGAATAATTTATTGATTTTTTATAATATGTAATACATACATATTTAGTTAAACCTTCGAAAATTTTTTTTGCTAACAATAATAAACAATTCTTTTCATGTTCTTATAGTACACTGTAAATTCAATTATGTAAACATTCAATAAAAATTATTAGAAGCAAATTTTATGTATTTCTGTAAATATTTATATATAAAATTATCCACAATATTATTTTTTTATTATTATTTCATTTTAAAGCAAGTTGGAGAACTAGAGAAGTATCAATTTAACTTTAATTTAACATTTTTTGGGAAAAATTTTTATTAGAAAATAACCCAGTGTGGATTTTTAGTGTCCTTGTAATTTATTTTTATTATAGAATTGAGAAACAATATTTTTCAATTTAAACCATTCCAGTGCAGCTTAAAAATGTCAAAATGATTAATGACCTTAAAAATATAGACTTGTCTTTTGTTGCAAGATATATTTCCCTCTTTGTTTCCTTTGGCATGTTAACATGCCAATGGCACTGAATCGGTTAAATTGTTATAAAATTTTTTTATCTTGTTGTATCTCAAATGGACACACGTTGGCTTTTTTAATTAGATTGGTTATTTTTTTGGTATGTACCATAGAGCAGAGGTGCAGCAACTATCTCTATCATGAAATCTGCAGTGTGCACTTCTGTGGCCGTTAGGCTTCTTAATAGTCACACGCTCATCGGTAGTCGATCAGTGTAAGTCAATCGCAGTACAATAGATTAGATTGTTGTTTGCATTGTTACATTCCCACACGGAGAGTTGTGGTATCATACATATGTATGTGAATAATGGTCACATGACGACCAGTACCACCAAGGATCACTAACCAAATACACAGTATCGCACGAATACAAAGTAAACACCAAACCCTAAGCGTGTTTATAAAAAATTGTGGATAGCAGTGTGCCAGTGAGTGGTTCGATACTGCTTAAGTGTGTCAGTCACACAGCAACTGTAGCCGGGTTCAGATCGATTGTTATCAACCAGTTTCAACAATAAGAGAATACATATATAGTAATATGCAGGTACCGAAATACTAGCATACATATGCAGAGCAGTCGTCTCCCTCCACGGACAGCGTGTGATGTTGGTACACATACAACTGTACATCTCACGCATACATTGATACGAGATTTATGTTGTAACATGTTGTGCGTTTGAAATTACGTCATTTGTGACGTAAGCTACCGTCCACATTGAAAAAGCTAGTACAGAGATACGGAGTTTGTTTCTGAGTATTCTGTGGTAAACACGGTAAACACCATGCACGTATATAACATATTTTCTATCTCTTACTGGTTACACTGGTTTCAATAGTATAGAGATACGTATTGTACCTCTGTCCTCTGTGGTATGTACGCATGATCATGATCATTAATTTTGATTCAATATCCTGTCATTATTATCTATTAGGCAAGGGGACAAACTAGATTGGCTTTGCCTCTGTTCCACTTGTAATGAGTTCGTGACGTAGTCTGTTTGTGTACATGCACACTGTTTGCAGTGTATTAGTTTGGTTTTTTGTAGTAGTATGTGTATACACGCATACAACCACAATACACGTATTACCAGAGAGAGCTGTTCAACGTGTTCAACTAACAATGGGTATATTGTTAATATAATGGTGTGCTGACTCGACGACGACTACTGACGGACTAATGCCTTAAGCTGTGACTGGCTTACAAATGACTCCAAACGAATTTCACTTTTTTTATGTTAGTTGGCTTCTAGTGTTCTATGCTATTAGGGGTCATATCAATGGGTGTGTTTATTTTAATGCAACGTTTCAAAACGTTGTAAAACATATATGACGTAAGCAAACATATTATGGTGCATGATTTTTACGCATGTGCGAACGTTTTATTTCGGCTGGACACAACTGTTGCAAATGTTGCAAAACAAAAAAACAACCTCTGTTGTAAATAAAGAAAATCTTAATAGTTTTTTATTTTATTTTTTTTTTATTAATTAAATAACATTAAAATTTTAGGAAAATGAACAATTTGTATGATGTTATAATAGACGAATACGTCTATCTTGATGTTATAATAGACGAATATGTCTATCAAATCTTGATTTCCGCTGACAATAAACTTTTCGTATTTATTATTATTATTATTATTTACTAGATAATATGTTTTCAAAAAAACACAGTTATGGGACATTATTTATTTGAAATCCGATTATAAAATTATCTGTAAAATGAGTAAATAAACGCCGTAATTGAATCATACGGTAATAATAATGATAGCTAACCTAGCTAACTATACACGTGATACGCGTGCGTTAGACACACACTATGTACCCTATGTACTTCATTTACGTATGTAAATGACGTCAAAGCTATTTGCAACAGTTCTGTCCCGCCTAAGTGAACATAAAACATGTTTTTATGGTGTAAAACGTTGCATTAAAATAAACACACCCAATGATATTATATATATATATATATATATATATATATATATATATATATATATATATATATATATATATATATATATATATATATATATATATATATATATATATATATATATATATAGATACGTTATATGTTATAAGCTGTTAAAAAATGGTCACTTAAAAGTGAGGTAATTGCCTCACTTTGCCTGCATTAGTCGTCAGTCTTACAGCAGACCATAGATAATTTATATAACTACGTTATATAGATATATATCTATAATATAAGGATAGAGAATATCACTTTATTTTCTTCCAGGCCGTCAATAAGGTGAGGTCGCTAGTGTCCAATGCTAGTGTCCGTCTTGTTTCGCTTGGTTTCGCCTGGTTTGGTTCATGTAGATCGTTTTTGTTTTGTTTCCGGTTTCTGCATATATGTATTATAACTATATGGCTAATCCCTATAAGAGGCAGTGGTTCCGATGAAGTGAGACGGATAGACATCGGGTAGAGGCACTTCAGTTGTTTTGCGCAGATGCATCAATTAGTGTTTACCGTGTTTACTGTTCAGATTGGTTCATATTACCACCAAAAAAGTCGCTTTTGCGCAAAACGAACAAAATACTTCCAAATCTGCACCGTGATGTTGGGACGTTTTTTTCATATCCATTTGGCCATATTGGTTTGATAAATCTATCATATGTGATAAATATAGATATTTTGTCATTCGCGAGTTTGTGAATTTGTGAATTTCGCGAGTTTGTGAAATCGTGAAACACTTTGTGAACTTTAAAATTATCTAATAAAAAGTCACTCAAAAATAATATTTCAGAATTTGATGGTAAAACTTACACGCCAAAAAACAAATCAAATTTTCATTCATTGTCATAAAATTTATTTGCACATGTTTTCTTAAAAAAATACATTTACAACTTAAAAAAGGAGACATGAAATATGCTTTATTAGTTCAGGTACTGTTTTCAAGAAACGTTTTCTTTTTTTTTTTACTATATTTTATTTTAAAAGAATTTTCACGTGAATTTTTTCAAAAAGACATGACCTAGTTTAATTTACAAATTTGAGGAAGGTATATGTAGAATTAAAGACCATAATTCAAAATTGCATAAATAATTCAAAAATTACTGTACTCTACAAAAGTATTTTAAATGTCAGCTGCAAGTCAGTCAGCCTTTAGAGTGACTATTTAGCGAAATATTATTTTGAAAAATGAATGCATAAATAATTAAAAAATTACTGTACTATATAAAAGTATTAAATAAAAAATAATAAAAATATATTAAATGTGTTTTAATTTTATTTCTGAAATCCCTTGTTAAAAATCCTTTTAAGATCGATTGACTTTGATTTTTCTGATTGATACTTGATTTAATTGAATATGTTGATTTTTTTTATTAGATTGTATTTTCAGATACCTCATTTGCAGTACTTTTCTAAAAATAATTTTTTTCAATGTAACTAAATCAAATATCAATCAGAAATATGCGTATAAGAGTAAAAATGTAAGATGAAATTTGAGTGTAGTGGCATTTCAAACGCGCGCTCCAAAAATTTTATTTTCTTCCGGACCGAGAGATGGCATGTAAATAGTGGTTTAGCACCGTTGTACAGAGATAGTTATCTTTAGTGTATTTGATCTGTGCAGCAAACTTCAATGAGTAAAGATCATACAAATGCGTAGTAAAATGTCGTCATTTGTAATGAAAAACTGTAGGAATTATACAAGAACTGTAAAAACTAGAAAAAAATATATCATTTCATTCTTAAGTATTCATAATTTCTTTTTTTTAATGAGTTTTAATTGCATTGTTTCTATGAATTATGTAACCAAATAAACAAACATTCTTTCCATTCCTTATGGTACATAATCAAACGTACATATTTACATACTCTGTCTTTTTCTCACATACATAGGTGTTTTCTGTAGTGTGTTCATTTGTTGCGATCTCTCTTTTACAGAACATGCGTAATGCTAATGTATGAAGGTACACAGTACCCACACTACAGTTGGACAAATTTGTGTCTATTTTTTTTGTACATTTAGTACGGTTATAACGTATCTATATATATATATATATATATATATATATATATATATATATATATATATATATATATATATATATATATATATATATATATATATATATATATTACATCATTGGGTCATACACAATCAATGAAATAAAGAATTAAGATTTAAGAAATAAGATTTAAGGAGTATGCCATCTAGTGACGTTGAATGAAACTGTTAACTTAACTGCTCATAAGTAAATGTATTTAGGTATTTTTGTACATCAGAATTCATGAAAAAGTAACGTTCGTGATACTGCTATATAGTTAGCAGTCGAAAAATTTCTTTTAAATTGAAAATACTCTTATTCGATTGGGAATCATTTGGGAAAATTTAGGAATATAATTTTTTTATTTAGGACATTATAATTAGTGAGTAATTAATTAGTCTTTTTTTAGCGTATAGTTAGCAGCCATGAAAATAAAAAATATTTAATTTTACGTTATTTGATAGTAAATAGTTTGGGAAGAACATTAAAATTAATCACACCATTTGGGAATTCATAATTAATTAATTATGCCGATTTTTCTGTTTACGATTTTACATGAACAATATATTTAATGACTGACGCCACTGACTAATATGGCGGCAAAATTCAAACACTTTTGTATGTTAAAATTATGAATTATTTTTCGAACTGTACTTCATTAGTATGTTGTATATTTACATTTTACATAATTTTATTGACGGAAAGTATGAATTGAAAAGTTATGTTATAATATACAACATACTAATGAAGTACCTACAGTTCGAAAAATAATTCATAATTTTAACATACAAAAGTGTTTGAATTTTGCCGCCATATTAGTCAGTGGCGTCAGTCATTAAATATATTGTACAAGTAAAATCGTAAACAGAAAAATCGGCAATATATTCCTAAACTTTCCCAAATGATTCCCAATCGAATAAAAGTATTTTCAATTTAAAAGAAATTTTTCGACTGCCAACTATATGGCAGTGTTCGTGATGACTATTTTGTCACTAAGTGAAAAAAATCACGAATTTTGACGTAAAAAAAATACCTACATATTTATATCTATGACCAGTTACGTTAAACTTCCATTCAACATCACTAGATGGCATACTCCTTAAATCTTATTTCTTATTTCTTAAATCTTACATAATTCCTTATTTCATTGATTGTGTATGACCCCTTATTTAACTATTTAACGGTTGTTTTTTTAAACTAGTTAATGGTCATATTACTGACTATAATATGTTTATAAGATTTGTTTAGTATTATGGTGTTAGTAAGAGGTATTTGAGTGAAATTTGCCTTAGAATTAATGTTATATATTTTAAACCATGTATTACCTCGTGGGACGCAATTGGGTATGATTATGTGTTAGAGATAGAAGCCCTCCCAACATAATCAATGACGTTTTTATATTGGTGTTTTAAATTGGGGTTTTCAATATTTGTCTATTACAATTTTTGATTGTGTTTATGTATTGAACTAATTGAAAACTGAAATAATTCTATGTTTATATTTTGATGTGCAATCCAAAATTTCGGTTTGTTCAAAATTAAATGTTTGTGATGTATTGTATGTGTGTAATTGTAATCCAGTTGTATTTTTGCCAGTTTTTATATTGTGTTTATGAGTATAAACACATCTGTCTTTTAAAAAATTTTTTGTTTGTCCAACATAGCTGGTTCTACATCCACAAGGAATTTTATAAACTACGTTACTTCTATTAAATTTATCTGTTTTGGTTTTTAATTTTGTGTATATTTTATTAATTTTGTTAGGGTATTTGTAAACTATTTTATTATTATTTTTATTGAGTAGGTTACTTATTATTTTGTTAATTTTTAACAAAATACTAATTTACTGTTTGAAGACATCAATCTAAACTCAATTTTTAATATTTTTTATTCAACTTCAAGCTTAGTCACTATTGTTATCCGAAAGAATAATGATTATACTATAATTTAAGTAAAATATATGTTTGCATTTACATTTTGTATTTTTAAATTAAGTTCATGAATAACATTTTTCGTTTCGTCCCTATTCACCCGCCTGTCCCGATTTATTCCACTCTACGGAAATATACTAAACATAGAGTAATAGAGACAACATATCTATGCCTACACTACTGGAACCAGTGTAACATGTAAGAGATAGACAATATGTTGTATATACACGCTGGGTTTACATTATATTAGTGCGATTTTGTGTATTTGTGTGAGTAACTCAGATAGTAGGAGCGGTCACGTGGGTCAGACACCACACGCATGTACTAGGGGATGTAACCGATGTAACAATACCAACAACAATCAAGTCCATTATCGTGTGGTTGATCTTCAATCATCGACTGCTACTGACAAACTGACAACTAAGAAGCCTAATGAGCACAGAAGTACACACTCGTGATTTCAGAAAAGAGATAAATGCAGGGTCTCTGTCCTCTGTGATACTAAACCCAGTGCACATATGAATATAACATATTTTCTATCCTTTTTTGGCCACACTAGTTTCAGTAGTATAGAGATAGCAATGTTGCCTCCAAGGGACCAAACTAGATTGTCTATCAAACTGTTCCACTTGTCGCCAGTGGGTGACGTAAACTCTCCCCACTATGTGTGTACGTACACACTGTTTGCAATGGTGTTGGTTTGGTGTTTTGTAGTAGTGTGCGTATTCACACACACTACTACAAAACACCTATTATGAGAGAGACCAACCTGTCCAATTCAAGTAACAATGTCTAACAATGTATTACAATGCACTGTGTGTTCGGCGACGGACACCGACTGACTACATGTCTTAAGCAGTGTCGGGCACACTCTAGGCTCACCACTAGTTACAATACGGTACTTGACTGTATTTAAAATTTGTGTCAAATGTTAAATAATTCTATGCATTATCATTACATAATATGTCCAATTTTAATGATGAAACATAAAAAAATTTGATAACTATTTAGAAATTTTATTTTGAAAATCGCCATTTTTCAACAAATATTCAAATTAGTGAAAATGCGCCATTTCTTGAAAATGACGTAACATTTTGTAGCTAGATATGTCGATTTTGATAATTTTCATCTGTGAGGTGAAATTGTGTTTTCTTTTGAATATTTCTATTAGCTTATATATATAGTAATAATAATCGACCAGAATTCAAATAAATACTTGCTTTTACTTTTACATTTTATGAATATAATCAACGTTTTGAGGTTATAAATAGTGACATTGACGTTTAGTTGCTTCAAACTGTGACGTCACTATAGTGAGGTATTTTTCCCGCCTTTTTCTTATTTAAAATTGTAGAGTTATTTTTTTGATGATTTTTTACAGAATCTGTCGAAAATAAAAAAAATCACTTAACTGATATGGAGAAACAATGCTTTTAGAATATTTTTATAACTTCAGTCAAGTACCCTATTTTTTACACTTACGCTGAGGACTTGGTTGCCTCTGTACTCTGTGGTTAGGAATGTCAAATTGACAATATTATCCATAAAAATTGGACAAAAGTTTGACAACAATCCCAACGTTACTTACAAAGTTAAAAGTGTATAAATATATTTGTATATTTTTATTTGTGCTTTTCTGAATAATATCTGGTACTAGATTAGAAAATTGCAATATAGTATATTGTGCGATGTTTTTTTTTGTTTTTTTTTTTTTTTTTTAATCGATAAAAGCAAACTAAAGTTGGTGGAAAATTTTAATTACGAAATGTTAAATTGCGGAAGCCTAGTTTTGTTTTCGAAAACCCAAATTTATTAATATTTTACATATTTTTTAATATTGACATTTGTATGATATTATTAACTTATTGTAGTATTTTTTTATAGAACACGATAAAAATAACAGAACGATGCAAAACACAAGTGAGTAAAGCGGCCCCGCTCACGCGGGGTCATTTAATATATTAGGCAAATTAGTTTGTACATATATTAAAATCCGTTTTTCAGTTGTCCTAATCTATATATACCTCATTTGAGATACAATTGATCATGAGTTTTCGTTAAAAAATTAAATAATTCTTATAAGTATTCGAAACAAATCAATCTTCTGTTCTTTTCTAAAAATAAACTGCAAATTTAAAATTTACATAAATGCAATAATAAAAGAGATAAAGCCAAGAAAACGGAAATTATTTAAATTCAAAGTGACGAAGCATGATTTAACTGAAATGAACCATACTTTAACCTCTTTTAAAGTGTGATAATTAATAATAAAATGCAATTATTTTTCATAAAAATATGTGTACGCGCTTTAACTCTTTAAATACAATAATTTCCAGACACATTTATTTCTTTTTTGCGGTAAACATGGAAAATATCGCACCATATACTATATTGCAATTTACCCATAATTTGAACCCAATTTTTGAGTTTGTTTCAATCTAATTTTTTTTTTTACATTAATATTTTTAGGATAGGTTAATAACTAAATCTTATGACATATAGAAAAAAATGGAAGAAAATTCCATTGAGCGTGAGCCACCAGAACATCATCAACAACAAAAATTATGTACTACCAGACCTTTGTATAGACAAGGAAGGAAACTAACGGCCGTTAAGGTATTCTAAATAAATTAAAAATTTAGGAGGACAGGTCTACCCACACTGTCAACTTCCCATTGGGTGCCTTAAAGACTAGAGACTACTGTACATAAATAATTCTGTTTTCATAACAGGGGGCTCCTCCGCTGGGCCGCTGATAGAGGCTTTGCTCCTTGCACCAGATCGAGGGCTTCGCACTCTGTACTTAACAAACAAATGATATAATCGTTTGTTCTCAAGATATGCGAGACAAAAAAATATTTCATAAAAACTTATTTCCCGTTTTTTTTTTTTTTTTTTTTTTTTTTTTTTTTTTTTGTAATTTTATAATAAATTATTGGCGTTTTTAATATCAATTAAGTTTTTAGGCCATTATATAATAAAGACATGGTAACAAATCTATATGATCTATGTTGTGTTAATAAAGTTAATTTCGTTTTTTTATCACAAAAAATAAACCACTCTTCTGAATTTGCTGAAAACTTTATCCGGTCTTCATTTTTTAATTACGCATCGAATGAAATTTAGTCCGGAGTTAATATGATCATTTGTTCTCGAGATATGCGAGACGAAAAAATATTCACGAACGATTAACTAACGAACGTACACACAGACATCACACTAAAAATAATGCATTCGGATTCTAGTGACCTTGAAACGTTGAGATATGTCAAAATTCCCATTCAAAGGACCCATTACAGTAACTTCCAATAGGAAGTTAAAAATTTGTTGTAAAATTTGAAAGTGCATTACTATATAAAATTTATTTTGTATCTTTATAACATATACATATATCAGAGGACGAATATTTTAAAAGGGATAGGTGAAGTGAACTACCTAGTGCTGTTGCAAACCGTATGTATTCGTTACTGAGTAACGAGTACATTGACAAGTTCGAAGTACTGAATCGTTATTCTCAAATATATTTCATTACTTGCATCATTCGTATCTATCGGTATATATGAATTGGTTGGTTGTATCTATAGTATCGCACGTATCGCATGTACCGTATTTGTAGATGAAAGTACTCATTATAGATGGGCTAGGCAAGTAGATATCGTTGTGGTACACTTTATGGTATCGTACATATACCAGTGTCCCGTTTGGATGTATACATACGGTTTACATGTTAATTGATAACACTGAATTCCCATAAGGAATAAGTTATGTCACAAGAGTGCTTTGAACAAAACAATAATACCAATTCGTTATGTTACTATCGCTTTAACAATAGTATAAGATAGTAAAATAAAAAAATGAATGTCGTAATATTCATGCAACTCATATTTTCACATAAATATTTTTGTCTTAGATAATACACTATATTGGGTTGGTTATAGATAGGCCACTCTCAATTTAATTTTGTAATTAAAACTACCTTGGGCAATAGATGGCAGTATATATGTTTGATTTCGACAGGTGCTCACAGATGGCATTATATTCATTTAATTCTAATTAAATTAGTTTGGGCTAAATTTAATTAAACATCAAGTAAACTTTTTTAACCCGATTTAATTATTAATGCACTCAAATGAAAACAGAATACAAAAATAAAAAATAAATATCTCTTGAATGTTTACATGATGATATTAAAACTTAAGCCACATCAGTAAAGAAAACTGTAAAAAAGAAATTAATGTTTATTTTTAGAAAAATAAAATACTTTTTGACTATTACATTATTTTTTTTTGCGTCTGTGGGTATTACAATATTTAAGAGCTTGCATTTTGATTTCATTATTTATATCACATGTCGCCAATTTACCTTTTAATAATCTATTGACATTAGTGCACCAACTGTGGATGACAACTTTAACAGTCATATCTACTAAATAAGTAAATAAATTAATTTTATGCTGGTCACAAGAAACCAGCAAGGTGCAAAATATTTTAATTTTTTCAGTAATTATTGCTTTTAAAGCGTTATGGTGTGGTGCTTCTTTTAATTGAATTTGAATTATTAAGACAACATCCTCTAAAAATGAACACAATGAATCTAATGGATATTTCAAAAATTTATTCGAGTAATCTCGTTCCAAAATATAATCTTTGTTCATCGGAGGTTAACAAATGCATTTTACATGCATGACAATTTTTACATATATATTTTAAAGCTTTATTAACTAAGTACCCAGCAACATAACGTTTTGCTTCTTTGTTGATTATGTTGCTGGATTGATTATTACAGGGGTTGTAAAATGTATCGATTAAAGAATCTACATCAACATTTGACGATGCTTCTTTAAAAGTAGTATTTATTGATTTACTGTTTGTTTTAATTAAACATTTTAATGGCCTTAACATATTGTTATTGTCATCTTCGCAGTTGGCGCCAACAGAATGTGATGATGATAAATTATTTATAAGTAATGTTTTATAGGCTCCGATAAATTGACTACATGTTGGAGAAATATTACGGACCCCATTACTTCTAATACTACAAAAAAAGTTTTCCAAGGGGTCTTGATTTAAATTTCTAGTTAATAGATTCTTAATGTTAAAATTATTATTCAGTAATGTAAACATTTGCGTCATAACCTCAATATTATGGATCCAATGTTTTACTGACGGCACTTGCACATATGTTTGTGTGCCGCCTTTTATGACCTCAAATCTCATAGATTTTAAAATTGGTAGAATGTAATTCCAAAATTCAAAATGGGAAGAGTTTTTCTTTAACGGTGATTTTAGAATTTTACTAAAATGTCTATAACTATGTCCATTAAATGAATCAAATAATTTATCTACAAGAAGTAGCAAATCAGCTGTTGCCAGGCATTTCTGCGGTAGAATGTTATGATCTGAAAGAAACAACAGTCATTAAAAATATTTTTCCTAAGCATCATTATATACATAGTACATAAACATAGTAGAGCAAAAATTTGAATTATCTTTTGTCAATCTAACACATCTAATATACTTAAAAAAAAAAGCAAGTCACTGACTAGCCTAGTATTGTTGTTGTGTTATGTTCATTTAATAAATACTATGAAACATTTAAACTCTATTTGAAGAAATTTTCGTATTTACAAAAATTATAACATTAAAGACTTTACTTACTTGCCAAAAATCGCATAGCTCCAGATACGCGTTGGCTAAAAAACCTGAGCTGCATGTTTGACATTCATTTTCGGGATTTTTTCTTTATTGACATGTGTTTCAGTTAATTTATTAACTAATCTCAAATCGTGCTCGCCCACATCTACGTCTAGCAGCATTTGCAGGTGATCCCATTTTGCAATTTTTACTTCATTGTCAATTTCAAATCTCAGTTTTTTGTTTAAAAGGTTGTTTTTGAGGCCTTTTAGTAAATGTGGTGGATCAAAAATGGGAAAAATTATTTGCTCATTTACCTCAAATGCGGTGTTTCGGAATTCTTTTCCATCGCGAAGATATTTTTCTTATGTATCAGTAATTAAACTGTTAATAACAGCAACATTAGTCGGAGACTGGTCACAAATAGTAACCACTACTCTTAAGTCTTAAGCCCGTGCTTTGTATTTCTTTTAATACCTATGTTAATAATTAAATTTTTTAAATCAGATTTCTTTGTTCCACTTTGACAAAATGTAAAAGATATCGGCTGCTTATATTTACCTTTGAGTCCCTTAACCATAAATACAAGAGCGTGGTCTGCAATTTTTGAGTTTTTTTACCATCTCCAATGTCCTCAAAACCAATAATATTATCATCAAATTTATTATAATATAATCCAGGCGTTAGTGCCACTTCATCGAATATCAAGCTACACAATCTTTTTTCTTCTGTTCCTCACCGTTTTTTTAAATGTTTTATTATGATACTATTTATACCAGGTTGTATAGGTACGTTACTAAGGATTCTTTGTAAACTCCTTATTGAGGGCAACAAAAAATCTTTTTTTAAAAAGTTATACACTTTTTTACTTTGTTTAAACACATAATTTTTTCGTCTAACGAGTATCTCCTTCCTCGAGGCTTATTTTTCAATTTTGAAAGCTGCATTTTTGTAAATAAAGCCGGAACAGGGGGGAGCTTTTCTACAGCTTTTAAAAATTTATCACTGTTTGACAGCTGCTTTGCTTTTCTAAGTTTTTAACTTAATGTTGTACATTTATTTCTAAGTTTCAAAATCTTAAATTCTAATTGTTTGCGCTCCCTCGAGAATTTGTGATGTTGAAGCTGTGAAAAAATATAAAATTACTACTACAAATCATCAATTCTGATGGTGCTTACATTTTCATATAACAAACCTACGTATCTGTATTTAAAGTAGGGACTGCATTGTTTGTCAGTCTTCTACTTGCAGATCTATAATAACTTTCAAAATGTACTTCACAAAATCCAATATTATTGTAGATGTACAAATTTCCTTTAAGTTGTAAGTTTTTGGGTAAATGGGATTTCGGCCTTCCACTGATTAAATCTGTCTAAACTGGGATATTCAGGTTTTGGAAACTGATGGAATGGACCTTAAAATTCATATAAAAAATTGTTACTTAATACTTAATATTAATTAAAATTCACATAGTGTTTAAAAATTATCAAAACTGGATCGGCTGGGACTCGAACCCGGGTCTCTTGGTTACCAGCCAAGCGCCTTACCAATTAGACACCGACCGTTCGTTCGAGTGCCACTCCAATTTTGATAATCAATCAAACACATCCTCTCTTTAATGCGAGACGCGTTACACTTTTTAATTTCAAATGTTATCGAGTGCCTGTAAAACATTATTAATATATGGCGGACTTTTGTCCGTATTTTAAACATACACCAATATTCATATGTTCACTTAATGTCCAGCTTTGGCTGATACTTGAACACTCGATGTACCTTGGCAAATGACTAATTCATTATGTTAATTAAAACTCACATAGTGTTTGAAAAATTATCAAAATTGGATCTTGTGTACTGGTTCTTTTCATTCAATTTTCTGAACAACGCAATATAGGCAATGTTCTTACTTGCCCTTGAATATAGGCAATTACACTGCGTTTCCAAGTGGCCCCATACCTACTAAGAGCATTGCCTACATTGTGTTGTTCAGAAAATTGAACGAAAAGAACCAGTACACAAGATATACATATAACATTTGCATAGTTCGTTGTAAAAGTAAAATCATTTAATTTGTGTAGGGCCCCCCTATGGAAGTTAAGAGATGAAATTTGGTAAATGGGGTTCATTTTCGAGGCACATCATACTATCAAAGTGGGGTCAAATTTTGGGAAAATTTTTGATACAACCTCAAATTTTAAGGGGGTGGTGGGGGCGGAAAAGCAATAAAACTTTTCCAAACCGGTTGGAAATAATGTTTCGGTCAATTATCTACAACATATCCAAAATTCAGCTTCCTAGGATGATTTGGTGGGAGTAGAGGGGGGAAAAACGATTTTCGCTGGATCTAACAGGCCCCCAGCCCCCCAGAATTAACGTAGAGGGTTGAAATTTGGTGTGTTGATAAAGTTCGTACCTAGGTTGTGCTTTTTGGAGGTTTTAATATTTTACCCCCACCCCCCTCATTTTTAAGCTACAATTTCATGCATTTTCGACGTTTTCGAAGTTTGTACCACTCGCACAGGTCACCCAAATAAACCTAGAGGGCTGAAATTTTGTATTGGGATTGAGTTAGTATCAAGGGGGTGCCTTTTGGGAGTCTCGACTTTCAAACCCTACCGCCACCATTTTTATACCCAAAAGAACATGATTTTTCTTGTTATTTAACAGTTTCGTTCGGGTCAAAATCTCCCCAAATAAACCTAGAGGGCTGAAATTTTGTGTATAGGTTAAGCTAATAGCCAGACACTGTTTTTTGGGGGTTTCAACTTTTAACCCTTACCCCCACGATTTTTACGCCAGTATTTCCTTAATTTTTTTGCTTGTTTTCTAATACGTCTAGAGACTCTCTAAGGAAACCTAGAGGGCTGAAATTTTGTACGTGTATTCAGTTAGTATCCAACTAGTACCTTTTAGGGAGTCCACATTACTTTTCCCCCCACTTGTTCCATTTTTACATCGGAATTGAATGCTATTGTTAAATGTGTTTTAAATGCATTACTTTTATTCTAAATACAAGTAGACGAATAGTAATTTTAAAAAATTTAAAAAAAAGTGAATACAATTTTTTAACAAATGAAATACATACATATTAAGTAATTTGAAAATGTTATTAAAGTCACTGTTTATTTATAAATTAGAAATTTTGGATTTTTATTATTTATAAAATAGAAATTTTGGATTTTTTTGGAAAGAAAAAATATTTTCATAAAAGCCTTCCAGTTTACTATTTAAGTTCCTTTTTTAATATTTAAAAATAAAACACAAAGGCAATTAGCGGATAAGCATGGATAGAAATGCCCTCGTACGAATTGTGTTGGCTTTTTCCCTGTTAACTGCTATCGGCACAAAATTGAAATTTACTGAGATTCAGCCCTTAAAAACTTAAAACCTCTTTTTAAAGCCCCGATCAACCGGACACTCATCATCAGTTTTGAAACCACCAAAATTACAAATCGCTTGTGGACTTTCAATTATATTTCGCTTGTAGACACTCAATACCGAAGATGAAAGGAAAAATTCGACTTCCGTGATGGGGCTCCGCTGCTCACGGCGTTTATTTTTTTTTTTGGAACGCAAAAATGTGGTTACTTTCAACTGCTAACTACAGAGGCGTAATTAGATTCATTGCGCCCTGGAGCAACCCAATCCACACGCTGATTTCATTTTGTTCAAGACGCATTCAAATCGTTGTTAATACTTGGAACTTTTTTTTACTTTTGTTTTTTAATTTTTTTTTGAGGGTTTTACGATTTTTTTTTCTTTTTTCAGTTACGCTTTTTTTTACCATACGCCATGAAGCGACAGCTCCCCTTGCACCATTGTAGTTAAACAATTTTAAATTAGATGGCCCCGCGTAAGCGAATAAAAAATTTACATTGATTAAATATCTACAATGACATTTTGCTTTTTGGTGCTTTATTATGCTTAGTAAATCGCCATTTGAGTTTAAAGAATTTTTTTCTGTAAAACATAATAGACCAAGGGCCAATTGTATAAAAATCCCCGTCATCGAACACCCTCATAATTTAAGTGAAATTAGAAAGTAAATATACCCAAAAATATAAAAAAATCGGTCGCCCATAATTAATCCTGGGCAAATTGCCGTAATTAAGCGAATAATCGAAAATACATTTTTTGACGTTTTAAATTGTCAAATAATTTCAAAAAATTGGTTACGTTCAGCAGATTTCAGCGCTCAGTAAGCGATTAGTGATCAACTGCAACAGTTGATACTGTTCTGCTGAATGGTATTACTCCGTTTTTGATTATATTAAAATTTGACAGCTGTCAAAACTGTAATATTCGTTCCCATTTTCTTTCAAGTTATAAAAGTTACAGAAGTCATTTAATTAAAGAAAGTAAATCAGTTTATAATAATGGATGATGCAATATTATTAATTGCACTGGATGAAGGAATTAATATGAATGATGTAGTTAATTTTGTTATGGACGATTTAGTGGAACCGCTGCCAAATGATTTAGCGATTAGAAGACGTAATCGAAAAATCAAAAATCAAAATTATTTTGAATATATAATACCAAGATACACTGATGTACAGTTTATAGAACATTTTCGTATGACAAGGATTACATTTGAGGTATCTTGTTAAGGGGCGTCCATAAACTACGTAGTTCCATTTTGGCCAATTTTCAGTCCCCTTCAATGTAGGTTACAGGTGACTTTTGCCCTGATCCCCCTTCAACCATAGAGGAATATAGTTTTTTTCTTACTAATTCCAAAAAACACTCAACTAAAATAATATTTTATTATAAAGTGTGAAAATTAAGGAAATTTTTAACAGTTTACCCGAATATTTCTTCAAAAAACACGTTCCCTGACAGTAAGAATTTTAATGTAAAGACTGTGTGACCACATGATTGCATTTTTCGCTTGAGGAAGTTTTGTCAAATTCAAAATATATTAAGCATCTCATAAGTAATTCAAGATTATTTATGAATTTTCGCATTCAAATTCATATTTGTTTAATTTATTATTCCAAATAAAACTACGTATATATAAAAAAAAATTGGAAAAGTTAGATTTTTCTTTTTGAGCAAAAAGCAGGGACGTCATTTTTCACGGTGCCTAGGGCGGCACTTAGGGTAAATTTGGCCCTACATATTTTACATAGAATAAAAAGTTAAGCATACGGAGCTCAACTTCGTCATTAGCTAAATCTCATTTATACTACCCCAATGGGTTCGATTCCCAAAACATGTAGGTATTAGTGACGTTGAGTTGAGATGCAGTTAGTCGATTAATCGACTGAAGTTTTTTCGACAAAATTAATCATTAATCGAAAATATCGAGCATAGAATAATCGATTAATCGACTAAATTTTTAATCGAATTCATGAATAGGGTAACCTTTGTAATTCTTTCCAAAAAATGTTTTGAATTTAATTATTGACTTTTATTTTTATTTAAAAAAAAAATTACATATTACACTGTATTATTCACATAAAAGTAAACATCATACAAACAAATAATTATCAATTTTCATTTTTTCGAATCTTATAAATAATGCAGAAAATTTATTAAATTAATCGTTTTTTTTTTAAAAAAAAAAGTCATTTTAATCATTTACTCTTTTAAACAGATATTTCCTACTAAATTCTTAATATACATATTTACGATTACAGGTATTATTAAATGTAGTAGCGCCATTATTAAATCCTGAAATAAATATGAATGTAAATCCATCCAAAAAATTGCTATTTACACTTTGGATTCTAACCAAACAAGAAAGTTTCCTGGCTACAAGTGATAGATTTGGTTTAGCAAAATCTTCTGGTCATCAAATTTTCAAAAATGTTGTCAGGGTCTTATCAGATTTAATGCCACGATATGTTGTGTGGCCAAATCGAAATGATTATCGATTATCTAGCAATGTATGGTATTTTTTTTATACAAGTTTGTAAACAAATTTAACATGTGTATTTTACAACGTATATTCACACATACTTTAGATATTTGAAGCTCGCTCGCATGGTTTTCACGGTGTTATAGGGGCAATAGATGGGTGTCACATTCCATGCAAACAACCTAAGAATAATCCTAATGATTATTATAACCGAAAAGGTTTCCATTCTATTATATTACAGGGTACGATTAAAATATGTATATATGGTATATATTATCAAGGATTATTGTACAATATTATTACTCTATATGTACGAATATTGCTTGTCCGTAAACTGAAGACATTCGATGGAAGGTCACCTTAGAATTTATTTTTCTTGAGGTTATTTTGATATGTAAAGAGAGACAGTTATTTTAACTCTTTTGACTCCTTCTAAAACAACCATGAATTAACGTACAAGCAATACATATATGTGTTAAGAAGATAAAAATATATAGTTTATATATTTTTAGGAGTATGCAATCATAGGGGTCAATTTATAGATTGTTTCATCGGTATGCCAGGACGCATGCATGATGCGAGAGTTTTCCGTCAAAGCCCGTTATTTAATTCCTTAAATGATCTTATACCCAACCAATTTCATTTAATAGGAGATTCTGCATATCCTTTATTAGTTAATTTAATGACACCATTCAGAGATAACGGCCACTTAACACGCGCGCAAATTATATATAACGAAAAACTATGCTCCATAAGATCCATAATTGAAAGAGCCTTCGGACTATTAAAAGGAAAATTTAGAAGATTAAAATATTTAGATGTTGCTGACATAGAATTAGGGAATAAAATAATTGCAGCAGCTTGTACATTGCATAATTTTATTATTATGGAAGATCGTATTAATCCGGAACATGAGGATTATTTAGAAGAAAGAAATGTACAAATTAATAACGAGCAAAATGAAGAAGGAGAAATTATGGGAGCTCAACAAAAACGTTTGCATTTGGTCAATGAACTATAAATAACTGTTACCGTTCATTTGGATTTAAATATGACATAAATAAAACCATTATATTCACTATGAAGAATTTTTTCTCATTTATTTTAGGTTTTTATCACGGATTACAAATCGACGGCTTAATCTAGAAACACGCTAACTCCATTGTAGCTGATTTAAAACAAGACAATAGCGACTTAAAACTGCTTAATTTCTCATGCTTGTTTAAATATTTTGTTTTATAATAACAATTTTTTTTTTTAATTTAACCTTTTTTATTAAAATTTAGGAGTTATCAACTTTACAGAATTACAAATACCGCGCAAAAGAAGTTAGTGGAATAATAATCTGTATTTTGATAAAAGATGGAGTTAGCTTGTTTACAGATTAAGCCGTTGAAATACATATTTCGACAAAATTGCTTGTCATCTCCAGTGCATTTTTTATATTATAAGCATAAAACCAATTTGGTTAAATCTTAATTAAATTAGAAAAATTGTTAATTACCTAGTGAATATAATGTTTTAAAAATAAAACATTATTCTAATCATTTTATTATTACTTCAAAGAATATTCAAAAAATAATGATAAATAATAAATTATTGTTTATGGAGTATATTTAGTTTTGTTTCTATTTATTTATTGCAGTTTATTAAAGGCGTCGACGAGACTATTTTCTTTCAGTTTTTTAACTGAAGAAGCTAGTGCATAGAGGTATTATCCACGATACTGTATCATATATTCAAATTTGGTTCCATTATATCCATTAATTTTGTAAAAATTAAATAATAAATATGTGCAACTGTACATATTGTATGGGAAATATACACTTTCAAATCCTACTGTAAAATTTTGTCTCTTTTTAATTCAATTAGCGTTGATAATAATTTGTTTCTCTCTAATTGAATCTTATTATTTTCTTCTATGGCACTGGCTAATTTCTGAATGGCGTCCACTCTTTTTTTCTCATTTTCTATTTGAGTTTTTCTTAAGTCGTACAGATCTCTAGCTTTTCTAGCTTTTCTAGATTTTTCAATTTTTTGGTTTGTTCTATCGTTGTTATACGATTGTAACGATGATGGTTGACTACAGTAAAATCACATTTGGTAAATTAAATGGAAAAAGTTAGTTTTATATTAGAAAAATAAGAAAAACCTTATTTTTGTTAAGTTATTTTCTTCAGAAGTATCTATTTCCATGTTGTCGATGTCGACGTGGATGACAGCAGAGCTTTCTTGTTTCGATGTCGAAGCAAGTGTATGACCAATATTAATTGTTTTATCCTCAACAAATATGTCATCCATTGCCTCATACCATTGCCATTGAATTCGACCACGACCTGTTTTTTTATTGTTGTTGTCTTTGATACTTTTAAAAGTATGTTTCATATTTCGCATTTTTCGGTCTAGTGCGTCTACTGTAACATCTAAACCTTTATTTTCAAAAATCTTTTTAATATTTTCCCAGATTTTTTTTTTTTTAATTTTGGGATCCCGAAAATCTTCTACACGTTGTCGGTAGGTTTCTAACAATAGTTTCGTGTTTGCAGTTGTCCATTGGAATGATTTTTCAGCTAGGTATATCGAAATAAGCATATAAATAGTTTATCAAGTCTAATGTAAAATCGATTACAAATTTGCATACATACTTTCTAAGTTTTCTGATACTGGATCTTCCCTTATTTCCACTATTTCTTGATTTAAATAATTTTCTTTAAAATATTCATTAAAAAAATTGTGATCTATAAGATAAATAAACATATTTACGACATATCATATAGGTAATTATATCGACGACTTGAAAATATTCTATTATTTTTACCATTAATTTTAAAGGTTTACGTACCATTTTGTAATTTTTCATGCTCTTCTAAAGTACCAATTACTTTATATACCATATTTTTATAAAAATATTCAATTTCATACATATTTGACATGCCGGTAGCCATGTTGGACAGCACAATAAGTTTAAAAACAGCCTATTTTTTTTTTTATGGAAAACATGGCGACCGCTGAGTAAACATGTTGCAACTCAACGGAAAAAAAAATATCATTCAGCAGAAAATCATAAACCGTTTTGCAACTGTTGCGTTCTGCTGAACGTGGCCATTGATAATCAATAATTTTTTTCATAGTAATGGAAAACGGAGAATTTTGATATGCTATCTGGTGGCCCGAAAATAAACTACTGCGGAAAGGCTATTTGTACATTTCATATAAATCAAGTTAACTTTAATCAGCTGTAATTTTTTTTATGACTTGTCATTAAATATATTTTACCCTAATTTAATCAAATTTAATACATGAAAATTGTTCAAATTATGGAATTTTTATCACGAAAAAGTAAAAGTATACTGTTGTGTGTTTGGATGCTACAGTAGAAGGTCCCAAGAATGATATACAAATGTTGCTAAAATCGTAATATAACAAAGAAGTGTTGGTTGGTCGCTGATTAGCATGGATTAACATTCAGAAAATGGGTAAAAAAGTTATGCCTTCAATGAGAGTTTGTCCAGTTCATTTTAAACCACAAGATTTTATTACATAAGTATAATTACAAAACTTATTTTTTACTACCTAATCATATTTTAATCTATCTACTATAGGTAGTAATATACATTAAGAAAATATCTGTCCCGTCTCTCAAGCTTCAATATTAGACAATTAATACAAAGTTTGATTCATTAAGAGAAACTCGAGCCCTATTAAAAGAGAAAACATTTAAGAAAGATTTATTCATAAAAATGTTCAAATAAGAAATAATCGACTATTTCTCACGGTAATCTAAAAGCAATAATTAACAATCTAGAAGGAAAAACAAAAAAAGAAAGAGGAGATGAGGAAGACAATGTATATATATTTGATGTCATGAAAGAAAAAATTGATGAAATCGAATTTTCAATTGAATCGAATGTTACCAGTGTCATAAAGGAATTGACTGACTTCAAAGTACATGTTTCTAGCGATTTTATGTTCCCAAAATTTTCTACGTTTATTATATCTGATAGCGAATTAAGTATTGCAATTAGCATTTCGAACATTAACTGCTACTGAAAAATTAACGAAAAAAAATTAGCAAATTTTTGGAATGTTGTTCCTATTTTTTTATAATAATTTATTGTTGCCAAGTAAAAATGGACAATTCAAAATTGCCACTATTTCTTTAGCTGCCATCTGGTGACAAATCGAAAAACTACTGCGGATAGGCTAAATATTAAACCACGCCTCCATTCGATTTTCCAAAACAGTTTTTTCCTTTCAAAAAAAGTAAACAGTTTTTTCCTAGCTAGAAAATAATACAGTTCAAGACCCCACGACTCTGTCTATATGTATTTTGTACAAAATACTTATTCGAAAAAAAGACGTGACTTCCGTCATAAAACATCCTATTAAAATTTATAAGGAACACAAATAAATGTGTATAATTTCACAATATATAGGCTGCCTTTACCGTATCTTGTATTAAATACTTCGGTGTGACGGTATTGGTGGTATATCACAAATGGTATTGGCGATATTTCCGTCATAAAACATCGCAATGAAATTTATGTCGAATATACGAGTAAATGAAAATGTATAGTTTCACAATATATGAATAGTCAGAAATTTAATTATATTGAGATATTGAGCAAAACACATTTTCATTTGTTGTGCTGATATTTTAATGAAGATATTAATAAATTAATTTTTGGGTAATTTACATTCAAAAAACTTAATTTTTTATAAATATAGTGTTCCAAAAGAGTGCGATTTTATATTAAAAATTGTTAATTGTTTTAACTTCTCACTTCTGCAGTTGCGAAATGTTAAAAATACCAAAAATCATAAGTGAGATCATTACGATTTATTTTTATATTGAAGACGTTATTACATTTGAATGATTTTTGCAATGGTTAGATTACACATCCGTTTCAAAAAGTGATCGACACTCTCCCTCCCCCCCGGGGAGGGTGCCCACACTTTTGACACGGCAGTGTACCACAACATTAAGTACAGTGCGACGTCAAAAGTGTGAGCACCCTCTCCCCTGGGTGAGAGTGTTCGATCACTTTTTAAAGCGTACTGTACTTATTGATATATAATATGTTCTTGTTTATATAATAAATAATATTTTCCAACCCCTCAAATAAAAGTTTACCGACGCTCCCGATCTTCCGACTTTACGTACTTCCCCTTAATTTTATACAAACTAGTATACCATATACCATGTTTTGTCAGAAAACTAAATTTTAATTCGAGTTTAAGCGTAGCAAATTTGAAAAATGTAGTTTCGAGAAAAACGCGTTTAAAATTTAAGTTACTGGTTAGACTATCGGAATATGCAAAAAAAATCGTTTTATTTCACAAACTCGTATAGTTATTTATAATATAAATTTTTGGTCATTTTACGTACATGATTTTAGTTACATACAAAGGTTATATCTGTACTCCATAGAAATACACATATATACAGGCTGTATGTAAAGTAAATAACTCTCTTCCTTTGAACAGATGGTTTATCTCGGTGTATAATTGCCGAAGACATAAATTTTTTTTCGGAATTCGCTATCTAAAAAAATCGCATCCCAGCCAGCTCGTCGTTTAATATAAATTTCCCTGAATACGCCTCTGACTAAACTAAAATTATTCGCACCCTGTATAATAAAAATTTTTTTTAAAAATAAACAAAAAATTTTTTTTTTATTTTACTATAATATGTAAACATGTGTTGATTGTCGAACTTATATGTACTATATTGTAAACAGAAAAGCGAACAGTTTTTCATAAATTTTGATTAAAATAAGTTTATGAATTATTTTTTTAGTTTTTAAAATTTTTTAGTTTTTTATATCACAGTGCATTATGAATACTGCAAAAACCATAACTCTGATATTAGTATTTGCATTACACATTATTAATTTAGTAACAAATTACATTAAAAACTACACTTATAAATTACCAAACAAATAAAAAGAGAACAGAACAGAACAATGAAAAAAATACACAAGAAAAATGTCCATGAGTTGTAATTTTTCAAAAAATAAAAACTTTTTCTTTTAACTATCATAAAACATGAATTTTTAATTGTTGATACGTTGGTACACAACTTCTTTCACTATCTATAAAAACTAAATACCCGTTTTATGTATTGGTATGTACATATGTCAAATTCTGTACAATGTGTTCCATATTCGATAGTTTTGCAGCTAAAGTACATAAGAGAAAAACAGAAATTAATAACAATGTTTGATAACGACTTTTTTTTTTTCCTTCAATTTTCTCACTAACAAGGGGAGTATCAAACATGGGAATCACGGATTTGGGAGAAATTAATATATGTTGTGGAATATATTTCTCTGAGTATTGTAGTGATAATAATTTAGGCCAATGCGACTTTATTTAGAAATTAAACGCACGAAAAATTTCGAATAACATATCGTGTTTCATATGTATCAGTTAGTTGGTATTGTCTGCAACAAGGGCCGCTGGTCGTGGGATTAGTGTTTCTCTCATGTATGTAACTTTTTTTAATATACAGACAAAGGCATAGATTCGAACGCAGAACCTTCCCGTCTGTATATTAAAAAAAGTTACATACATGAGAGAAACACTAACCTCACTACCAACGGCCCTTGTTGCAGACAATACCAACTAACTGATACATATAAAACACGATATGTTATTCGAAATTTTTCGTGCGTTTAATTTTTAAATAAAGTCGCATTGGCCTAAATTATTATCACTACAATACTCAGAGAAATATATTCCACAACATATATTAATTTCTCCTAAATCCGTGATTCCCATGTTTGATACTCCCCTTGTAAGATCAAAAATTAACTTTTAAACGATTTTAAATATAATCTATTTCACTTAAATTTAAACATGAGTCATCACTTACGAGTTTGAGTAATTCCCGTTTTCTTAGCTTTATCTCTTTCATTGTTTCAAATGCGTAAATTTTAAATTTGCAGTTTGTTTTTAGAAAAGAATAGAAGATTGATTTGTTTCGAATATAAGAATTATTTAATTTTTTGACGATGACTCATGCTCAATTGTATTTGAAACGGGGTATAGTTAAAAGTTTGTAAAGAAAAACAGATGTGACGAAAGGCCAATTATATTACAAACAAAAATGTATTTCAATTATCAAAAAGAAAATTTTTTATTCATAGTTGAGTAACTTTAGAGGAAAACTCTAACGGAAAATGCGAAACTATCTGCATCAGTTATCATTATCGTAAAATTTTAAAATGTCCACATGAAAGTCACCGCTATAAATTTTTTACCAAATTTATTCTTTTATTTCAGCAACACTTTGAAATACCAATTTACCTGCAACCCCACGTAAGCGAACTCAAGTTTCAGTGGACACACAGGCATCCATACTTACAAACACACAATAATCCATATCATCGTCACACGCTTAGTCAAAAATTTTTTAAATAAATAAACAACTGCATACATAATATGTACATACATATATTCTGTCGTTGATTCTGTTAATATGTACATACAACGTACGTAGTACCATGCCTACTGTAACATTGATAGCACACACATACAATCATACATACCATCCGATCCATACAACAACTCATTAAAAAAGTTGTCCAAGTACGTTTTATACACACATTAAGCAAGGTTACTGACTTATTTGCATTTTTGTAGTTTCCGAATAAAATACGTGGCATTATATTATTTTGTACGGTTTACTATGAAAATAAATAAATATATTCGACAATCACAATGTTATTTGTGTTTGTGTTATTTAAGGGTCAATTAAGTGGTAATTTGATTCCTTACAAATCACACAGACTTTGAAATACAATATTTCTGAAACGAGATATAAAGAATAAAAGTTGTTAAAAAAACTTTAACTTTATTTTAAAAGATTTTTCTAATGATAAACCGCAAACAGTATACGTAGAATTATTTTTCAACATTTCTCTTAATAATTTTGATTTGAATTTTTGGAAATGTTATCAAATATCAGAATATACTTTGACGTAAAATTTCACTTAATGAGAACCATTTTTCTTTCTTTGAATTATGTACTTAAAAATGTTTATGTCGAGTTTCAAATACGGAAGATACCGTAAAAAATTTAAAAAAAATGTTTTACTGACGGTTAATTGAGATATCTATCTGTAGCATGTATTATATTTGCAAAATTTCGTGTTCCAAAGGCGTAGAATTTCTGAAAATGTTACAACCCACTCACATTAAAAAATTACAAGAGCTTCTAGAGTTCTTCGGAACCCTAAAAAAAAGATTGAAATATGTAATACAAATGTATGTGTGTGAGTGTTACTGTGTTATGTATTTCCAAGCATTTTTACAATACATAGTCAATAAAATAAGTATCAATAGTATCGTATACATATTGATATTATATTGTATTTGTACATATGTACACAAAACTTATAGCCCGAGAGCCCACCGCATGCAAAACCTATGTATAAGATAGATGAACGATTTTTTGTAAGTAGTACTATCGCTAAAGGGAGCTTTCTTTAGAATTGCAAAATTTTGCCCGCATGATAAAAATATGACGTCACTTCCGGTTATGGTTTAGTCATGCCATCAAATACATTGATAATATTTACACCAAAACGAAGGTTTCGAAGTCCAAAATAAAAAGATTGAGTGCTGCCAGGCCTTAGTAGAAGTGACGTCATATTTTTATCATGCGGGCAAAATTTAGGTCTGGGGTAGTACTACTTACAAAAAATCCACTATCTTATACATAGGTTTTGCATACGGTGGGCTCTTGGACCATTAGTTATTTTAAAAAAAAGATATTTTGAAGTTATTTATTACTTGTCAGTGTCATTTGGATATTTATACTGTTCTGAAAATTTATTATTATTATTTATTAAAAACACTAGTAACCTATTTATACATATTTATCACATGGGTACGACTGATATCAATAATAAAACAGAACATTTTTCACTTCGAAAATAACGATATTTTTAACAATAGAGGTACTGGTTTTTCCTTAAATCAAAGTATTAAAATTAAAAGTATTTGTATGTGCATGAATAATAAACCGATTGTATATTTTAGAAATGTTTTAAATTTAATTGTTGTGTCATAATTCGTAAAAAACTAAATTTTATAGTGAAAAAAATACTTTCATGTCACCAGTCTAATCATTAGAAAAGCGCCCTTAACCATTAAACCATCTTTATTCTGAGGGGTGTTTAGTTTTAATTTTGTTCTGAACTACCCCAATGTTAGAGGCAGCCCTGAATGTGTTAAATGTGTCAAAGAATTGGATTAAAGTTGACGTAAGTCAATGATTACTAAAATCGATTGCAGGTGTTTGTTAAATTTCCAAATAATTTAATGAGATTTGACGAAATCAATCTTTTTGAAATATGACGTAGATTGTCTCATTAAAAATTATGTTCAAATTTTTATGGACAGTACTGTAGAGCTATTTTAAAAAGATTCCGTAAACAAGCAGGTAAAAATATTTTGTTGACAAAAAAATTTACGTTCAAAAAAGCAAAGGAAAAAAATGATAAGTAATCAGAGCCTGATTAAGTTTTTTTTCTAGGGGCCATTTTTTAATACGTTTTTGACAATCGAAAATTTCTGAAATGAAACTTGATCGGTACAATTTAACTAGCAAAACTTAATTAGTAAATTGAGACCTTTCTCCCCTATTTTTTCGGAGAGTTATATATTTTACACCCTGTATCTAAATCATATTTAAACCCAATAAAAAGGTGATTTAGCTCTTATAATCTCTTAATTAGACTAATAAAAATTATTTGTATAGTTTTATTGCGCTAACTTCGAAAATTAACTGGAAAATGTTGAAATTTATAAGGCTTGTGTTTCTATAAATAAGCATCGATCAAACGCAAAAGAGACATTCAGCAAAAACTGTTTAATATATATATATATATATATATATATATATATATATATATATATATATATATATATATATATATATATATATATATTTCTTTAATTAAGTAAGGAAACATTAAATACGAAGTGAATTTAAATTGGAAAACAATCATTCTATTAATAATAATTTTTGTTATTAGACGTTTCTTTCAGAAATAACTTCATTAATATGTAAATGTCAAAACTGTTTTTTTATTGGATCGTGTTCCGGTATAGGGGATTTTACGTTAAACAAAGGCAGTTTTAATTACAAAATTGAGAGTGGCTTATCTGTAACCAAGCTAATAGAGTGTATTATTTATATAAACTAAAATAATTAAAACAATTTTTATTAAAACGCCATCTATTGCTACTAATTTAAAACAATTCATTTTATTTATGTACCTGGACCAACAGAGGGCATTATAATCGATACTTTTTTTTTAAGTCAAATTTATATTGAAGTGTCTTATCTATATAAGTTATTATCTATGATTTGTGTCATTTTTTGTAAATCAAAAGCCATTTTTTAATTTTGAAAATTAATATTAGTAAAAAAAATACCGCAAGAATATTATGTCGAAGAAATAAATAATGCAGATAATATAATAGTGGAGAATTGGAGGAAACAGTTTGCGTCGTACCAAAGATTTATTCAATACTAAGTATCCTAATCGTCCGCTACCGTACCTCAGGACAATTTAACGTATTTTATAAAATTTAAAAAAAATATGATTGTGTACATAATGGCCATAAAAAGACACCTACTATAGTTTAAGTATGAAATTGTTGACGTCGTAAAACGTGGTGTACGAGCTAGTACAGTTTCACTTGACGTCTTACATAGGAAAAAAATCTAACAAAAGAGAAATCAATGTTTATTTTTTATTAATAAATTAGGCAAACGGCAGGTAATATTGGACTTTTGTAAATTTAAACTAGTCTATCGCAGTTATGAACGTATGTAATTATATTATCTTAGAAATAGGGCAGATATTTTACCTTATAGTCGTTTTTATTTTGGCCCAAAATGGAGTTACGAGGTTTGAATATGTAGGTGATGATGTGTAGTACCGAACCTGGCATGCATTTGTATTTAAATATTATTGTACTAGCCGTATACCCGATAGGATTCCCTATCGGCAACATTTTTTTATTAGGTACTCATTGCTCACTTTCAGTATTTTTCAAAAGCCTAAATACCAATTTCGACGTTTCTAATTTCAAAAATGACGAACTTCCCATACGAATTTTCATTTCCTGTTTTAACCCCTTAGGGAATGAATTTCCAAAAACATTTACACAACTGACTTTTATTTATAAGTAGTAATGCCTAAAAATTAATCTTCATATCTTCTGTGCTAAATTTCGTCCTTCTAAACCAAACAGTTTAGGCTATGCGTTGTCTGTCAATCAATGTATAAAATATCATTTATTTGAATAGTCATAGTAACATATTTTTATATATCTAACTTCAAAAATGACGAATTTCCATAAAAATTTGTATTCCCTGTTTAACCCACTTAGGGGACGAATTTTCAAAAATCCTTTCTTAGTGCTCACCTACGTTACATAGGGAACTCCTATACAAAATTTCATTCTTCTAAACCCAACGGTTTAGGCTGTGCGTTGTCTGTCAGTCAGTCAGTGTTAGAAATTTATTAAATAGATTCTACCAACTAAAATCTTACTATAAAAATATATGTTATATAAAGTACTAAGAGACATTATTGAACAAAAAATGGTGGATGTCACTAACGCGTAAGTGTCAAAATAAAAATTTACTTTTAAGTTAAATTAAAATCAAAAAATTTAAAAAAAAATTAGTATAATAAAAGGATATAACCTTAATTTTTTTTATTACTTTGCCTAAGGTGGGTACACAATATACATTAAACTTAATTAACTCGGTTCAGTAATTTCCTCAAAAAAATTTTTTTGTGTTTTTGTGTATTCATAAACTATTAGCATTGGAGGGTTTAAATTTGGCAGGAATGTATCTGGGGCTAAGAAGTATTATCTCCTATAAAAATAATCAATTTTGCGTCAAGGGCCGTTTTGCCTATCTCACCCGGCTATACCCTTTGGCCTTTATAAAATTCGAAAAAAAAAAAATTATATATATATATATATATATATATATATATATATATATATATATATATATGTATATATATATATATATATATATATATATATATATATATATATATATATATATATATTGTAAAATAGTATTCAAATATTCTACGGAAAAATTTTCGTGATTAGTTCCTAAATTATTTTAAAAAAATATGTGCATAAAAAATATTTAACCCTTTCCTGCCCAACAGTTTTTAGACCATAACTGCCCGACTGTACTTACCAGTACCAGAAGTTTTAGGTTATGTTATTTTAACAAATCATTAATAAATCGTCTAAAATACTTGTTGATACTTCAAAGTACTATTTGGTCAACCAATTGGAATTATTTCTAATTGTCACTGACGTTTTTTTGACACTAATGTCAGTTCTAATCAAATTTTTGCTGCTTCGGAATATCTGTTGACATTTCGATATTTTTAAATGGGTGCGAAATTGGTGGGTGAGTTAACTGGTACTCAAAATTACCGCCAGGCAGGAAAGGGTTACATTTTTTTTTAAATTATGAAGTCCCTTTTTAAAAATTTGAAAAAAGTATATGTTATAGAAGAATAATCAAGAATTCTATTAAAAAATTTTCGTTATTGTGTGAGGCACTTAAAAGAATACATACAAATATATATTTTTTTCGCTATTCTAATAATTTTTTTGATTTATTTTTTGTAATACTGACCTTAAGTCTTCCAGAATGTTTTTTCAAATGTATCTTAGTGATTTCTAATACAGCTGATAAACTAAAACCTGGCATCTGAAGGTCATATGCGCAGTAGATAAATCCCCAGACGGTACACTGTTTTGTACATAGCTATACCTCATTTCAAATACAATTGATCATGAATTTTCGTTAAAAAATTAAATAATTCTTACATTCGAAACAAATTAATCTTCTGTTCTTTTCTAAAAACAAACTGCAAATTTAAAATTTACATAAATGCAATAATGAAAGAGATAAAGCCAAGAAAACGGAAATTATTTAAATTCAAAGTGACCAAGCATGGTTAAATTTAAGTGAAATGGACCATAGTAATAGTTTATTTCTTTTTAAAGCATTTACTATCTCTTTTGTTCGCGCACGTCACTGGAGAAGTTAAGTTTGGTGTACACTACATTTTTTTCAGTAAAATCGATCAAACCGTTCAAAAGAGGAAAATTAGTTTGAAAATTGTTTGCAGTTAAACAATTTATAATTAAGAGGTGAAATCACTACATTCACTTATAGCAGTCTAATAAAAATAAATAGGAAATGATACGCGTGAGAGCAAATTTCTCCTTTTTTATCGGACTACGGCCTTTAGTTTTATTTTATGTACCAACCTGACTATCTTGTGACCACCTTGTGACTTCTACACTCTGAGCACTGAGCATTAAATTAAATAGAGAGAATCATAGAAAATAGTTATTGTGCAACAAGGGCGGGAAATTATAATTATGTATTTAAAATCTTTATGACCACATATTACCAGAATATACATATCTAAAACCCTTGACAATAGAAGTTTAATTTATAATTTTATGAATTACGGTATAGTATATTATGCAATAAGTGCGGGAAATTGTCGGTTGCTCACGAAAGCGAAGTTAAGCCCACGATTGTAGTGAGTGCGCTCATTCATTCGAGTGGGCAATCGACAATCCCGCACGAGTTGAACATACCATTTTTTATTACGAATTTCACATACTTTTAGCGAATTTTCAGAATGAAAATTCAGCTATTACAGCAGCTCTTATGTTAAGACCTAAGCCCGGGACTATGGCAGAAATTTGTTTTGGAGCCTCTAGAACTCGAAAATCTACTTCACTAAAATTTATATATATATAGATATATATATATGTATTTATGTGTGTACGCGATAGCTGTCGAACGAAGCATTTAATTGTTACGAAATTTGGTAAAATCGTTAATTGTTCAAAACGCTTGGATAAGTTCGTTAGCCAGACACATCCGATGCCACAGACCGGATATTTTGGGCTTTAAAGTCTTTTTTTTGTGTTTTTGATCAGAATTTAAAACTTTTTCAAAAATTTTATTACATTATCAAAAATTTCGTAAGAAGTTATATCAGAGAGCTTTTTATACTTTTCTTCTATATAACGTGGTTCTTAAGAAAAATCAAAAATAATCTCTTTTTAAAAGTCTCTTTTTATTTGTTATTTCACTCTACCTCGTTTGATTTTTCTATTTAATATATATTGTGTTTATAAATGTGTCTAAGGGTGTTTCGTCACTAGTTATTTCTATTACCTAAATATATGTCAGATTTCTTTAATTAAATATTATGAATAATGTCTTAATAAATTTATAAAGTTATATTATAAATGTTAATCAATTAAACTGTACTATTTATTTGATTAAATAAACTTTTGACATATTTTATTTTGTGGTGTTGAATGGCCCTTAGCTATTTGTAAACGAAGTACAAATTTTGATAATGTTAGTTTTTTGTTTTGTTTTTTTATAACAATCTGTCAAATGGAATCATTTTTAAATATATGCGTATAATATGCATGCATGTATATAACCTAATTATAAATATTTTTGTTTTAACACAATTATATTTATTATTTTGAAAATTTTCTTATTTAATTTTAAATAAGATGAACTAAATTAGAAAAAACTGATTGATGGTAAGGAAATTTTATAAAAAAAAATATATACTTATTTGACAAGATTTTGATGACATATAATTGGTATACTTTGGAATTAAAAACAAAGTGAATGGGTACAATATAGTGTTTTTAACAGAAAATAAAGTTTTTGGAGCAACTAAACACTGCCGGAACAACTAAATTAGCCATGTAGCAGGAGCCAGCAGTTACGAGCCTCGCGCTTGTGTCCAAAAAAAACAATACAAATTCATACAACATGAGTTATTTAACAAAAAAAAAAAAAAAAAAAAAAAAAATAGAAAAAAAACGAATTTTGGCTCAACTTACATTTGAATGCTAAATCAAATCTACATAAGTGACATTTTTGACAGAATTGACTTTTTGCTAAAATAGTAAAGTATGAAAATATATGCAAACGGATTGTTTGGTAGCTTTGAAAAAGCACACAAAAAAGAACTTGTAAAAACACCAATAAAATTATGTATCATTTTAATATTTCATAAATTTTAATCTTTCTTAAAATATTTTACATTGTTACACATATAATTTAATTTCCATTAATAATTGTTAATGAATTTTAACCTCTTTACACAGGACAGTTAGCTATTCAAACATTTTTACATTTTTGATTGTTTGTCTACAATTTAATTTAAATACTCATAAAACAATCTAAAAAATAAAAAAATACATTAATTAATTATTAAATTTTTTGAAATATTTAACATCTTACCTGAATGGGGTTATAGGTTCCAAAATATGTTACAACCTTTCAAAATGTTGAACAATAATCCTATTTCAAATTTTAAATTTGTAATTCAATATCGACTAGATAAAATGTTTACAAATGAAAATGATTTCTACACACTAACTAAAAAAGTAATAGCCCATTTTCTGAACAAAGGTATAGACATTAAAGTATCCATTATTAGAGATTAAATATTAATTGTGTAGACAACCCAGCAGAGGGCAACAAGTTACAAACAACAAAGCAAATTCCTCAAAGCGGCAAATTTAAATAATAAATAAATAATTATAGTTTTTTGTTTAGTCTATTTAAGAAAATAATTAGTCAATTAAATAAGTGTTAATTTATAATTTATTGAAGTAATAATTTTGATTACTAAAATCTAAATCTTTTTAACAATGATTTATTATTAAATAATCAATATATAGATATATAATACAATTAGAAAAAATGTTATAAAATTTTGTGAAAAGCACACAGCCAAGGTTACTTAACGGATTTCGACTAGTGAAGTGGCTATGAATAGAGCATCATATCAGGGGTGGCACAAGAGAGCCTGAATTTTCAAATTTGGTTTCATTATTAGTTGTTATCGTTAGTTACGGAGCCACAAATTTTAATTTTTTTCCAAAGCAATTACACGTAAAGTAAAATAAATTGTTTGTTCATTTCTCTTATAGAAATGGATAAACGGATCTCAGGTAACTGTACTATTATTATTTAAATTAAAATAAGATGATTTTGTTAGTATAAGTGAGGGCAAAATTATCACCCAGGACCTTGGGACCCCAAAAAAACTTCTTCATACTAAACAGCTGGGCGGATCTCAAGAAGATGCTGCGAAAATTAGATATGCTACTGAAATATGAATATTACTTGCTTTTATAGTATTAATTATTTAAGTAACTGTTTTTGTACAGAATTTCAGAATAGCGAATTAAAAAGTGAAGTAAGGTTAATATTGTTCTCCAGAACCTTCTAATAGGGATCACATTAAGTAGCTGAATGGTGCGGACAATTAAATCGATCCCCAAGTTACCCTTCAAACACTATTGGAATTCCAGAAAAAGATGAAAGTAGCATTAAAATTGTTATTCTCCAAGAAGGGTCTAAAACTGAAGAATATCTAAAACTATTATTACGGATATCAGAGCAAAGGTCTCAAACTAAAGCTACAAAATACAAAAATGTATTCCATTGCACGAAATTATATAAATCAAAATTAAAACAAAAATAAAACAAAACAGACACCTGAGTGAAGCCGCAGGACGGAAAGCAGAAAAAAATTATAAATTTTTCTGTTACTTAAGTAAAAATTCATTTAACTATTAAATTATTATTTTAAGCGACTTTCCATTTTGGAACTTAATTTATGACGGAGAATGTCATGGAAAGACCCGAGTTCGGGACTATACGGCAGAAATTTGTTTAAAAACATATATATATATATATATATATATATATATATATATATATATATATATATATACAGGGTGTAAAACAAATAACTCTCGTCCCTTTGTGGAGGGCGACTCTTAGCAAACTGTAGACACTAAAACCGCAGGAATTTTTTCGAAATTAACAGTCGCGTCACCCTTCAAACGGGTAAGAGTCATTTCCTTTACACCCTGTATATAATATATGCACACATACATATATACATATATATATATATATATATATATATATATATATATATATATATATATGTAGGTGTGTATATATATTATATACATGGTGTAAAGGAAATAATTCTTATTTCCTATATCGAGGGGTGAAGCGACTGTTAATTCCGAAAAAATTCCTGCGGTTTTAGTGTCTAAAGGGTGCAAAGAGTTACCCCACAAAAGGACGAGAGTTATTTGTTTATATATATATATATATATATATATATATATATATATATATATATATATATATATATATATATATATATATATATATATATTTGTGTGTGTGTCTGCGCGATAACTCTCGAATGAAGCATTCAATCTTTACGAAATTTTGTTAGAAGTTTAAAAGTCTCAAAAGCTGGGACGAGTTCGTTAGCTGATATGTCCGATTTTTAGAAGCCATTTTTCACCATTTTTAGTGATTTTTTGGTTAAACTTATTTAGATGCATATGTGCTATACTATATGTGATCCGCCAGGGTCCTGGGGACTCAAAAGTAAAAAATTAACTACTCAACCGATGTCGAAAATCTTATCACTGTTATAGAGTTAAACTATTTTAGATGGATACAAGTTGTTATATGAGATCCGTCAGTGTCCTATCTTTGAAAATTCGCTATGTTATGCAGGTGCTGCGACAGGGGTATTTTCTATTATTATTACTATTTTTTATTACTTTTCAAAATAATATTTTTGAATGTTTGTCTTTTTTTGAATTAAATTTGTTTAAACTACTTTGTTGGTGGTTTCTATAAAAATAATTATGAAATATTTATTAAATGAAAAATCAAGAGGCGGCTTTGCGTGTTTTATTGTCAAATGGCAAACGCAAAAAAGCATGTGGGAATAGTAAAGTGGGCAAACAGCTATTTTGCGTACAAAAATGTGTGCGCGAAGTTAGTACTTCCCCCACATGAGTAATAAAAAATAATAATAATGTAATATAATATATATTATTTATTTTTTATGTGATTTTTGTAGTAATTTGAGGGTGATTATTGATAAGTATTTTAACTATATTTATAATAACAAATATAACATTAGTAAATATAGAAAATTTTTAATTCAACCTTATTTAACCCTCATATTGGTCAACACTTTAGTCACTTTTTAGCTTCATTTTCATAAATAGATTGTATATACAGAGCATTCATAAAGTTCCGGAACAGCTCCGCAAAATTTCAGTTAATATTGACTTTATCGAAAAATAACCCGGACCAAAGTTTCATGGGAAGAAATGAGGAACTAGAAAATGACCTCGAATTTGACCTTGAACATGATCTTGACCAACCAGTATCATATTTTTTTCGTTTTTATAATCTTCACACGACTTTGGAATATGAAATATGAATATGGTTTTGAACGTAGAATTTCCCGCTTTTTCCGAATCCGAGGTCAAAAATAGGGGTTTCCATTTAAAAAAAAAAACAAAGTTGACCTCCAAATTTTGGTCAAGGTCATGTTCAAGGTCAAATTCGAGGTCATTTTCTAGTTCCTCATTTCTTCCCATGAAACTTTTGTCCGGGTTATTTTTCGATGAAATCAATAGTAACTGAGATTTTCAGCTGTTCCGGAACTTTATGAACGCTCTGTATACTTGTACTGCCTCTATTTATTCAATATTCAGAGGTTCCGCTTAAATATACAGTGGCCATCCAATGGTACGTACTCCGATTTTACGTAGTGACGTCAGCGATTTAGTGGGGTTCTCCTCTCACAGATATGTTGTTGCTTGTATGTGTTGGTGAAAATTTATGTACCAAGCCAGAGTCAGGGTCGTAGGTAATATTGTCTGAGGGTCTCGTAGCCTTTAAAAATTTTAAAATTTCACTGCAGACATATATGCACATATTCTGTATACGTAATATGCAAAATGCAAATGCAAAATGAGTAACGTAAAATTCTAGAATATTCTAATCATCAACTAGCAGAGATATCAAAAAGCAAACTTCACCGCTGAATTGGTCATTAAAAGTAAGATTAAACAGTGTAGTTTGACAAAAATTCTAGAATGTTCTATTTGTCAACTAGCAAAGATATTGAAAAATCAATTGTACCATTTAATTGTCCATTGAAAAAGAGATCAAATTACACATTTTGACAAAAGTTCTGGAATATTCTATTCGTCAACTAGCAAAGATATTCAAAAACAAACGTCGCCATTGAATTGGGTAACAAAAAAGAGACCAAATAACATATTTTGAGAAATGTTCTAGAATATTCTATTTGTCAACTAACAAAGATATTGGAAAATCTATTGCACCACTTAATTGTCCAACCGAAATTAAACTAATGTAAATCAAATGTCCGATTTTGACAAACAATTTTAGAATAGAATATTCTAGAACATTTATGAAAATGTGCTAATCTGTCTTTTATTCGATGACCAATTAAATGGTGCAATCAATTTTTCGATATCTTTGTTAGTTGACGAATAGAACATTCTAGAATTTTTGTCAAAATGCGCTGCTTCATCTAATTTTTAGTGCACAATTCAATAGTGAAGTTTGTTTTTTGGTATCTTTGCCGATTCACGAGTAGAATATTCTAGAATTTTTGTCAGCTTCCGCTATTTGGGGTCTTTTACGCTGATGATTGCGATAGTGAAGTTGTTTTTTCGACAGTTTTCTAAAAGTCGTCACTCATATTCATTAGTATAACGTTCGATTTCCTTTGTCTACACAACCGAATTTTAGGTGTAAATTGTCTCTTAAGATAATATTGTTTTAAATAAATTCAGATAAATAATATTTACCAACCCCCCAAAACAAAAGTTTACCGACGCCCCTGATCTTCCGATTTTACGTACTTCCCCTTAAATTTGCACCGACCACTACGTAAAATTGGATTTGTGGTGTAAGTGGAATACCCCTGTAAATTTAACTGTTATGTTAGTGTTTGATTAATTTGTACGAAATCACAACAGTAACATGTTTATTCACTCCTAAAACTAATAGGCTACTCTACATATTTTTGATATCGCTACAATAATCATATCTATTTTTAGGTATATACTATAAACAACGAGTCTCAACACTTACTAGTATATGGAGTACCGAAGATCAATCTAAGACAAGAGCTAAAAACGCTTTTTGCGAAATATGGTATTTTAAAAAAAATTGCATTAGAAAACAAATACAAAACAGAAATATTTACGGAATGTTACCATGTTCATTACGAAAGAATACAATCAGCAAGAATAGCTAAACGTTTTTTAGATAATAAATCCTTTTACGGAGGTATCATTCATGTCTGTTATGCACCAGAATTAGAGACATTAAATGAAACTCGAATTAAGTTAGAGCAACGGAAAAAGGATGTTTATTACAGGCTTAACCGAATCGTAGAAGTAGACATTTATCAAAATCAAAATAAAACAGACAATACTATTTTAAAACAGCCAAAGAAGATTATTGATCAACCAGAAAGCCGAAAAAGAAAATATCCTGCTATTCGTATAAGTAATGAAAGGTTAGAAAAGTGTAATGTTAGGAATGTATGGGAAGGAATACCGGAAGATATTGATCCAAGAGTAAATAAAGCCGAGTGTTCAAAAACAAATAAACATTTTGTGATTTCCCAAGTAAATACCAGTGTACCTTTAAAATATCCCATTTATGGAGCTCAAATTCAGCAAAGTTCTAACAAAAGTATTGATAGCAGCGATAACACCCAAGTGAAGATTAACTGTAACAGTTCATCGAATACAAACAGTAAATTGACTATAAAGAATAAAGTTTCTCAGAATGTGAAAAGAATAGTATTTTTAAATAATAATAAATAATTAATTATTTAAATATTTATTTATTTATTTATTTTTTTTTTTTTTTTTTGTTCATCAAAATCTTAGTTTTTAGCGAATTTTTAAAACTGGAAAATATTTTATAAATAAAAGGTACCTACGGGTTAAAAGTTGAAACCTCCAAAAAGCAGTGCCTGGGTATTAACCTATACACAAAATTTCAGCCCTCTAGGTTTATTTGGGTAGGTTTTGATCTTGACAAAACTGCTAAAAAACAAGAAAAATCATGTTTTTTTTGGTATAAAAATGATGGGAGTAAGGGTTAAAAGTTCAGAGCTCCAAAAGGTACACCCTTGATAATAATTCAATCCGAATACAAAATTTTAGCCCTCTAGGTTTATTTGGGTGACCTGTACACGTGGTACAAACTTCGAAAGCTTAAAAATGGTGGGAGCCGGGGTAAAATATTAAAACTTCCAAAAAGCACACCCTAGGTATGGACTCTATCAACATACAAAACTTCAACCCCCTACGTTAATTCTGGGGGGCTGTGGGGGTGTTAAATCCAGCCAAAACACTTTTTTCCTCCTCTATTGCCACCAAAACATCATAGGAGGCTGAATTTTGGATATGTTGTAGATAATTGGCCGAAACATTTCCAACTGGTTTGGAAAAATTAAGTTTTTTGTTTTATATATATATATATATATATATATATATATATATATATATATATATATATATATATATATATATATATATACATATATGTTATGAATTTGGACTAGCTACCTTAATAGAATATCAGCTAATCTTCAAACTACTTCATTAGGATATGTAACCAATGTCATACAAATTTCAAGAGAAAGCTAGTCCAACGTATGAACTAATATCCATTAAATATACCTACAGGATACACAACCAATGTCATTTCAAAAAGTAACAGGAAATTCAGCTGTATACATATGAGTCAAGACAAAATTAGGACAATCAACAGTCGTTCAAGCCAAGTCTCACCCGAGTCAACTACGTATTAACACGATCACCGCGCGGTGGTAAAGTAAATATTATTATAATACTTTTAACTTGTATAAAATTTGAAATTGTTCTATTATTATTTTCAAACTTTCATTTTTGTGAAAATAATTTTTTTTTTTAAACAAACTTCTATCGAGTTTATTTTATATATATATATATATATATATATATATATATATATATATATATATATATATATATATATACATCTCTATATATATATATATAGAGAGGTGAGTTTTCTAAGAGTTGCCATTTTGATTATGGCTAAACTATTGACTTAATAAAAAAATAGTTCAAATAAAAGTTGTAGCCACTGGCGGCGGACATTGATTGATACACTTAGGAGCTTTATAGCTTTTGTGGTTTTCGAGATACGATACAAACTTATCTTTTTTTAAATGGAATAATATACTTATTTGTTAATAAATGTTATTCAATAAAACAACAGAAATAAAAAAATAAAAATTTTTATCTTAAGTTTTTTTTTTTTCAAATTTTACAACTTTCGCGCTTAAAAGTGATTTATTTAAAAGAATTTTGGTGAGTTTAAGCGCGCTTAGTTCAAACTACCCTAATAATTTCGAAAAGTGATTGTATAAAGCAGCTAACTGGTAATTGTATTTATGCTACATAGATGGCTGTCTAGTTAACAACTCGTAAAACTCATGTTTCCAGGAAGGTAAAACAGAAATTTTTAACTGGTTTGAATTTATTTGAATATGACATCATCTGACATGTAGAAACATATTTCTATATTTTGCATATTTACTTTCGAAAACAAATTATTACAGTGGACATCCAATGGTACGTACTCCGATTTTACGTAGTGACGTCAGCGATTTAGTGGGGTTCTCCTCTCACAGATATGTTGTTGTTTGTCTGTGTTGGTAAAAATTTATGTACCAAGCCAAAGTCAGGGCCGTAGGTAATATTGTCCGAGGGTCTCGTAGCCTTTAAAAATTTTAAAATTTCACTGCAGATACATATGCATTTATTCTGTATACGTAATATGCAAAATGCAAATGCAAAATGAGTAACGTAAAATTCTAGAATATTCTAATCGTCAACTAGCAGAGATATCAAAAAACAGACTTCACCGTTGAATTGCTGATTAAAATTGAGATCAAACAGTGTAGTTTGACAAAAATTCTAGAATGTTCTATTTGTCAACTAGCAAAGATATTGAAAAATCAATTGTACCATTTATTTGTCCATTGAAAAGAGGTCAAATTACACATTTTGACAAATGTTCTAGAATATTCTATTCGTCAACTAGCAAAGATATTCAAAAACAGACGTCGCCATTGAATTGGCTACCAAAAAAGAGACCAAAGAACACATTTGGAGAAATGTTCTAGAATATTCTATTTGTCAACTAACAAAGATATTGCAGAATCTACTGCACCACTTAATTGTCCAACCGAAATTAAACTAATGTAAACCAAATGTCCGATTTTGACAAACAATTTTTACGATTTGACGAATAGAATATTCTAGAACATTTATCAAAATGTGCTATCCCGTCTTTTATTCGATGACCAGTTAAATGGTGCAATCGATTTTTCGATATCTTTGTTAGTTGACGAATAGAACATTCTAGAATTTTTGTCAAAATGCGCTGCTTAATCTAATTTTTAGTGCCCAATTCAATAGTGAAGTTTGTTTTTTAGTATCTTTGCTAGTTCACGAGTAGAATATTCTAGAATTTTTGTCAGCTTCCGCTATTTGGCGTCTTTTACGCTGATGAATGCGATAGTGAAGTTGATTTTTCGACAGTTTTCTAGAAATTGTCACTCATATTCATTAGTATAACATTCGATTTCCTTTGTCTACACAACCGAATTTTAGGTGTAAATTGTCTCTTAAGATAATTTTGCTTTAAATAAATTCAGATAAATAATATTTACCAACCCCCGAAACAAAAGTTTACCGACGCCCCTGATCTTCCGATTTTACGTACTTCCCCTTAAATTTGCACCGACCACTACGTAAAATTGGATTTGTGGTGTACCTTGGTTTGCATAATTTTAATTTTAGGTTCGTTATTTAAAAATATTAATTGTTTAAAAATATATATATATCCAGGGCCAGCTTAGCCAATAGGCCACCCTAGGCCAGAGGCGGTAAATTTTTAAAATAGGGCGGAAAAATGAGTAATTAACGTTGTTTTTTATTTGTTTTTTTGCTCGTCACTTTTTTTTTTAAGAGGAAGTTTGTAAAAAAGGTAGCAAAAGGGGCGGCAAATTTTAAAAACAGGGCAGAAAAATTTGTGATTGACGTTTTTTTTTTCAAGATTTCCTTTTTTTCAAACAAAAGGTAGGGGCGGCATTTTTCAAGGTGCCTAGGGGCGCACTCAGGGTTAATCCGGCCCTATATATATATATATATATATATATATATATATATATATATATATATATATATATATATATATATATATAGTGCGGCAAAATTAAATTTCGGGGCTGAAGCTATAAAAATGAAACAAAACAATTTTATTCAAATCTTTTTATTAAATTATTCAACATACTCTCCTCCTGCTTCAATACACTTTTTACAGCGATTCAATAGTGATTCAAATGCCTGCTCAAGCTCAATTTTCGGTATTGCCTCTAATATGCGCGTAGACTCTCTTTGGGTGGTTTTAGTATCATTAAAAATGCGTCCTTTCAACTTCATTTTTATTTTTGGAAATAAAGAGGTCACATGGTGCTAAATCGGGGGAATACGGCTGATGACTTAATACACAGACTTGATTTCGTGCCAAAAATGAAAATGAAGTTGAACAGACGTATTTTTAATGATATTGAAACCATCCAAAGAGAGTCTACGCGTCCATTCTTATCGTATAGCATGTATAAGTCTAATTTTTCGGAGAAAATTCGACTAAAAATTGTAATAACTCAATATGGGGTGCTAAATATCTAGCACCGATACCTTGCTAGCAATTTGATTGTTAAACTACATTCTACATAATATATTATGTATATGGTGCATGACAATGCTGGCACTCGCAAAAAAATTTTGTTAGCTTAACGTTATATAACAGAGCTTACACTGTTACAAAACAGAGGGCGAGGATTCAGAAACTTATAGGCCTCTCCACATTCTCGCCGAATTTGGACGAGTCGAGAATGTAGAGGGCCGTTTCGTTTTGCCTCGCGGTTGGTGTTATAATGCTATTTATATGCCTCAGCCAACCTCAGCGAGGAACCTCGTCCAACCTTGGCGAGAATGTGGAGGGTCCTTAAGATGCATTAGATATTAAAACATAAATTTGTAACATAGTGAGTAATTTTTTTATTCCATAATTTTTGAATGTGGCTGTACTTCAGAAATTATGTATTTATATCGCGAAACACCAGCGGAAACCATGAAAAAATAAGGTCTGTTCCCGTACCATTAGGAATGTGAATATATTAGCAGGAAAATGTAGGAAGTCGTTCCTGTCGTTCCAAAAAGTCAGGTAAGGGTTCACTTCCCCTCCAGTAGGAAAATGTAGAAATTAGCAGTGACTTCAGAGTTCTTGCTTCTTCCTTCCACCTCTAAAATTTAAATTTTTAAATTTATTAATCATGTTAATGAAAATTACCATAATATTGATTACCATTAACCGATGTAACCGTTTAGACAAATGTCAAAAAGCTGTCAAATTTGTTTTAATGCAGTAAGGGCAGTCAACTGAAGGAAGTCGTTTCTTTACGTTCATATTTTATCCCCACCACATAAAGTAGGAACTTGAAGAAATTACCAGGCAAAAAAAGTACGGGAACAAACCTATAGTTAACGTGCATTATTTTTTGAATCAGAGCTCTCTGCTTTGTAGTCTGATGTACAGCTCCATTCGCTAACGGTAGACTAACAAAATTTTCTGGCGAACGTTCACTGTGTCATACGATGACCGTATTCCATTAAAAAAAAATGTCAAAAAAATATTACACAGTGGTTGACACTGTGTAAGCTAGTGTCTCACCTAACATCTAGATTTGATTAAATTATAATTTTACGGGGGCTTGGCTTAAATTTTAGTGTAATCGTAGGTATAACATACTTAAAGTCTAGTTTTTATATAATTTAGATGTCATAAAATTATAATTTTAGTATAATCCATTTCACTTAAATTTACCCATGATTCATCACTTATGAATTTAAAGAATTTCCGTTTTTTTTGTCTTTATCTCTTTCATTACTGCACTTGTGTAAATTTTAAATTTGCAGTTTGTTTTTAGAAAAGAATAGAAGATTGATTTGTTTCGAATAAAAGAATTATTTAATTTTTTAAAGATGACCCATGCTCAGTTATATTTGAAATTGGGTGTAGTAGAAATCTTTTTACTTTTTCAATTGAGATTAACACGAAAACTAAAAAAAATTTTGTACAGAACTGACATTGGAAATAAATTAAGTATTTAACAAAAACCATTTAATTTAAACCAGAAAGAATAATTAAATTAAAACTTTAATTGTACGTCAACTCATAACTTATTAACAATAATTATGTACTCAAACATGTGATAATTAATTTTGAAATTTCCCGCTCTGTTTTGGACAGAAAATGACTGACATGTCACGACTCTATTTATATAAGAATTCTGTATACCTATGGGCCAGTATTATAAAAGCCAACTAACTAAATTTGTGAACTAAATTAATTTTTTATAACTCCCGCTTCAAAAGTACAATATTCAAATGTTGTGTATCGGGCGTAAAGAGCAGCCTCGTGTTCGATTTGTGGTACAAAAAATTCCAGTGCATTTGCGCATGTGCATTTCTAAATCGCGCGAACATATTAGCAAAAATTTAAATATGTAACGGCTACAAGTTTCCAAATATGGTAGTAGACGTCAAATAATTTGAATTTTTGTTTACGCGGTTTAATAGTGCACATGCGCGAGAATCTTTTATACCACAAATCGAACACGACCCAGTATTCACATTATTGTAAAACAAACGATAGTAAGTGTGCGCGAAAGTACAGTACCGTGAGTAAAAGAAGCTACCTGTGCGAGAAAATAATGATATTCATTTGTCAATGGTAATCATATTCAACTTAAACATGGAATAATAAAAACAAAAACGATTTATAAATTAATAAAAAAAATTTTCCTTTTTCATATAACCTTATAAAATAAAATTAACCCTACTATTTTCTAAAATTATTAATTAATTTTTTTCTCTCTATTAAACTTTAAAAGCCTATGGCGCGCGTTAGTGTTTTTAATACGCGAATTGTATTAAACATCACAAAAATTATATATAATGAAAAATCAACATCATAGAAATTTTTATAATGAAAATTATATAAAATTATCTTAAATATAATAATAATTGATCTAATTAAAATGATATACTAAAAAAATGATTTGGGATACTTTTATTGCAATATATTTTATAATAGCAATAGTAAAATAAAATTTTAAAAAATAACGTTATATTTTAAAAATTTTTATTTAAGTTGTTTATATATAAACATTATGTGAATTCAATTTTATTTAAGAAAGAAAAAATTAGATAGTTATATTTTTTAGCTATAGCAGCAAAAATCTGTAGCAAAATATTATTTTACAATATAAAGTACCTTATTTTTTATTATCGTAACAAATTTTTATTAAATTTTTTTCTAAATAAATTTAAATAATTATGGCGCGCCGTTTTTTTTTAATACGCGAATTGTATTAAACATCAGAAAAATTATATATAATAAAAAATCAACATCATAGAAATTTTTATAATGAAAATTATATAAAATTATCTTAAATATAATTAATAATAATTGATCTAATTAAAATGATATACTAAAAAAATGATCTGGGATACTTTTATTGCAATATATTTTATAATAGAAATAGTAAAATAAAATTTTAAAAAATAACATTATATTTTAAAAATTTTTATTTAAGTTGTTTATATATAAACATTATGTGAATTCAATTTTATTTAAGAAAGAAAAAATTAGATAGTTATATTTTTTAGCTATAGCAGCAAAAATCTGTAGCACAATATTATTTTACAATATAAAATAACTTATTTTTTACCATTGTAACAAATTTTTATTCAATTTTTTTTCTAAATAAATTTAAATAATCCATTTTCTATTATGTTGATAATTTTAACAAAACAATTTTTATTATTATATTATTTCTGAATTAAAATTACATTAAACAAAATTATATTTTCTTCATTAATATTATCAATAAAAATAATAATAATTCTGAATTAAAATTATCAAATAGATAATTTTAATTCTGAATTAAAATTATCTCTAACGGTCCCTCCACATTCTCGCCGAGTTCCTCGCTGAGGTTGGCTGAGGCATATGAATAACATTATAACACCAACCGCGAGGCACAAAATGACCATATACATTCTCGTACTCGGTCAACCTCACGAGAATGTGGAGGGTCCTTTATAGATAATTTTAATTCAAAGAATAATTTTAATTCAGAATTAAAATTATCTATTTGATAATTTTAATTCAGAATTAAAATTATATTTAGTATAATTTCAATTCGGAAATTAAAATTATATTTAATGATAATTTTAATTTTTTTGTAAACTAAAATTATGTTTAATATAATTTTAATTCAATTTTTATCTGTGTAGAACAAATGAAGTAAGTCAAATTAATTATAATATAATAAAAATAGCTGGAAATAAAATTATGTACATAATGAGAATTCACTGAATTTAAATTATACAAGGATGTTATTTTTGGGGGATTGAGTAATTTTTTTTTTTTTTAAATATAATTCAATTATACTATTTTGTTGTATCTACGAATGTTACAAGAATTTATGTTTTACTTTATATTTGAATAATATTTATTTAAATAATTATTATGATATTAAATTTATATCTAAAATAATTGCATTTTAAATAATAATAAACATTATATTTGCTTGGTGACAATAATTTTAATTGTATTAATTTTCATGATACAGTAATGTATGACTTTCAAGTTAGTTGTATTATAATAGAAAATCATTCACATTATATTTAATAAAATAATAATTCACAACAATAACAGCCAACGACATAAAATAGAAATAATTCAACATTCATTTTTATTAAACTGAATAAAAATTACGACAATTAAAATTACTTCCAACTATACAAAATTAATTTTATATGCATATATAATTGAAAATATTAAAAATTATATTCACTATCATAATAAATGGCGAAAAAGGCCTATCTTCTCTGTATAAAAAAATTAATTTTATATTCAGTCACAATTTTAATTAATTCCTTTTATATTTATAATAATAAAAATTCTTATTCTAAATTTTATTATAATTTTTTTGAGGTAATTTGATTTTTAATTATATATTTAATAGTTTTGCGATTAAAAACACTAACGGCGCGCCATAAAAGCCGTCGTTATAAAAAATTATGCTCGATACATGTGCGTACAGTGAGGTATCCAGTAAGCTGAAATTGGTACATTAGCTAATGCGACTGACGCATACACAACGAGATTTCGTGCGCTTACCTCCACTCGCCTTACACCTTGTGTGTATTCAGCGCACTCGATCACGTTGTGTATGCGTTAATCCCTTAGACTCGTGCCCCAATTTAAGGCTACTAGAATATCTCTCTTTACGTATACGTATCGAAAATAACTATTATTCACAGATATCAGTATTATAAAATTGTAATAAATTACGTAGGGAATTAAATTTTAGTTGACAGAAAATCTACCGACTAAATTGTATTCGGGGATTAATTTGCCAGTTCTGAAAGATTTTTAGAAATATTATTTATGTTTATATTTATATATATTAAACAGGTTTTATACACGTTGTAATACTTAGACGTACAGAAGTAATTTTTATATTAAGTATATTAATCAACCACTAACTTATTTTAATCATGAGATACGTTTATAATACTGAACCAAAATTTAGTTGACAACTATTTTTATTCGTACAATCGTTATTCGTTGATTTAGTTGTCCTTTATAATACTGGGCGTATATCTATTAAGTATTAATGAATATTGTTGATGAAAATTACTGACATTATTGATGAAAAAATAAATTATAACCTTAAATTTAGTACCATCTTAAATTGTACAACAACCATGAATGTTTTTTAGAAACTACCTTTTAAACTATTGCATTTAAAAACGAACATAAATGGGTGAAAACAATTGTATTTAAAAAGTTAAATCTGGGAAACATATTATTTTGATTGATCAAATAATAGATGATATAAAAACTAGGTGGTGAAGTAGGTTAAGGTTAGATTAGTTTTTTTTTTTAAACAATATACTTCGACTTTGATATAAAATTAGTTAAGTTAAGGTCATGGGGCTTTTTTCGAATTTTTACACTCAATTCAGTTGTTTTTTCACATTTCACAAATAAATAATACCATTACCTATTTTTAAAAATGTGCGATATACAGTGTCATTCAGTATCAATATATGTTGAAAATGCTGACAAAGTAAAGTGATTTAAAAAAAAAGTGTTTCCCAGTTTTAACTTTCCAAATACAATAATTACCACCCATATTTATTCGTTTTTTCGTAAAAATTTCGAAAATCCCGTTTCTGTCACACACTACAAATTTGCCTATGTAAAAAATATAGTTTTTTTTTCTGTAAAGTGACATTTGGTACCATTTTGTTCTTGTATTAAGTAGTCGCTTTTTCAATCAATTAGGCAGCAGTCTCATTGCAACCACTACCACTAACAACCAGCAACTGATAGCAATCAACTAAATTTTAAACACATTATGTTATATTACAGCAGTCTCACTAGAATCACCCACAATCATAAACTACCAGCCATTACTATCCACCGGCTTATAATTTGATACGGTCGCTCGTTACCGTAGTTATTACATGTTTATTTTTTTAAATTTTTATATTTAAAAAAATAAACATAAATTCCAAAACATTTTTTCCAAAAGTAATATAAATTTATTCTTTCTTCGCTTTCATTTTCTATAAGAGACATAATGATAAATATATTTTAAATAATCTGTCAATTGTATTAAACAAAAAAACTCAAAAATTATAATTATTTATGTATCTAACCAATTTTTAATATACATATTTGATGTATGCTGGTGGTTGCTGTGGGACTTGTGTATATATAAATTTTGGTTGATGATTATTGATGGCTGTTGATGGTTGTTGGTGGTAGTGGTTGCAGTGAGACTGCTGCCTTATAGTTGGCATAGTCGGCTTATAAAATCTAGATTTTAAATGAAACACCTCTTAACCCTTTGCACTCGAACCATTTTTTAGTATGGGTACTCAGCTACTCGATAGTAGTTTTAATAAAAAATTGTAATACATCAAAGATAAGTATTTTAAACAAAAGTAGTTTACTTACATATTTTGTTTTTATTTGCATATTATAAACATTATATTTTAATTTTAAATTTTATAATATTCCTTAGTGTGATATTTAAAATAAATAATAGGATGGCGCCTGAGAGGCGCCTTTCGAGTGCAAAGGGTTAAAATATAGTTTTACAGTAAAATTACAATTTTAGCATAAAATTTTAATTGTATAAAATCTCAATGTTAGATGAAACACTAGCTTTACACTGTGTCCATTTTTTTCACTAATGGAACATCAACTTTTAGTGTATTTCTGCTGAGGGCAGTATAGACAAAATTACTAGATTAAAAAAAAAATAGATTCAATGTGTTTGGTATACTTTCTATGATTCCCAGTTACACATATAATTTAATTAAAACCAGATAAAAGGTTAGTTTTGCAACAAAAGTTAAAATTTTTTTTTATGAAAAACAAAAGTGCAAAAATCACGAATATCTGGTTGGCATTACTTTTTGCCTATATGCACTGTATTAAGCCGGTTCTACACGATGCTACGAACACCTTCCAACATTGGACGTTCGATGGTTCATCGCATCGTGTGGCCGTTGTTCGGACCTACGAGTGTCCAATGTCGAGTGGCAAACATTCGCATTTGGCCATGTCCCTCTCGATGTCGGTATTCTTGCACCGAATCAAAGGGATGCTTCGAACGTTTGAAGGTCAATGTTGGTTGCGTTGGTTGGTTCGACTCAGCAACTGCACGACTCGTTCATGTGAAGAGAGACAACATCAGTGTATAACATTAGAGATCATATAAGACAGATGACATCCTCGTCCACTGAATAAACGTTTGTACCAACACATTATACAAGAGAGACAACATCAGTGTATAACATTAGAAATAACATCAGACAGATAACAGCCTCGTCCACTGAATAAACGTTTGTACCAACACATCATCATTCGTATTGGATCAAACATTCGATTCACCGTGTAGCAAATACATTCGTCGCACCAACTATCGAACTTAATTGCCTCAAACGTTCGATTGAATGTTGGAAGGAACGTTCGTAGCAGCGTGTAGAACCGGCTTTACACAGTGTCGTTCGTCTCGTTTGTATTTTGTAAATGGAACACGACCTATGGTTGTATGCATGTAACTGGTAGGTGGTGTCGGTGGTGACACTGGTGATTTAGTTGTCATCCACGTCTACGTATTTCAAGTTAAAGTATTTTGAGTTTTGAATAAAATTTCCGAAATGGTTTGTTTTTGTATATTATGTTTTTAAAAATATTTGTTAGAGTTTATCTTTTGTTGTAATTAATTTTAAACTTTTAGCCCTTACGTTTAGATATAAAACGTAAGTTAACTGCTCGTTCAGATCGTGTAAAATGTGTGGATTTACATCCCACAGAACCATGGATGTTATGTTCTTTGTATAGTGGTCATGTTAATGTTTGGAATCATGAAAATCAACAATTGGTAAAAACGTTTGAAGTGTGTGATTTACCTGTACGAGCGGCACGTTTTGTACCAAGGAAGAACTGGATTGTTACAGGATCTGATGATATGCAAATCAGAATTTTCAATTACAATACTTTAGAAAGAGTTCATTCATTTGAAGCTCACTCTGATTATGTACGATGTATTGCAGTTCATCCTAGTCAACCTTATATTTTAACCAGCAGTGGTACGTTAATTATTCCTTAATCATAATATATTTAACTATATCATTCAGCTTCATCCGTATAAAGCTGGTTCTAAATGATTTGGCCAACCAAACCGAACATTGGCCACGTCGGTTTATTTATTAAGGGGTATTATCACCCTATGTTCACAAATTCAAGGATCATATTCTTAAAATTGTTTAAAAGCAATTAAAAAAATTATTGAAATTCTGTTTCATACACATGAAAGTACAAATCTTAGGACACAATATTTTTTTATTTACTTATTTATTTTTTTATTTTAAAAACAATATTCTGGAGCATTTCAAAAATTTGTCGGTTTTACATTTTACATTTTCAACCAATACATGATACATTTTCAACCAATTAGTCGGAAAAAAATTTTCTTTCAATCGACGCCATTTTGTGAAAAATCATTAGAAAAATTCATTTTCACAGTAACTATTAAGATACTGTGAAAATATTAAGTCAATTGGATAACAATTACAAATATAGCAAGCGGCCGAAAAGGCCTTTCAGCGTCTACACTTGTCGGTTTTATTGTCAACAAATAGTCATGAATGGAAGAAGTTTTCCTCGAATTCCTTCATTTTTAAGTACCTACTCATATAACAACGCGAGTGTTTTTCCAAAAAACTGGTGTCATGTATTTTTTATCGGGTCCGATAAATTGATATCGGATTCGGTAGACGTTCAAAACACCGGATCGGTCATTGTTTGACTTTAAAAATTCAAATTTTAACTATTAACTACTTGTTAACTGTCAAAATTTCGAAAATTAAACAATAAATTATTCATTGTTTAATTTTAAAAATTCAAATTGTGACTACTGTTACACCTACAAGCATTGCGATAAAAATGCCTAGATATGTCACGATATAGGGTCATTTCGGTAATTATGCAGAAGCACGGCTCCACCTATTTTCGGCTCTAAAAGGAAAACTAATGATCCGATTTTAATGATTTTTTTTTAAATGTTCGTTACCACGGCGGATTAGTTAAAAAAATACTATAAATCGATACCGATAATAGAAATGCTGGAAAACTGTCGTTAAATTTTAAAAAATTCAATTTTTTCTATATTTTCTGTGTTTATTTTGTATGCATGTGTGTCAAAGTCGAAGTATATTGTCAAAACTAACTAAACTAACCTAACCTCACCACCTAGTTTTTATATCAAAGTCGAAATATATTGTAAAAACTAACTAAACTAACCTAACCTTAACTAACCCCACCACCTAGTTTTTATATCAAAGTCGAAGTATACTGTAAAAACTAACTAAACTAACCTCACCACCTAGTTTTTATATCAAAGTCGAAATATATTGTAAAAACTAACTAAACTAACCTAACCTTAACTAACTTCACCACCTAGTTTTTATACCAAAGTCAAAATATATTGTTTAAACTAACCTAACCTTAACTAACTTCACCACCTAGTTTTTTTATCCACTACTTTTATTTATTTTGATCAATTTTACCAGAATATGCACTCAAATCATGGCGTTGAGATAATCGTAGTTTACAAAATTAAGTCAATTTTTCTAACTTCCACCCTTAATATTTCGAAAATGCAACGAGATATTGATTTTTTTTTATTCTTGAAAAAGTATTTATTTTGGTCAGTTTTATTAGACAATGCACTTAGCCACACATATAAACGCACACACACTAAATGACAAAAGAAAATTTGAAAAAATTGAATTTTGTTAAGTTTTAAAACAGTTTCCCACCTTTCTATTATCGGTATCGATTTGTAGTATTTTTTTAAATTAATCCGCTGTAGCGACGAACATTTTAAAAAAAAATCATTAAAATCGGATCATTAGTTTTTCTTTTAGAGCCAAAAATAGGTGGAGCCGTGCTTCTGCTTAATTACCGTCATTTCGCCTGTTTGCGATCACTTAGTGGAGTTGGTAAGTTTGAAGGAGAAAATAAAAATGTTTTAACACTAGTTTTAAATGAAAAATTAATGTAATGTATTAATCATATAGTCTTTTTAACTCAAAGTTTTGGTTAAAACATCTGGTGATTTAAAAAAAAAAAATTGACAAATATCAGAATTAGGCGGATTACCCATTTTGCGTCCACAAAATTTAAATTGCGTCCACCCCTGGACCATTTGGCGTCCACCAACTTAGAAAAGGAATGTAGGCAAGATTTTTATAAAAAATTGTAATGGAAGATTGGATTTTAACAATTTCTTTATTTAAGAATATATATTTTAAAAATCAACATTATTATTATTATTAATAAAACACTTTAAAAGAAAACGAAAATATTATTCTTCTCAACATTGATAGAACTTAAAAATTCCAAAAACAAAGAAACGTTATTCTTAAACAAATACTGATTAAATCTTTAAAAATTAACAATGAGCCACTTTCTCAAAATATCTACATCTCTATGATTGAAATTTTAATTTAAAAATTGCTATGTAACCGCATGAGAAAATTGTTTAACACAATATCAATATCAATTTCTAAAAAATAAACAATATTTCTAGGTAACCGAATTGGAAAATTTTGTTGCTAAAGTGGAATTAACAGAAGGTGATTTTTGGTTGGTTAAATTAATATCTTGATTATAGCCATGTATTCCCAAATACCTGTGTCGCCGCCCTGGTGACAGATTGCTACATATTTGAGAAAATGGTCCATAGTCAGTTCTGTTAATTTTACCATAAAATCACGAGAAATAATAATAATTATATCAACTTTGTTTAATAATAAATTTTTTAGCTATACCATAGCAACAAAACAACAGAATAATTTTGCCAATGATTGCTAATCCTAACTACTAAAAGGAACTTTGAATCATAACATTATTAGACATGGTATAATTATAATCCTAAAAGTTTTAATTAATCATACAAGTTACATTCAAAAGACTTGTCTTTGACCTCTAAATAAGTTAATCCTACAAATTGCGTGCATTTCAGGTGATACCATCTTATACACTTGTCACAGCCAATGTTTTTCTCATCGTCGCCTTCTACATCTGAAATTAGTATTTCGTCACATTTAGCACACTTTGTTCGATCCATGGCTGGTAAATTTTCTTTCTGAGATTCCACATCTACCCGGTCCGGTGTGACCTTAACAGGATGTGTCTTCTTTTTTCGTTTTGGACTAGTCTTATGAAGCCTTTGAGTTTCTTTTAAGGTTTTTTTTCCGTTCTTGTTTCTATATTCGTTCTTTTTTTTTCTTATGGCTTCCTGCTTTTTGTTCTTGATCTGCTCTTTATCTTCATAATACTTTCTCCATGCAGCAGAAGATATGGCTGCTGGAGTTCTTTGATTGTTTTTTCTTGTTTTATTAAAAATTTCAAGCAGCATCAGGTGGCTTTTAAATGGATCAGATTTTTTTTTGTGTTAAATCTCCTACAACTGCTGTAGCTGGCTGTAAGTCAGGAGACTTTTCTGTATGATGAGATGATGGTGATACAGATGATGCTGTATGAATCGAAGAAGTCAGGGACAGTTCTGGCGTTTGTTCCTTTGTAGGAGTTTTTTTTTTTTGAACACTTAACGTAGCTGGAGTTGCTATATCTTCTAATGGTAGAATTAGAACGTCGTCCAAGGATACAATCGAGCTGACGTAGAGGTAACTGCCAGAAAGGTGTAACGTCGAAATAGACAAGTCAGTAGACGAAATGTTTTCGTTGATATCAAGAGTTATAGAATCATCTTGATATACTGTGATTTTATCATAGTCAATGTTAGAAGGTGCTAAAATTCGATTGCTGGTGCTTATTTTTGATGTGCAAGTTTCAGAAGATTGTTTTGGTGCAGTATGTATTTCGGCTGATACTGTTTGAATCTGTAGAGTCGGATCAGAGTTTTTATCTTCAGCATTTTTGTTTTCGTCTTCTTCGTGTGATGAGAAGATGGCGATTTCTTTAGTTTACTACCCCTTTGTTTCCGAAAAAATAGGAAAAAAGTTTTAGCAGCCTAAAGTAACCCTTTGGTGGTGCATTCACAATGAATTATATCTCTTTTATTTTTCATTAGAAAACTTATCACTCATTAAAAAGCTGCAACCGTTAAAAAAACGGTTTAAATTTTTTTCAATTTAAATTCATCTCGCATTTAAAGTTTCCTTACTTAATTAAAGAAATAAATATGTAAATGTCAAAACTGTTCCAGTATTAGATACCGTTCCACAAAGGGGGCTTTTACCCTATATGTTTTACGTCTGGCACGATTTTAATAATATTTTAAATTTACTTTCTTATTGAATTAAAAATAGGGTAGGGCGGGGTAAAAAAAGACAAAATCAAATCTTTTCTTTTTTCATGTAGAAAATATTTGAATTTTTAGACAAAAAAAATACTGTATGATGTTAAATTGTTTGTATTTTGAGATTTTGCATGTTTTTTCACTCAAACTAATGACATAAATCTATAAAAAAATAAAAACCTTGTCTTTTTTTATCAGCCAAATGGGGTAAAAAAAGACAGTGGGGGGTAAATAAAAGACATACCTCTAACTAATGGGATACTGCAAGTACATTATTGGAAGGGTAAAAAATAGACAGCTTGGGTAATTAGCAGTACAACACTTTTTATTTTACAACTCTATCTCTATTACAAAATTTTTTATAGATATATTTAAATTTTACGTATTTTACCAAAAATTTTAGCTAAGATTAAGCAGTAACAAAAGTCAGAAAAAGTTAACTGATGCAAAAACTTGACTCATAAGAAATTTCTTTGGACTTTAAATATTAAAACAGTTTTTATTTCACAAACGTACAACTAATAAAAAATTTATTGTAGCTCATTAAAAAACTAAATATGTTAATTTGAGGCTGTTTTTTTTTTTTACACCACTTTACATAAAGTAAAAAAAATCAATCAAAATAATCTATGAATGAGTTAAAAATACTAAATGTGTGCAATAAAGCATAGTTATAAATTATAAAAACAAATAAATTTTCATGGGTCAAAAATACAAATTTTCGAATAAGTTGAAATTGATATTCATGAAAACCGTCTCCTCACTAACAAAAAAATTTAATTGTTTTATTGAAGAATCACTATTTTTTTAATCCATAAAATATACATAAACATGTCATATAGTTTTAAAATGAAAATCCTTGTCAATAATTTTCCTAATTTGTATTTGTATTGTTTTCCTGATTAATAAATTTTCCTAAATGTTAACTAACCTCTTGTTTTGTCTTTTTTTTACCCCATTTTTTTCTTTTTTTTTTTTTTAACATATAAAAATAATTACAAACAGTTGGACCATTTAAATAAAACTTTGTATTTTACATTACTAAAGCATGTAGAATAACAAGAAAAAAATACAGCACTCTATCTTATCAGATTTTTTACTTACTGAAAAAGTTTATCGTCGCGGAATGAAAGTTTTTCGTTTATGAATAACAGAAGTTTCGGAGAAAATTTTTTTATGTTATGAAGCCCTCTCCAAAAAATAATTTTTTTGGCCCAGACAGCTTGAAATACGAATGTATTTTGTTGTAATATTTTTTATTTTTCGAATTTAACACTGTTGAGTTTAATATAAGTATGTCTTTTTTTTACCTCACGCGAGCAGTGTCTTTTTTTTACGCCGCCCAACCCTAAATAAAATGCTTGTTGTGTAAAATTTTATTAAGGGGCTACTTCAGGATTAGGAGCTAAAGAAAAACACCTAATAATCTTTTCTAAAGAAATCTTATATGTAGAAAGAAAATAAAAAACTGTTAAGCTATTAAAAAAATAATCGAAAAATCCCGTTTTTTTTTTGTTATTTTTGTCTGTAAAAAAGGGTTGAAATTTAAAGGGAGTAAATTTTTTAGGTTTAGGGATTAAAAAAATTGTTACGCTTCCAATCCGGCCTTGTACGTTATAATTAACAGAGAGCTATTGGCTACAGAATGGCAGCCGTTTTGAAAATGTCGTTTTTAGTAAAATGCGTTTAAAGGCTTTTTTGTAATTTTTTGTATTAAAATCAATTAAATCCCAAAAAATTGGTTACATTTATTTAGTCCATTATCCAGGATCATACAGAAGTCCGAAAATTGCCTCATATAGTTCTTCACTCTCAGTAATCATTTGTTTTTTAGCAGTCCTCGCCTTTTTAGATTTTCCAGTGCAGTGTTTTTCCGAAATTTTAACACGTTCGTTTTTTTTTTTTTATTAATGTAATTGTATGCGTGCGGTCCAACGTTAAACCCCAGTACATCGAAAAATTTTAATAAGGATTGTGATCCTTTATTTAAAACAGACACGTATATCCAAGAGGACAAATCAGCCTATATTATATATATACATATAACTCGGCGACCGTTTCATATTTCGTTTCCAAATTTTAAATGATGATTCTTGGGATATAAAGAACAAAAATTTCGAAGAAAAAAAATTAGAATTTTTTTCTGCAACCCTGAATAACCCCTTAAACCTTTTCTTTCTCGTCATTTTAAATAAGTTTTAGAAAATTGTTTCTTTAGTTACCAATTTTAATCAATTTTGTTTTTCTATAATCTAATGATTCTACAATTTTCCGGTTTAAAATTCTTATTTTAAAAAACATTTTCCTTCGAAAATATAATGACTAAATTCGTATTACATTTTACACATTCTGCTCTTTCAACTCAAGTTTTTATATAATTTGGTCCACAATTTAATTCATTATAACTATTATATGACAAATTTATTTATTTATAAGCAATAAATTATCAAAATACTGCAAAATAAAGACAATAATTTAATTTGTTTACAAAAAAACACCACGATGAACAGAATGTCTGAATTTTTTTGTCACGTATGACGTAATAATGATAGAAAAAAATAACAACACACCTGCGCGTGAGCATATCTTATTATTTACTATATCGTGTAGCTGTAGATATGTTGAGTTATATTGGCAAAGTTTTCAAAACAGATGGAAAAGTATTAATATGCGTTTTGCGTGGAGTAAAAATGAATGTTGAAGGAAAAAGTCAAGTTACACTACATTTAATGTCATGCAAACATTATAAAACTATTATCAATTTGAATAACAAATTTAGATTAAAAAATCAACAGCTCTTAAACCAATATCTCAGAAAGCAAAATGGCAACAGATGACTTAAAAAAAAATTTTGTGAATTTTTAGTAGCAAACAATTGGGAACAATTATTTTTTCCAATGAAAAAAGAAAATTTTATCCAATGGAGGAGCGCTGGCGGACGTAATTTGTGCCTTAAAAAGACGCTGCGGGCGGCGGGACTAAAAAGTTTGAGTACTCCTGATGTAGAGTTTTGTTTTTCAAAAGTTAAATTTATTCTAGCTAACAATAGAAGAAAGTTTACTTTAGAAAATTACCTACGTATTTTAAAAATTTTAAGTGCATATTTTATACATTTTATAGACAAGCTGCGTAGCTCAAGTAGTGCGCTTTTGTGGCATTTTTGTAAAAATTGGCGTTTGACATTTAAAAATACTAATGTAAAAAGTTTGTCGAAACACAGACAACTATGCATTATCGTGTTCAGAAGAAAGAAAAGTTTCACTTCCTATCTAATTTACTCGAAAAACACGTGACCGCAAATTATTAACAACAACATATCTATTGACATCTGGCAACCTAGAGGTTTTGGCCGACTAAGAGTTGGCTACCATTCTTTTTAACATTTTTCACATTATTTTCTTTCAAAGACGTAGAATTTATTTAAAAAAGTATAGTTGGATTACGGTACTTGACTGTATTTAAAATTTGTGTCAAATGTTAAAAGTTAAATAATTGTATGCATTATCATTACATATGTCCAATTTTAATGATGAAACTTAAAAAAATTTGATAACTATTTAGATATTTTATTTTGAAAATCGCCATTTTTCAACAAATACTCAAATTAATGAAAACACGCCATTTCTTGAATATGACGTAACATTTTGTAGCTAGATATGTCGATTTTGATAATTTTCATCGATGAGGTGAAATTTTGTTTTCGTTTGAATATTTCTATTATCTTATATATATATATATATATATATATATACATATATATATATATATATATATATATATATATATATATATATATATATATATATATATATATATATATATATATATATATATATATATATATATATATATATATATATATATATATATATATATATATATATATATATATATAGTAATAATAGTCGGCCAGAATTCTAATAAATGCTTGCTCTTACTTTGACATTTTATGAATATAATCAAAGTTTTGAGGCTATAAATATTGACATTGACGTTTAGTTGCTTCAAATTGTGACGTCACTATAGTGAGGCGTTTTTCCCGCCTTTTTCTCATTTAAAATTGTAGGGTTATTTTTTTGATCATTTTTCACAGAATCTGTCGAAAATAAAAAAATCACTAAACTGATATGGAAAAACAATGCTTTTAGAATATTTTTTAACTTCAGTCAAGTACCCTATTTGTTCAAAAAAGTGATTTAGAATATACTTACGGCTAATTTTCGATAGGTTACCCGGGAGCAATGTATTAAATTGCCATTAAGGATTCATTTTAATTAAGTTTCATTAAAAAAAGATACCTACAGAAATCAGTAGCCAGATCTTAGATCATTAAGGAAATAATCTAAAAACTTAGAAGTAGTATGATGAAATAAAAATTACATTTATTAAAAGAAAAACAAATTTTATTCCAGATGACATGTTGATTAAATTATGGAACTGGGACAAACAATGGGCTTGTCAGCAAATATTTGAAGGCCATACTCATTATGTAATGCAAATTGTTATTAATCCTAAAGATAATAATACTTTCGCTAGTGCATCTTTAGATCGTACCGTTAAAGTTTGGCAGTTAGGATCATCCACTGCTAATTTCACATTAGAAGGACATGAGAAAGGTGTCAATTGTGTAGACTATTACCATGGAGGCGATAAGCCATATTTGATTTCTGGAGCTGACGATAGACTTGTAAAAATTTGGGATTATCAAAATAAAACATGTGTACAGACTCTTGAAGGTATAATTTATTTTTCAGATACAATTCCTGAATAAATGAATATTTACTAATACTTGGTTTGATTTAGGTCATACTCAAAATGTTTCTGCAGTTTGCTTCCATCCAGAATTGCCTGTTGTTTTAACCGGCAGTGAAGATGGAACTATTCGAATTTGGCATGCTGGAACATATCGACTTGAAAGTTCCCTTAATTATGGTTTTGAACGTGTTTGGACAATTGCCTGTATGAGAGGATCTAACAATGTTGCATTAGGGTAATTGTTATATTAGGCAAAGTTGCAATTAAATTTTGATATGAAAATAACTACAGTACAACATCAGTTCGCTATAAAGAACACTTTGGAATGTGAGATAAAATTGTACTTCTTACTCTTTTTAAGTAATAAGTCAACAATATACAGATTGCCCACTGTGACTTACGACAAAATACAATGGACATATAAGCATACAAAAGATTAATAAATTTTTAGTAAAAATAAAATTGGTACATTCTAATAGTTATTTTTTATTGTTAAGCTTAAGGCAAAGGTTATATTTCACGTTTTTTATCATACGATATTAAATACGTTAACCATCCGATATATAAGTATACGGGTATTTTAGTGGTTAAAAAGAGTAAGAAGTATAATTCTGTCTCACATTCTAAAGTGTTCTTTATAGCGAGCCACTGGTGTAATAATTTTTCTTTTTAAAAATAAAATCCACCTATAAAAAATTAAGTTTACTAACAAATTTCTATTTTTTTAATAAAATTTAATAATTGTTTTTGTAATGAAATAATAATAGCTAGGGAGCTGATGGCAGTAATTTTTAAGTCGTTTGGCAGAATTTGATAGCAACAAAGATCTGAGTAAAATAGACAATAAAAACAATTACTGCCATTAATTTATTGCTGCGAGATTAAATGAAGGCTTTCCAAAATTTGCACAAAAAAATAATTAAAAATAAATAAATATATAAATAAATAAATAAATAAATAAATTGGCACTCTAAACAATACCATCGCGCCTGCCTCTTGTTCTAATAAAATTATTTTAGTTTTAAAGAAAGGGAAATGTAAGTGGCAGAAGTTTTTCCCACTGCGTTATAGAATAATTTAAGTTTTTGGGGATATTTATGATATATGAAAAAGTAAGTGATTCCATCGTCAGTCAGACTGAGTTAATTATTGAAATTACTTTATAAAAAGTAAGAATATTCACTTCTGCTACTTAGATGACGCTGCATTAGAAAACTAGAATATTGCGAATTTAGAAAAAAAAAATCATACTTATTAAGTCATTTCATCGTTTCTGCATTTAAGCGTAATTGTTGCTGTTATTATAAAAAGCAAAGAAATAAAAAGGCAGAAAATTTCGGCGCTGATTATTCGAAGGCAGAAAGATAATATAGTATCGAATGTTCTAAACAAAACAATTTTTTGTCAGATCTATTCACATACTTATTTTAATGAATTACAGGTAAATTTTTCTCCTCTTTTATGTCCCTGTATACTTCAGGCTTGCTATCCTTTCCGATTCTATCAGGACAGTTCCGATTAATCTATGTAGTTTTTTCCTGAGAAATTAGTTTTTTCCTAAAATTTGCAAGAATTCAGAAGTTTTTCCACATTTTTCCTACTTCATGGTAAAAGAATCACATACGTTTTTGAGCCATTATCACATTTAACTCTTTAAATGATTAAGACGAGTTAACTCGTCCTGCAATATGGCGGCTCAAAATGCTGTGATATGTATATATTTACTGGTACAAGTGCCGCCATCTGTGACAGATTTTCCGAAATATGGTATAATTCTAAATAATGTTCAATTTTATCAACATAGTTTAGTATAATATATATTTTGTAAATTCCTAGGGTTCACTTTTTTGATGTTGGGATCTTTGATTTTTTTTTCTTTTTCTTTTTTTTGTAACCTTATCTATTGTACTTATCATTGACAGTTAAAAGTCCGGCATTTTGAGAAAAAAATTTTTTCCAAATGGTTTGTTTAAAAGGGTTAAACCAGTTGTTGAGAAAAATGAACATTTTTGTCATAAAAATAAATTTTTTGCTAAAATTTGAAAATTTAAAAATCGCTTATTAAAACTCAAGTCGCTTATTTTTTAATAGAAAGTTTCAAATTTTTTAGATTAAGGAATTAAGATTTCCTTGTTTTCAAACAAAAGGTAGGGGCGGCATTTTTCAAAGTGCCTAGAGCGGCACTCCGGGTTAATCCGGCCCTGAGGTAGGCTTGAGCCATTATTCTACCTAAACGGGTTTTTGTGAAAAGTAATTTTTGTAAACGCAAATTCGTTATGTTATGCAGGATGCTACGACAGAGTTTTTTTTAGAACTGTAGCTAATATCAGAAGATTTCTATATGCCTCCTTTCTCTCTTCTAGAAAGTATATTAAATTCAAAAATATAGATTAGAAAGACGATGAAATGACTTAGCCGGTTATTTTTTACGTGTTCGTAATTATTTTTTTATAAAAATGCAGCAATGTGGACGTCTGTTTTCCACAAATCTATTATATACTTACTGTTATTAATACATCAGTGGCCGACACGATTGTATGATTTGAGGGAGCTCTTTTTTTTATTTTCAAAAATTATTTTCAAAAAAAGTCAGCACCATCTGAGCTCCGTCTTAATTTTCTCTTATTCGCACACTAGTAAACTACATAATATATTACAATCAATGACGATGAAATCATCACATCGAAATTGTCATCAGCTTCTTAGCTATAACAGGCTTGGCACAATTGTATTAAAAATTCAACAATATTATAAGTAGACTTTACTGATGCACTTCGAATGGTCTTTAAATGAGCACTGATTTTTTCGAACTGATTTATTTAACTGATATTTTTCCAACTGATTGTAGAATTATTTTGATATGCCTTTTATCAGTTTTAGAAGAAAAACTTTAATTTGTTCTAGATGTAGAATGTTCTTGAATCATTATATAAAAAAGAGGAAAAACAAAAGAGTATTACAGTTTAAAGAAAGTTTAAAGAAAGGAATTGAACCTATGGACTTCAAATTACGAGCCATGAGCCATATCACTAAACTACGTTCCCTCGTTCAGTAATAGTGTATTAGTAGCTTCCATATTAACAGCGGTACATAGCGTAAATTATTATAAAGATGGCATCAGTTATTAAGAATTTATCAAGATAAATCGCCACTGAATTAGAATTTAAAATTAGAAGTGTTTTGGTTCGAATACACTAATAAATTATGCTACTAGATGATAAGCGATTGTTGTAAGAGCCTATAAGTTCGGATATGTTTCTACTCTAAAATAAAAATTCTTACGTTTTACTTTTCAGACCTTCCTGAATAATTTTGGTTGCGCGTCTGTCTATCTGTCCGTAAAATCTTAAAACACACATAAGGCGGTCAACCGTCCCGGATTCTGCGTAACAGTGTCGGAAAAGCAGCTGCTTTTCTGCATTGAAATTTTTGTTAAAATAGTCCTGGAATGAGTCTATGTTGTAGCGAATATGTTGTAGAACAGTGTTTCTCAACCTTTCTTCAGTCACGGCTCGGTAAAATTTCGGATAATTTTATGCGGATCGGTCAGGTTTATAATTACATATGACAAGTATCAGTTTTTTAAATTACATTTATACTTAATATGAAATGTGTTTTCCGGACCACTTCCTTTACCAAGCAATTCAGATAAATATCGACATATTCTTAAGCACTAGAGAAATATTTAAAAGTAATTCTTCAATTTTAGCCCGAATTCTTGTAGCCTGGAATCATTTCGGCCATTAGTTAGTTTAACATTAGATCGTGTTATATAAATTGTCGTTTTCCGACCATTTGGTTGACCATATGACCTCGCCAAGTTAGACAAAATAAATGTTGTGTCGTATTATGGTCCGATCTCGGGAAAAGAAATTCTTTGTAATTTTTCAAAATATCATACGAATAAAAATAAGGTCCAAGATTGTTATATTGTCCCATATTGACTAGTGAAAAAGTTGGTCGTCTTAACATAGTACGGAAACTATCTGACCGAATTTGATTAAATTTTTAGAGATTATGCGAGTTCCCTAGATTATTTCTGTGAATTACAATTGGAGCATTAACGGCGGAGTCCACCATAAGATTCTAATTTACATACTTTCTTAAAATTATCAAAAATATTTTAACAGATATAAGTGGGAATAGGTTTTGTTTTATGTATATATTACATTGAACCAATATTAGATAAAAATATTGCTAAAAAATTTTAATTAATTTTTTTAAAATAAAATATTCGTGTTTTATAAGTTCACCGAAATTGTCGCTAGTATCGATTAATAAGTATTCGATACTTTCTATTCAAATTTGTCATACACTGCTGCCATATTTAGCACGAATATACCTATACATATTTTATTCGTGTGGATCAAAGGTTATACCTCTATAACGTCTGGTGTATTTTATCTATGGTGTAGACAAATCAGATACAAAACGTCCACAAGTCATTAGATATGAATGTGTTCAAATTGAAATTTATTTTTACTGTAATCTATCGTATGTATATATTGTACAGATTGTACATATCGTACATATATACAAAAGTCGAATATGAGAATTCTTATTGAGAGAATGAGAAAACTTATCGATATATATTTTTTTAATTATTAAAAAATTTGATATTGTATTTTAAAATCTGATATCAAAATGATCTATCATTTATTTATATCGCTTTTTAATAAAAATACCAAAAACAAGAGAAAGGAAAATCACTCGCTAAAGGAATGTTTCTTATAAAATTTTAAAATCTAAAAATAGCTTTTTACGACTAACGTTTCCCAATATTGGTATACTTTGGTGTTATAGTTAGAGATGGAAAGAAAAGGTTAAAATAGGTAATTTTTTTGAAAAAAAGTAAAACCACAAAATTTACAAACTATAAAAATCAAATTTATATTTTTCTATGTAAAATATTTTTACAATAAAAATTTTTATTTTGTTCAGCTCTTCTTAGAACAATTTCAGGTATACAGCAATTTTTAAAAAAATCTACTAATTTTGTTACATTCGTATTCCAAAATTGAACGTCTCTTTCAATTTTTTGGACCAATATATCTTTATGTTTAACATCATTTGGACAAATAAATCTTTATCTTTGGATAAATAAATCCTTATCAGTATTTTTCCTGTTTATCCTGCTTATACATATGGGTGAATCACAAGTCACAAGAATCGTAATCAATGTAATCAATTATGAGTAACAGAATAGTAAGACGATCAAGATCTACCTCGCACGAGTTTATTCTATGACGTACATCACGTATATCAATATCAATGTATACCTCGCATGCGGCTCAGTTGGCGCACTCCGTTTATTTTCATTTTTGTTATCTTATCTGGCTTCTTGATCTGACCTATCTTCTATTAGAGTCCCTATAATAAATAGAGTCGTGACATGGCATCCATTTTCTGTCCAAAACAGAGCGGGACGCTTCAAAATTACTTATCACATGTTTGAGTAAATATTTTTGAGTACATAATAAATTATTGTTAATATAAGTTATAAATTAATGAACAATTAAAAATTTTTAATTAAATTATTCTTGGTAGGTTAAACTAAATGATTTTTGTTAATATTTAATTTATTTCCAATGTATTTTACGCAAACTTTGGACAGAAAATGCCGGAGCCAATCAGTGTTCAGCAAACATGTCACGACTCTATTTATTATAGGGACTCTATCTTCTATGAGTGTACATACATATTGTGTTTATCGATATGATTTACGATCTTTACGATGACTGTTTGGGCAATAAGACAAATTTGACAACATGTATTTCTTTTACTGGTTAACTTTTAAATACATTTTATTTTAAACGTAGGCGGCAATTTCTTCATTTATGGAATTGACACACTTTCAAGTTTATATGAAGTTGGAAAATTATAAAAAATTTCAATTAAAATTACCTGGTTTCTAAAGATTTTATAGAAGATTTTTCTTTTATTAATTAAATATTTGTGACTATAAAAAAATAATAATTATGAAATTAACTACAAATCGATTGTGCTGCTAACTTGTGGATATTCTTATAAGTTTGTCCGTGGACTCCGCCGTTAATAGTTACTATGTATTAGTGATGGAGAACTATCGATAGTCCCGACTATCGATAGTTCCGACTATCGATAGTCCCCACTATCGATAGTCCGACTATCGATAGTGCCGACTATCGATAGTTACCGATAGTCCCGACTATCGATGGTTATCGATAGTTTTTGATGCTCAAGTTTCTGGAGTTGGGTGACATTTGGATAGCCGGCGAGCAAAAAAAAAAAAAAAAAAAAAGAAAAGAAAGTTTTTATATCTTTGGTTATAATTCTTATTATCTTTATAGTATTTATAAGTAAACGTGACTGAAAAAAAACTATCGATAGTACAAAAAAAAATATCGATAGTTTTCGATAGTCAAAACTATCGATAGTTATCGATAGTACTATCGATAGTTCTCCACCACTACTATGTATGTATAAACGTGAAATTCATTAAACATAACATCAATTTCTTACTTACTGCCCGATTTTTATACATTATCCTGACTGAGGGACTACGTACTGAACTGATTTCAATCATACTTTACAAATACATTCCAAATTGTTGAAATAGATGGCCACTTTTATAATAAGCTGATGGTAAACAGAGGACATGTAATTTATCTTTACAAATCTTCAATAGTGACATTAAACTTACTCTTTTGCTAGGAATATTTAGTACTATTAAAATTCGTTATAAATAATTTTGTGTGACAAAAAAAAATTTGAATTTTATAGAATATTGTTATTTTAAGTAAAGTGTCTTGTATTCTGAAATGTTTTAAAACGATTGTAATTTTTAAGGTACGATGAAGGTAGTATTATGGTGAAAGTTGGACGGGAGGAACCAGCCGTTTCTATGGATGTTAATGGAGGCAAAATTGTTTGGGCCAGACATTCAGAAATTCAACAAGCTAATTTGAAAGCGATTCCGGAAGGAACCGATATAAAAGACGGAGAAAGGTTTGGTACTTGTTTAGTTATTACATTTTAACTCCTTTTTAAGAATTTTTTATTAGAAAGTTACCAAAATTTCTTCTTTTTGTGATTAGATGAACTTTATAAATTAACAGACGGAAAGGAGGAGAGTAGTTGGTACGGATAGGAGAGATGGCATAGGGGCAATTTTTTTTTTATTGTAAGGGAGAAAATGAGCTGTTTGGTCTTTGAGAATATTTTATACTAACATATTTGTCTTGATAGAAAAATATTATGTCTTGATAGAAAAATTCTTACCGATTTTTTATCGACAACACTAAAAGAGTAAATGTTTGATGTTTAAGGGTATAGAGAAGCTTTTTTTTGAGTAATTAAAATTATGTAATTGTTAGACCACTATTCAGTTTTACACATAACAGTGTGTACAAAGTTTATGACAAAATAATGGGGAATTTGACTAATTTTGGGAAACTATTTTAAAATACGCATATTTATGTATTATGCATGTATATAACTTTAATTTTTAAAAATAATGCCGAAAATCGTTAGAAAAAATTAATTTAATATTTGTTCTCAAAATTTGCGCGAAAATGTTGATTAGCTAGCTTCAATTACGTCACATTCTCTATATAGCAATAGGTGTCATGTAACTAAGAAAATAAACTGTTTAATTTTCTTATAATTAGGAAAAAAATTGTTGATTTTAAAAAAAATTAATTAAATTCAAATTAATTTCCATAGTTATGTTTGCTAACGGGAATTTACGTAGCGACCCTAGTGGCAACAGTGTTGAAATATAAGAGAATGCAACGTCACAGCCCATTTCTGCTGACGTAATTTATAGCTGAAAAATATTAATTTTTTTAAAATTAAATAATGATAGTTAGGATGAATTAACATAATAAACTACTGTCTTTTATTATCAATTTTCATTAAAATTTGTTTTTATTGTTTTTCTTTGATACTGTCAAATACCCCATTAAGAAAGTGACGTAAAATTTAAAATATTTTTATACTATTTTCAAAGTATTAATTTGTTCTTATAAAGCGTTAGTCGAAAGTATGGAAACAGTCAAAAAACTTATTTTTGGGATAAATGGTAATGACAAAAGTTCCAGTATTTTTTACGGCACATCCGGTGGTGACTTTCACATTGACCTCAACGTCAAGGTTCAAGATCATATGAAAGATAAGTCCGTTTTTTTAAATGGCAACCCCTACTTTTGACGCCGGAAATGGTAAGAGCGGAAAACTCTGCATCCGAATATGATGAACTCATGATCGTGACCTCAAGGTCAAAAATCAAAGTCAATTCAAGGTCAAATGCTGATTTTTACTGTAATTTTTAATTTAGATTTGCACTGTAATTTTTTAATTTTTACGTGCGCAGTAGGTGTAGCCAGGATGTAGGCCTCCGCACTAGGGGTAGCCAGGATGTAGACCTGCGCATTAGGTGTAACTAGGATGTATGTGCACAGTAAGTGAAGTAGGTAGAAACGAAGTTGAAGGAAAACTAAAAATATAAAATATTTCAAATTTACTCCATAAAATTGTAACTTCAAAACATCGGACTTTATAGGTTAACTTGTTCGTCTGATATGTTTTAAGGTTACAATTTTATGAGCAACTTTTAGATATGAGCGATATTTCGATCGCTGTTATAAAATAACTGGTATAGAAAAATAACAGTTATCGCCAATAAGTGGAATATCCAGTAATTGGTTACTTAAATAACTTCTTTAAAAATATCAGTAACATCTTACAATTAGATGGATATAATATCTGTACGCAAGGATCTCAGTATATAATTTTAACTACCTACTGAGAAATAATAACCCCATTGGAGGTCTCACACATTTTCTATTGTATCATACATAAAAACTCTTAAAAATGAATTCTTGTATAGCTGTCTATCTGTATTGGTAGTTATGTTTTTTTTACATCGAATAAAAATAATTAAAAATATGAAAAAATATTTCTTACTGTAATAAAATAATTAACACATTAGTGTTGGTTCTTGAATACTAAATTTGGCTCAAAGGATCAAAACATGTTTGCGAACGTGGTGTATTCAGATTCGGTAAGAAGGCTAAAAAAAACGTTTGCACCGTCGTTTAATCCGGCCAGAAGGAACAGGAAATGTGGAATCATGGACTTTTGTTTTGGCGTTTCTCAGATCTTATGACCACAAAGGGGCATTTCATAATATAGGTACTTAACTAAGCTGTAAATATTATTGCCTCCGAGACTACTAAAGTAGCGGAAGCATTGTGATCACTTTTGAAAAGTAAAAAATTTTTCCCCTCCAAAATAAAATTTTTTACACATATTTTACGTTTTAGAGCTTCCTGAACAATTTTGGTTTGGTGTCTGTCCGTCTGTGTGTAGCCAGTTTGCAAGTGGCATAACTTCTGAACTATTCGATTGTTTTTAATGAAATTTTCAGAAATTATGCAGTTTGGTTCCTAGATGGTCCCCTACGAATTGTAATCGAAATCGGAGTAACGGTAGCTACGCCGCTACCACGTTATTTCATTAATATACTAAATTGCACCAAGTGGCATAACTTCTGAACTATTCAATTGTTTTTTATGAAATTGTCAGAAATTACGCGGTCTGGTTCCTAGATGGTCCCCTACAAATTTCATTGCATTCGGAGTAATGGTATCCACGGCGCTACCATGAAATCCCATTAAATGTCAATATCTTATTTACTGCTAGTCCCACTTCGCTCAAAGGCTATTGGCGTATAAGCATGGGTAAAAATGCCCCCGCACGGATTGTGTTGGTTTTTTTCTGCTAATTGCTATCGATATATGATTGAAATTTACTGAGTTTCAGCCCTCAAAAACTTACCCCTCGGGGGTAAGAAATTATTTTTTGAAAATTGAAAAAAATTTATAACTTTTGAATGGTTTGATGGATTTGGTTGAAATTTTTATGTTTTAGATATACCTAAAGTACATTTCTCAAAAAATTATCAGCTTCGAAATAAAATTACAACCTCAAAAAAAAAAAAAAAAAAATATTGCTTAATTTTTCAATATTTTTTTTTTTATCAACTTGCGGTTATGGTACAATCACCAAAATTTTTTCACATATTCCTTACTTTTACTGACATAACATAATTTTTTCAGAATTTTTTTCCGGGTGCGTCATAGTTAAAAAAAATAAAATTTTCGGAAATAATTTTTTTTTGAGGTTATATTCATGGTATAATCACCAAAATGTTCTTACATATTCCTTACCTTGACTGATACAACATAATTTTTTCAGAAATTTTTTTCCGGGTGCGTCATAATTAAAAAAAAATGTTCGAAAATATTTTTTTTTTCAAGGTTATATTTGGGGTACAATTTTTTTTACATATTTTTTTTACATAAAATTTTTTTTTATTTTTTTGCTAAAATGGCTAAGGTCAGTCCGCAAGGAAAATGTGCTGGCTGCGGCCGCACTTTGCGGGAGATTTTAGGCCTCCGAAAGAGAATTGATTCCACCGAAGATGTATAGATTTCTTCGCTAAAGGTACCAAAAAATCTTTACGTTTTAATGACATTATCTGCAACTACTGCAGAATTAATTCTTACAAACCGGTTAAAAAAAAGAAATCACCAGAAAACCACGGTGATTTATATGATTTATGTGTAAGTTTGTCGCAAGGATCACTTACAGATGAATCCTTATCACAATCAAGTGCATCAGATCCGATTTACTTTACTGAACAAGGAAACAACTCATCGGAAGATTTAACTGAATACATAGAAATTCCCATTCCGCGAACACTTGCAGCTCATAAATATTGTATTATTTGTTCTGAGCAAAAAGATTTGACAGTAGTTCCAAATGAAGCTTGAATACATTCCTATGTAAAACATATATAAAATATACATTCCGGTAGGAAGTCGTTGCTGTCTGAATCATTTAATTAAAAATCGTTTCTACGCTGACGAAGTAAAGTTATTAAAGGTATACTGTCATTATTCGTCCATGACAGCTGACGAAATGAAGAAAATATTTGATTCAATGTCGAATGAATGCAATTTAAGTTTATTTGATAAACTGGGCAACTTTAATTTGTCTCAGGAACAACGCCGTGTTGTCACTGGTATGAGTTGGGATAACATCGAAGAATTAAGAACAATGATGTCATCAATGAGAAATACTGCTAGCCGTACAGTTACCCAAGCCATCATTGTATTTTTGGTGAAGCTTCGTACAGGCAATTCAAATAAAATGATAGCTAGCATCTTACAACTCGAAAATGAACGGCTCGTGGTACATTATTCATCAGCTGTCATTGATTCATTTGAAAAAGACGTACTTTCAACTAGATTCGGACTCAATGCTATGTTTCGAACCGATCTGATCATGTCCCTGCCACTCTCCATATAGTCCATTATAAAAAATGGACCGTTTTCTGATGCCGCTGTAACTAATATACCAGATGGCGTTGATGTATTAGAATAAAATTAGAGTTGGGACATAAGTTTTGATAGTTCATCAAAGATTCATCTAAAATAAATTGGAAATAAATTAAATATTTAAAAAAAAATACTTTAATTCAACCTAAGAAAGATTATTTAAATTAACACATTTTAACAGTAATTTTTGGTTTCTCGAGGTCTCAAAACAAATTTCTGCCATAATCTTAGGATCAGATTTTTTCATGACACCAGCTGTAGCAGCTGAATTTCCATTTTGGTGAAAAAAAAAGTAAAATAAATTTTGAGGGTCTGTAACTTTGTAACTGTTTGTAATATGAAAAATTTGTAAGGAACTTTTTTATAAAGCGTCAATTGGACTACAAAATTGTCATTTAACTTTTTGTCCTATCTTTAATAGTTTAGCTTAAAAATGTAAAAAAAGTAAAATTTCAAGAAATTTAAATTTTAAGGCTCTGTAGAAAGTGAAATATTGGTGATAGAAATTTGACTCAATGAAATTTTTTGTCCAAAATTTAATACTTAATAAGGTGCTGTGATTTATTTTATGGAAAAATAATTTCTTCATAGTTTGCAGGAGTAAATAACATAAAAAATCGTTTTTCCTGTGTTATTTAAATGGGAAAACTTTAGATTTGATGATGCACCTCTAAAAATTGGAATTTTGAGCTGCGCTTTGGTAAGGATGTTTGTCTAGACATAGCCTACGATATTTTGAGCGGAGAGCGAGGAACAAACAAAAAAAATTTTTTTTGGCACACCCTAATGTATATGTGTATTTTATCAAAATAATAATATTAATAACTATGTAGGTACTCATCTTTTGACCTGCAATTTGCATAACACATACATGTTGAATCATTTAGTGTTCTGTGGAATCATTTTATGTACTTGTTTACATAAAATTTGTTTAAAAATATTGTCGGCTTCCGGGGTAGTTTACTGTGAAAGTGCTCGGGCCTCATATGTTAAAAAATTTTAATTCTTCGTTAACACATAACTTGGTGACGATAGTTTTGTATTCAATCATATGATAATTAATTTTGACATTTATTTGATGAAAAATCCTCACATGTCCCAACTCTATTTAGTATGCTCCGATACCATTAGCGCCACGTAGCAAACTGTGACATGAAAAGGTCCGTCCTTGAAAACAAGTGGCAGGGACATGGATCTGATCAATAATAATACTGCTCCAATCGCTGCCAATCTTTATGGTTTTAATGACAAATTAATCCTTATATGTGATGGAACCTATGCTTACCATCTCAAAAAAGTTCCAGTAAAAATTATCAACGAAAATCGTATTCTAACACATAACCAGTGTACGATCTCCTATCGTCTGTGCATGCAGCCCAGTCGGCGTCAACAAAACCAACCAGACCGCCCCCTCTTTCTCTGAAGGTAATTCCCAAGTCCAGTGTTCCCTTAGGTAACGTAGTACACGCTTAGCGGCCTGTCAATGGCTGACACCGAAACAGTCATTGAATTGACTTAGAACATTGGTTGCGTGAGATATATAAGGGCGCGTTCCCACAGATAGGTACATGAGTGCACTGACAAGCTCTCGGTACGGCGGCTCTTCTTCATCTTCCATACTCCAAATATCGGTCTTCGATAACTTTGTTCCCGGACATAGCGGCGTAGAAACTGGTCGACACGTTGTCATTCCAAAACGATTAAGTATGTCTAAGATGTATCCGCGTTGATTGATAGTGATTTCTGAATCGTTGTGAGAGAATTCGATTCCTAGACAGTACGATATATTTCCCAAATCATTAATCTCGAAAGACTTTCTCAAGAATCTGTATAATTCTTCAATTTTTCTTAAGTTTGGTGATAGAACAATGATATCATCGACGTAGACAATGATTATTAGTAGATTATCACCTTCATCCGCCACGTAAATGTTTGCATCCCCGGAAGTTGGCTTTGCTCTAAACTTCTCTAGTTCTTGGCTCAGGCGTTGATACCAGCAGCGTCCAGCCTGCTTTAGTCCGTACAGCGCCTTCTTCATGCGGCATACTCTGTTCTCCAAGGAGAGCTCAGCTAGCATCTTTTTGGCTTTCTCGATAATATCAGGAGGGCCGTACTTTCTCTCCGTGATAAACTTCAAAACTCTGTCGGTGTGCTCTGGAACTTCCATCCAGATCTCTTCATCAACAATACCGTTGAGAAAAGCGGAAGATATGTCAAACTGTCGTATTTGCATCCCATGCTGTACAGCAAATGCCATAGCGAGGCGGATAGAGCTGAATCGTGCCACAGGAGCATAGGTCTCACCATAATCAATCCCAGGACGCTGAGAAAAACCTCTTGAAACGACTCTAGCTTTGCGTTTGATTATAGACCCATCAGCGCCGTATTTGTTTCTCAATACTATTCGACTTCCGACAGTTGGATGATCTTTCGGGCGTTCCACCAAGTCCCAGGTGTCGTTTTTTAATACCGACGAAAATTCATGGGCCATCGCTTGCATCCACTGGTGTTCCTCTGGACCAGAAATTGCGGATTTAACTGGAATTTCCGCTATGCACGCGATATTTGAGTGATGTCTGACACTCTCTTCTTCAACAACCTGGTGCTTTCTCGGTCTGCCTGGCTTGCTCGTAAGATTCTTCTTAGGTCTGCCTGGCTTACGCTTTGTTGACGTCGTAGCTTCAATCGGAACTGGATCCGTCTCGAAGCCCAAAAAATCCGATTCACTATCATCTTCAATGTACCGTAAGAACCGCGTATTGTCTTCTGGAACATCTGCTAAATTCTCTTGCACATCATCTTGATGGACTTGAACGTTTGTTAAATCCTTTCTGTTCAGTACAACGTCGAAGATATCTCTCGTTGATACATCTTCTTCTGTTACTTTATTATTACTTGATTCAACACTTTCTTCGACGATATCAGTCATCAGCTCTGGGAGAAAATCTTCATACTGACGACCATTTACTTTCCTTTAGAAATTGAACATCGCGCGAAATCTCCGGTAGAGTATAAAACTCGCCGGTAGACTGTAGAGTAACTATTGACAAAAGGTATATATATATATATATATATATATATATATATATATATATATATATATATATATATATATATATATATATATATATGTGTGTGTGTGTGTGTACGCTAGGGATGTTATGATATCCGCATCCGTAACCAAAACTACTGGATATCCGAAATAATTAATTATCCGTAACCGAAACCGTATCCGATAATAAAAGTTTCGGATTTGTTTCGGATAATAACAGACCAACTGCTGAACTACCATTGGAAAATTGAGTTGAATCAAGGAAAATTTTAAATTTTTGCTGCATGTGCTTCTTTTGATAGATTTTTGTTGATTCGTGTTTGGCGTTCACTATTTTCGGTACAATTTTCTGTTTTCCTAAAAAAAAAAAAAAAAAAAATGTTCACTAAAAGCAATTATCCAAGCAAAGTGAAGGTCATTTTCGGGTTTTAGAGACTCCAAAACAAATTTCTGTCATAGTTCCGGGTTCAGCTCTTATCGTAAAAGCTGCCGTAATAGCTTTTTGATCAGCCATCTGCCCTTGTAAACCTGCTGAAGGACACAGGCCCAAAAAAACAACATAATTTAAAAAAAACGCCGTGAGCAGCGGAGCCCCATCACGGAAGTCGAATTTTTCCTTTCATCTACGGTATTGAGTGTCTACAAGCGAAATATAATTGAAAGTCCACAAGCGATTTGTAATTTTGGTGGTTTCAAAACTGATGATGAGTGTCCGGTTGATCGGGGCTTTAAAAAAAGGTTTTAAGTTTTTAAGGGCTGAATCTCAGTAAATTTCAATTTTGTGCCGATAGCAGTTAACAGGGAAAAAGCCAACACAATTCGTACGAGGGCATTTCTATCCATGCTTATCCGCCAATTGCCTTTGTGTTTTATTTTTAAATATTAAAAAAGGAACTTAAATAGTAAACTGGAAGGCTTTTATGAAGATATTTTTTCTTTCCAAAAAAATCCAAAATTTCTATTTTATAAATAATAAAAATCCAAAATTCCTAATTTATAAATAAACAGTGACTTTAATAACATTTTCAAATTACTTAATATGAGTAGTAGGAATATGGGCATTTTGGATCCTCCATCCCTCCATCCAACTTTTTGAGCGACCTCGGATGGAGGCAAAACTACCGAGGCGGTTCTAGAAGCCTCCGGCGGTGGGTGGAGCAAAACTTGGTCTCCAACCTAACGATATCTAGTGAAATTTTTTTCTAGCCTAGCGGAACTTGACCTAACCTAACGAAACCTAAGCGAACTTAGCTTAACCTAACAAAATTTTTTCTAACCTAAGAATTTCCCTAACAGATGGCGCAGCCACCTTCGAGCCCTGTGAATTCGCTACTAGATGACGTTGCTAGTCTGGATTCCTGTGTGTAAGTTTGAAAAATTGTCAACAGATGGCATCGAAAACCTTTTTTTTGATAGTTAAACTAGCCATTAAAAGATGGCCTTGCTTTCATAATTTTATAATATTTTTATCTGAAAACAGGCTTAAACTGTCAGCTGACGTCACTAAAGGTAAACTGATATCAAACAGCGAAGATTTCTCTCTAATATGCGAAAATGAATTTTATCATATGATTGTATATTTTTATCTGAAAACAGGTTTAAACTTGTATAAATTGCCAGCTGACGTCACTAAAGGTAAACTGTTATTAATAGCGAAGATTTCTGTCTAATATGCAAAAAAAATGAAGCAACAGGTTTTAACCTGCATGGCTACATAAAGTGTGATAAATGACGTCATCAGGCTATCTTTCTGCTATAAAAGGGCGCGACAGAATTTCTTCAGTTACAATTTTGTTCGAAACTTTAGTGAAAAAACATTAAATCTTATTGTTGTGAATTTTCAATTGTTGTGTTAACAATTAATTATTGCCAACAATGGAATCCATTACTGCTGGTGCTTCATCTGGAAACAGAGACTTAATTCAAAAAATGGCTGGAAATTTTGTGGACGAATTGAATCATCTTGGCGCTGTTAAACGATGGATTAAACTTTCTGATATGGAAATTGGAAAAGTATATAAAATAATGGGAGTCAGTCAACTACCATCGAAATTCGATTCATCGAAAATGAAGACAATATTGGAATTGGAAATTGGATACATTTCGTTACCAGCGAGATTTGACAATTTGAACGAGCAGATGCTGGCATGGTTGCAAAGCAATCCAAAACTTGGTATTATGAATAATGGACCCATTGGACTAACTCATAAATTGCAATTCAAAACGTTGGATCTTCTTGAAATCGTTGGGGGTGCTGAATGGCGAATTTTGTAATTTATTCTCTTCAAAATGTATTATTTAATTGTACTATGTATTTTAAAAATTTCAATATTGTATCAATTTTTATATATATTTAATAAAAAAAATTATAAAAAAACAAAAAAACAAAAAAAAAAAAACAAAACAAAAAAACAAAAAAAAATTTCGATTTTTTTTCAATACCCATCGCTAGACATTGATTTATATTCTAGTTTTGATTATGCCAGATTAATAAATAAACATTATTTGGTGTTTAATAAAAAATTTAAAAAATCGATTTTTCAATTCAGGTCTCGTCTCTAAATCACAATTTTTGAACTAAGTATAAATCAATAATACATATGAGTAATATTTGATATGCATCGTATTATTAGGTTTTATGGTGAATAATTATAAAACAAAAAAAGATTTAATATCCCCTGAAAACGAAAAATTTAATTTTTCACATGCTTAATAAAAATTATTTTTCAAGTTTAATAAAAATTATTCTTTATAAAATTGTCTATCAAATATTAGCCTTGCACATACATATAAGAAATGCTGATTTGCTAAAATATAAATCTTGGAATGTGGATACATAATGTTATAAAAGTCCAATACGTTCATACATATGTATATATGAATATTACATTGTAATACAGGTATTCGCTATATCTATATGAATCGTGTTTAAAAGCCAAATTTATTTTCCTGAATTTTTTAAAATATATATAGTAATATAATATTTCGCATATATACAGTACTCTGTTAAAAGTACGGGTTTCTACACCGTTAAAAACATATATTTTACAATATCAATATATTGTAAAAAATCATATTTCTTAATATTTTTAAAACTGAATATGTAATATCAAGAATTTAAAACAGTTTTGAAACATTAATTTCTCCTCATAATATTTTTTTAGTCTTAAATTAATAGCACAATGTTCCATATATTTTAAGAAAATTTTTCTTTTAATATTTTATAACTTATCTAAAAAATTTATAGCTATTTTTTATCCAAAAATTTATTACTTGCTATTGTTAAAAAATTAGTTAAATATATCTATAGGTATTAAGTGACCCCTAGTTTTGTGAAAGACGGTAGTAAGAGCAATTCATCTTAAATACGAAATTATTTTATCAATGCTAAATAAGCGTTTTTTTCTCATATTATCATACTCCAATATATTGTATATTATTATAATTTATAAAAATGTGTTTTATTTATTAAAAAATTTAGCAAAATTTTAAATAATATCACGTCAAAATAATATTCAGAAGTCAATAAAAGACAATAGCAGTAAATTTATTAAGATAACTATAAATAAATATTAATCTAATGTTGAAATATTTATTAACAAATAGTACTGCTTAGTAGAAAATTAGATACCTATTGTTTTGTTTTCAAATTTACCTTTTTGCAATTAAAGAAAATTTTAGTAACTATCGATACCTATATAAAACGATACCCATAAAAGACAAGCATGCTCTGATCTCAACAATTTTTTCCCATGTTAAATTTGTATGTTCTTACTTCGCTGAAACTTATTATGTTTATATATTCCCCCAATATTTTCTACCATAAACAATAGTTATAGCAAGCTAGGTAGGTATTGAATAAGTATTTTTTGTTTGTTAATTTATTGATGATAGAGAAAAAAAATTTATGATTTTATAGACAGTGAAATACATTTAAACTATTTTTTGCAGTTTAATTTTGTAAAAACACCTAAAAATTATCAGTCACAGACAAATATTTCTAAGCAAACGAATTGAAAATGTAGTTTTATATCATAAGAATAAATGCGTATATATAGGGTGGACAGTAAATAACTCTCATAATTTTTAAAGAGCGGATGAAAACTTTAATTTTGGATTACGAAATTTTATTTTTTTTCCGGAGTTAAGCTGCATTCAATTAATTAACCCTTTCCTGCACAGCAGTTTTAGATCATTACTGTGCAAACGATACTTCAAATTAGCAAATCATTAATAACATGGGTAAATACTTATTAGCAAGAATTACATAGTTTACACATATGTTCTATCGCACCAGAATGTTAATAGGACAATGCGATTTAATTGCCTATATTCAGGAGCAAGCAAAAACATTACCTATTTTAATAACTTAGAAAATACACATTACATAGTTCGTTGTAAGAACAATCATTTCGGTGATCTTTTTTTTTTTTAACGAATTACTAAATTTGCTTAAGGACTATGGTATGTAAGAAATAACAACACTCACATAATTTTAAAATAATTAACATATAGCTATTGGAAAAGTTACAAAGATTTTTTTAACAACTTATTAAATGCTGATAGCTTATTTTAATATCTCCTATAGGGCCTTAAGTATAACCCTTCACCCGAAATTTTTTCATCACCATCGTTGGCGACTGTATTCTCGTCATCATCAGCTTCTCCTTCGCTCGCAGTATCTTCGCTATCGCTAGTAGATGTTTTTTCATCATCATTGAATACATATTTTAACACTGGTTCAATAATATCATGCTTTTCCAATTCCCTGGTTATTGAGATAATCCGCTTTCCAATGTCACTTTCCTTTAAATTATTAAAATGGCTTCGTTTTTTCTCGTTTTCGATATAATCCGCGAAGCTGGGATTTATAATATGACTCCTTTCCATTAAATTGCACACAGTATTAACCATTTCTTCTCCAATTTGCGTCTGAGTCGCTAAACTTCTTAGTTCATCAACTAAATGGTTCGGGTCATCAAAATATTCTTCTCCATCAACAGGTTTCGAATGGCCATTATGAAGGTTAGTATTTTCATCATCATATTTGAAACGTTTAGCTTCTCCATTTATTGAATTAGATGTTGAAGGTTGGTCCTTTTCTTCCGAATTTTTATCTTCTTGTTCTTCATCCTTTGCGCATGCGTTCTGAAGCTCTTTGACCATTAATATGTCTAGAGCAGTTTGTAAGAGACCAGCTATCTTTGGAGTAAAACTTGTTTCTTTGTAGTTATCAGGCGATGGTAAATGCTTTTGTTCATCAGATCGATTATCTTCGACATTTACCGATTGTAGAATATTATGCGAGTTTTTTAAAGCGTGGAATTTACTTCTGATTGCTTCTGCTGCAGCCATCATACTTTCATCAAAAGTATTCAAGTTTCTTTTAGATAGATCTGTATCATTTTCGTGTTGATTTTGAAATACTGGTGCTTTATCTTCCTTTTCTTCATTTCTTGCTTCAAAACTATATTCGGTTTCATTATCATCATTTTCATCATTAGATTTTGACGATTCACTTTGTCTCCTGTTCTCCGCGCTGTTCACTTGTGTCCCATTATATAACCGTGGTATATTCAAACTGATTATTTGCGATCTGGTCATTATTGTTTGTTTCATGTTCCTGAGTATGCACTCTTCTTTTCATATGACGTAAAAGAGAACTTCTCCGCGAAAATGTCTTGTCACAACGTATACAGTTAAACATTTTGATAGATGTGAAGAGTTCGATTTATAACATAACACTGATTAGTTTTTATATCGACATGATCTTATATAGTACAACCAGAGCAGAATTGACGTAAAGTAATGACACCAAAATGCACCAAAGGTGCACCAAATGACACCAAACTGCACCAAAGGTGCACCAAATGACACCAAACTGCACCAAATGACACCAAACTGCACCAAAGGTGCACCAAATGACACCAAACTGCACCAAAGGTGCACCAAAATGCACCAAAGGTGCACCAAATGACACCAAACTGCACCAAATGACACCAAACTGCACCAAATGACACCAAACTGCACCAAAGGTGCACCAAATGACACCAAACTGCACCAAAGGTGCACCAAAATGCACCAAAGGTGCACCAAATGACACCAAACTGCACCAAATGACACCAAAATGCACCAAAGGTGCACCAAATGACACCAAACTGCACCAAAGGTGCACCAAATGACACCAAACTGCACCAAATGACACCAAACTGCACCAAAGGTGCACCAAATGACACCAAACTGCACCAAAGGTGCACCAAATAACACCAAACTGCACCAAATGACACCAAACTGCACCAAATGACACCAAAATGCACCAAAGGTGCACCAAATGACACCAAACTGCACCAAAGGTGCACCAAAATGCACCAAACTGCACCAAAGGTGCACCAAATGACACCAAACTGCACCAAAGGTGCACCAAATGACACCAAACTGCACCAAAGGTGCACCTTTGGTGCATTTTGGTGCACCTTTGGTGCAGTTTGGTGTCATTTGGTGCACCTTTGGTGCAGTTTGGTGTCATTTGGTTCACCTTTGGTGCAGTTTGGTGTCATTTGGTGCACCTTTGGTGCATTTTGGTGTCATTTGGTGCAGTTTGGTGTCATTTGGTGCAGTTTGGTGTTATTTGGTGCACCTTTGGTGCAGTTTGGTGTCATTTGGTGCACCTTTGGTGCAGTTTGGTGTCATTTGGTGCAGTTTGGTGTCATTTGGTGCAGTTTGGTGTCATTTGGTGCACCTTTGGTGCAGTTTGGTGTCATTTGGTGCACCTTTGGTGCATTTTGGTGTCATTTGGTGCAGTTTGGTGTCATTTGGTGCACCTTTGGTGCATTTTGGTGCACCTTTGGTGCAGTTTGGTGTCATTTGGTGCACCTTTGGTGCAGTTTGGTGTCATTTGGTGCAGTTTGGTGTCATTTGGTGCAGTTTGGTGTCATTTGGTGCACCTTTGGTGCATTTTGGTGCACCTTTGGTGCAGTTTGGTGTCATTTGGTGCACCTTTGGTGCAGTTTGGTGTCATTTGGTGCAGTTTGGTGTCATTTGGTGCACCTTTGGTGCAGTTTGGTGTCATTTGGTGCACCTTTGGTGCATTTTGGTGTCATTACTTTACGTCAATTCTGCTCTGGTTGTACTATATAAGATCATGTCGATATAAAAACTAATCAGTGTTATGTTATAAATCGAACTCTTCACATCTATCAAAATGTTTAACTGTATACGTTGTGACAAGACATTTTCGCGGAGAAGTTCTCTTTTACGTCATATGAAAAGAAGAGTGCATACTCAGGAACATGAAACAAACAATAATGACCAGATCGCAAATAATCAGTTTGAATATACCACGGTTATATAATGGGACACAAGTGAACAGCGCGGAGAACAGGAGACAAAGTGAATCGTCAAAATCTAATGATGAAAATGATGATAATGAAACCGAATATAGTTTTGAAGCAAGAAATGAAGAAAAGGAAGATAAAGCACCAGTATTTCAAAATCAACACGAAAATGATACAGATCTATCTAAAAGAAACTTGAATACTTTTGATGAAAGTATGATGGCTGCAGCAGAAGCAATCAGAAGTAAATTCCACGCTTTAAAAAACTCGCATAATATTCTACAATCGGTAAATGTCGAAGATAATCGATCTGATGAACAAAAGCATTTACCATCGCCTGATAACTACAAAGAAACAAGTTTTACTCCAAAGATAGCTGGTCTCTTACAAACTGCTCTAGACATATTAATGGTCAAAGAGCTTCAGAACGCATGCGCAAAGGATGAAGAACAAGAAGATAAAAATTCGGAAGAAAAGGACCAACCTTCAACATCTAATTCAATAAATGGAGAAGCTAAACGTTTCAAATATGATGATGAAAATACTAACCTTCATAATGGCCATTCGAAACCTGTTGATGGAGAAGAATATTTTGATGACCCGAACCATTTAGTTGATGAACTAAGAAGTTTAGCGACTCAGACGCAAATTGGAGAAGAAATGGTTAATACTGTGTGCAATTTAATGGAAAGGAGTCATATTATAAATCCCAGCTTCGCGGATTATATCGAAAACGAGAAAAAACGAAGCCATTTTAATAATTTAAAGGAAAGTGACATTGGAAAGCGGATTATCTCAATAACCAGGGAATTGGAAAAGCATGATATTATTGAACCAGTGTTAAAATATGTATTCAATGATGATGAAAAAACATCTACTAGCGATAGCGAAGATACTGCGAGCGAAGGAGAAGCTGATGATGACGAGAATACAGTCGCCAACGATGGTGATGAAAAAATTTCGGGTGAAGGGTTATACTTAAGGCCCTATAGGAGATATTAAAATAAGCTATCAGCATTTAATAAGTTGTTAAAAAAATCTTTGTAACTTTTCCAATAGCTATATGTTAATTATTTTAAAATTATGTGAGTGTTGTTATTTCTTACATACCATAGTCCTTAAGCAAATTTAGTAATTCGTTAAAAAAAAAAAAGATCACCGAAATGATTGTTCTTACAACGAACTATGTAATGTGTATTTTCTAAGTTATTAAAATAGGTAATGTTTTTGCTTGCTCCTGAATATAGGCAATTAAATCGCATTGTCCTATTAACATTCTGGTGCGATAGAACATATGTGTAAACTATGTAATTCTTGCTAATAAGTATTTACCCATGTTATTAATGATTTGCTAATTTGAAGTATCGTTTGCACAGTAATGATCTAAAACTGCTGTGCAGGAAAGGGTTAATTAATTGAATGCAGCTTAACTCCGGAAAAAAAATAAAATTTCGTAATCCAAAATTAAAGTTTTCATCCGCTCTTTAAAAATTATGAGAGTTATTTACTGTCCACCCTATATATACGCATTTATTCTTATGATATAAAACTACATTTTCAATTCGTTTGCTTAGAAATATTTGTCTGTGACTGATAATTTTTAGGTGTTTTTACAAAATTAAACTGCAAAAAATAGTTTAAATGTATTTCACTGTCTATAAAATCATAAATTTTTTTTCTCTATCATCAATAAATTAACAAACAAAAAATACTTATTCAATACCTACCTAGCTTGCTATAACTATTGTTTATGGTAGAAAATATTGGGGGAATATATAAACATAATAAGTTTCAGCGAAGTAAGAACATACAAATTTAACATGGGAAAAAATTGTTGAGATCAGAGCATGCTTGTCTTTTATGGGTATCGTTTTATATAGGTATCGATAGTTACTAAAATTTTCTTTAATTGCAAAAAGGTAAATTTGAAAACAAAACAATAGGTATCTAATTTTCTACTAAGCAGTACTATTTGTTAATAAATATTTCAACATTAGATTAATATTTATTTATAGTTATCTTAATAAATTTACTGCTATTGTCTTTTATTGACTTCTGAATATTATTTTGACGTGATATTATTTAAAATTTTGCTAAATTTTTTAATAAATAAAACACATTTTTATAAATTATAATAATATACAATATATTGGAGTATGATAATATGAGAAAAAAACGCTTATTTAGCATTGATAAAATAATTTCGTATTTAAGATGAATTGCTCTTACTACCGTCTTTCACAAAACTAGGGGTCACTTAATACCTATAGATATATTTAACTAATTTTTTAACAATAGCAAGTAATAAATTTTTGGATAAAAAATAGCTATAAATTTTTTAGATAAGTTATAAAATATTAAAAGAAAAATTTTCTTAAAATATATGGAACATTGTGCTATTAATTTAAGACTAAAAAAATATTATGAGGAGAAATTAATGTTTCAAAACTGTTTTAAATTCTTGATATTACATATTCAGTTTTAAAAATATTAAGAAATATGATTTTTTACAATATATTGATATTGTAAAATATATGTTTTTAACGGTGTAGAAACCCGTACTTTTAACAGAGTACTGTATATATGCGAAATATTATATTACTATATATATTTTAAAAAATTCAGGAAAATAAATTTGGCTTTTAAACACGATTCATATAGATATAGCGAATACCTGTATTACAATGTAATATTCATATATACATATGTATGAACGTATTGGACTTTTATAACATTATGTATCCACATTCCAAGATTTATATTTTAGCAAATCAGCATTTCTTATATGTATGTGCAAGGCTAATATTTGATAGACAATTTTATAAAGAATAATTTTTATTAAACTTGAAAAATAATTTTTATTAAGCATGTGAAAAATTAAATTTTTCGTTTTCAGGGGATATTAAATCTTTTTTTGTTTTATAATTATTCACCATAAAACCTAATAATACGATGCATATCAAATATTACTCATATGTATTATTGATTTATACTTAGTTCAAAAATTGTGATTTAGAGACGAGACCTGAATTGAAAAATCGATTTTTTAAATTTTTTATTAAACACCAAATAATGTTTATTTATTAATCTGGCATAATCAAAACTAGAATATAAATCAATGTCTAGCGATGGGTATTGAAAAAAAATCGAAATTTTTTTTTGTTTTTTTGTTTTGTTTTTTTTTTTTTTGTTTTTTTGTTTTTTTATAATTTTTTTTATTAAATATATATAAAAATTGATACAATATTGAAATTTTTAAAATACATAGTACAATTAAATAATACATTTTGAAGAGAATAAATTACAAAATTCGCCATTCAGCACCCCCAACGATTTCAAGAAGATCCAACGTTTTGAATTGCAATTTATGAGTTAGTCCAATGGGTCCATTATTCATAATACCAAGTTTTGGATTGCTTTGCAACCATGCCAGCATCTGCTCGTTCAAATTGTCAAATCTCGCTGGTAACGAAATGTATCCAATTTCCAATTCCAATATTGTCTTCATTTTCGATGAATCGAATTTCGATGGTAGTTGACTGACTCCCATTATTTTATATACTTTTCCAATTTCCATATCAGAAAGTTTAATCCATCGTTTAACAGCGCCAAGATGATTCAATTCGTCCACAAAATTTCCAGCCATTTTTTGAATTAAGTCTCTGTTTCCAGATGAAGCACCAGCAGTAATGGATTCCATTGTTGGCAATAATTAATTGTTAACACAACAATTGAAAATTCACAACAATAAGATTTAATGTTTTTTCACTAAAGTTTCGAACAAAATTGTAACTGAAGAAATTCTGTCGCGCCCTTTTATAGCAGAAAGATAGCCTGATGACGTCATTTATCACACTTTATGTAGCCATGCAGGTTAAAACCTGTTGCTTCATTTTTTTTGCATATTAGACAGAAATCTTCGCTATTAATAACAGTTTACCTTTAGTGACGTCAGCTGGCAATTTATACAAGTTTAAACCTGTTTTCAGATAAAAATATACAATCATATGATAAAATTCATTTTCGCATATTAGAGAGAAATCTTCGCTGTTTGATATCAGTTTACCTTTAGTGACGTCAGCTGACAGTTTAAGCCTGTTTTCAGATAAAAATATTATAAAATTATGAAAGCAAGGCCATCTTTTAATGGCTAGTTTAACTATCAAAAAAAAGGTTTTCGATGCCATCTGTTGACAATTTTTCAAACTTACACACAGGAATCCAGACTAGCAACGTCATCTAGTAGCGAATTCACAGGGCTCGAAGGTGGCTGCGCCATCTGTTAGGGAAATTCTTAGGTTAGAAAAAATTTTGTTAGGTTAAGCTAAGTTCGCTTAGGTTTCGTTAGGTTAGGTCAAGTTCCGCTAGGCTAGAAAAAAATTTCACTAGATATCGTTAGGTTGGAGACCAAGTTTTGCTCCACCCACCGCCGGAGGCTTCTAGAACCGCCTCGGTAGTTTGCCTCCATCCGAGGTCGCTCAAAAAGTTGGATGGAGGGATGGAGGATCCAAAATGCCCATATTCCTACTACTAATATGTATGTATTTCATTTGTTATAAAAGTAAATTCACTTTTTTTTTGAAATTTTTTAAAATTACTATTCACCTACTTGTATTTAGAATAAAAGTAATACATTTAAAACACATTTAACAATAGCATTCAATTCCGATGTAAAAATGGAAGAAGTGGGGGGAAAAGTAATGTGGACTCCCTAAAAGGTACTAGCTGGATACTAACTGAATACACGTACAAAATTTCAGCCCTCTAGGTTTCCTTAGAGAGTCTCTAGACGTGTTAGAAAACAAGTAAAAAAATTAAGGAAATATTGGCGTAAAAATCGTGGGGGTAAGGGTTAAAAGTTGAAACCCCAAAAAACAGTGTCTGGCTATTAGCTTAACCTGTACACAAAATTTCAGCCCTCTAGGTTTATTTGGGGAGATTTTGACCCGAACGAAACTGTTAAAAAACAAGAAAAATCATGTTCTTTTGGGTATAAAAATGGTGGCGGTAGGGTTTAAAAGTCGAGACTCCCAAAAGGCACCCCCTTGATACTAACTCAATCCGAATACAAAATTTCAGCCCTCTAGGTTTATTTGGGTGACCTGTGCGAGTGGTACAAACTTCGAAAACGTCGAAAATGCATGAAATTGTAGCTTAAAAATGAGGGGGGTGGGGGTAAAATATTAAAACCTCCAAAAAGCACAACCTAGGTACGAACTTTATCAACACACCAAATTTCAACCCTCTACGTTAATTCTGGGGGGCTGGGGGCCTGTTAGATCCAGCGAAAATCGTTTTTCCCCCCTCTACTCCCACCAAATCATCCTAGGAAGCTGAATTTTGGTTATGTTGTAGATAATTGACCGAAACATTATTTAAAACCGGCTTGGAAAAGTTTTATTGCTTTTCCGCCCCCCACCACCCCCTTAAAGGTCGGGTCAGAAAAAAAATTTGCCCAAAATTTGACCCCACTTTGATAGTATGAGGTGCCTCGAAAATGAGCCCCATTTACCAAATTTCATCTCTTAACTTCCATAGGGGGGCCCTACACAAATTAAAAGGTGGCGGGAAAAAAAAATATATATATATATATATATATATATATATATATATATATATATATATATATATATATATATATATATATATATATATATAAATATATATATTTACATCCCGGTATCATTTTGACGTCTTTTCATAATACATCAATTTGACGTCTCCTTAAAGGGAGCCGTATATTGAATATTTAACGTTTGTATACTCCGTCTTTCAACACAGATAACATGTGGTACATTTTTGTTTTGGTTGACTTCAGATGGAAAACTTTCATCTCACTATCATTGTGACATCTTTTCACCTTACTGCCATATGACGTCCACAGTATATTTTTATATTTTATATTGACAACATTTTTACGTCCGAAACGAATATTTATATTCACATAATGCACAGACTGACGTCCGGCGGTGTTGCCGGATTTAAATCAGATTCATTCAGGTTATCTTTTGCAAATAGTATGAGTATATAATAGTAGGTGGGTTTTTGTTACTAATAGGTACTCTAATACGTTTTTTTTTTAATTTGAATTTTTTTTATTTTTTTATTTGGATATATGTTGCAGTTCAGTGTAGTATAACCGTTAAAAAACAAAACATTTTTTTTACTGAGATCGATTGTTAAATGAGGAAATGGAAAATTACCTTCATATGTTTTATTGATCCATACTTTAAGAATTAGATTTTAAGAAGTAGAGAATTATATTTATAAATGAAAATATATATAATTAAATGATTTTTAATAATTTTTCAGTAACAATGTTTGTAATGAAATTTTTTTTAAAAATTTTATTTGTTAGAAATGATTTTTAAGAAAAAGAAATAATTATTTTACTAATGTTATTAGTTTTTTGAATATATTGAGATAGTTAAATTATTAAATTACTCGAACAGGTTTATCACTAATTTTTAGCTGTTACCCGCATTTAATAGGTTATTGCATTATGTAATATGGCTAAAAATTTTAGACGTTTGATAAAAAATTCATTTAAAGTACCGGCATTTCGTGATAATGCAAAATTTAGGGACTTTGCTACTGAAATTTTGAAAGCGTATATCTTTTACAAGCTATCGTTGTTTTTAGTAAGTACGAGTTTGCAGTCCACTTTTTTCTTCAATATACGAGTTTGTAAAATAATTCGATTTTTTTTGCATATTCCGATAGTCTAACCAGTAACTTAAATTTTAAACGCGTTTTTCTCGAAACTACATTTTTCAAATTTACTACGCTTAAACTCGAACTAAATTTAGTTTTCTGACAAAACATGGTACATAGGAACTCCAATATAATATAGCGAGTGGTGGGATACCCCTCTCACAGATTTGAAGACGTGAGATTGTATTTGTGTAAAGTTATACATAATCGTCAATTCAGGAGCGTAGCAAATTTATGTGAGGGTCTGAGAAGTTCCCATATTTTCTCACATACACACGTATAACATTCACACATAGCCATAGGTACTTATGCACAAATAAATATAATATCAACACCAACAAACAATTACACCAATATACAGACATACACGTACATATTATTTCACGTGTGTATATGCATATGTAGACAAATATGTGTGCATATACACATCGATTTCACGGTTTGATTGGTTATGGAAAAAAACCCAAATAACAAATTTTGATAAAAGTTCCAGAATATTCTATTCGAAAAATAGCAAAGATGTCGAAAAACCGACTTCACCATTTGATAGTCTACCAAAGAAGGGACTAAACAGCAGAATTCAGCAAAGATTCTATTCGGAATCTAGCAAGAATATCGGGAAACTAACTTCACCATCGAATTGGTCTTCGAATAAAAGCATAAATAACAAAAATTTAGCGATGTTCTAGAATATTCTATTCGAGAACTAGCAAAGATACCGGGAGACTAGCTCCACCATCGAATTGGTCTTCGAATAAAAGCATAAACAACAAAAATTTAGCAATGTTCTAGAATGTTCTATTCGAGAACTAGTAAAAATATCGGAAAACTTATTTCACCATCGGATTTGTCGTCGAATGAAAGTCTAAATAACAAAAATTGAACAATATTCTAGAATGTTCTATTCGAGAATTAGCAAAAATATCAAGAAACCGATTTTATCACTCATCTAATTATTAAATAAAAGATCAAATAGCGGAATTTAACAAGAGTTAATATTCTTTATTTAAGGAAAATATAAATATTATACTTTTTTTGCAATCGAATACGTTGGCGTAAATTTATAACTAAAACTTTCGTATAGCACCCACTATTTGACATTTTTTGCCAAGGTGCAATCTACTGATGAAGTCGCTTTCTGAATATTTTTTTAGTTTCCGAATAGAATATTCGAGAACATTTCTCAAATTCCGTTATTTAGCATTTTTTTTGATGACCTATCTAATGGTAAAGTTTATTATTTGATATCTATTCTAGGTTTCGAATAGAATGATCTAGAACTTTTGTCAAATTCCGCTATTCAACTATTACTTTAATGGCAAATCCCATAGTAAAGTTAGTTTTCCGATATCTTTCCTAGTTTCCGAATAGAATATTCTAAAGCTATTATTAAATTGCACTGTTTGGTCTATTTTTCAATTGCTAAGCAATAGTGAAGTCGGTTTTTTAGTACATATGTATTTAGCTAAAGACGTGTGACTGTCCTTGTAAACATGCATTTAAGTAAGAGTATACACGTGTGTATATCAATAATGAAATGCGTATGTGTTCGCATATAATGTTTCTGTACCCTCTTAAAAAAAATTTTACTGACGGCCCTGGTCATTCGATATAACGTACTTCCCCTTATTTTGTACCGGCCACTACGTTATATTGCAGTTCCTATGTATATGGTATACTAGTTGTTGTAAAATTATTTTTTGAAATAGTAACATTTTTATCAGCATACTCTCATACTAGACCAAGATACAACTATCTGACACTAGAGTTCGCAGGTGCTGTACATCACAAATCCAATGGTACGTAGTGGTAGGTGCAGATTTAAGGGGAAGTACCTACGTAAAATTGGAAGATCAGGAGCGTCGGAAAACTTTTATTTGAGGGGCTGGTAAATATTATTTATTATATAAACAAGTACATATTATATACATATAAATAAGTACAGTACGCGTCAAAAAGTGATCGAACACTCTCACCCAGGGGGAGAGTGCCCACACTTTTGACTGTACTAAATGTTGTGGTACACTGCCATGTCAAAAGCGTAGGCACCCCCGTTAAGGCGTCCGATCACTTTTTGAAGCATACTGTACTTATTTATATATAATATGTATGGTCCATTTCAGTTAAACTTAACCATGCTTCATCACTTATGAATTTAAATAATTTCCGTTTTCTTGGCTTTATCTCTTTCATTGTTACACTTACGTAAATTTTAAAATTGCAGTTTGTTTTTAGAAAAGAATAGAACATTAATTTGTTTCGAATATAAGAATTATTTAATTTTTCAAGTTTCACTCACGATCAATTGTATCTGAAATAGGGTATACTTGTTTATATAATAAATAATATTTACCAGCCCCTCGCCTCAAATAAAAGTTTACCGACGCTCCTGATCTTCCGATTTTACGTACTTCCACTTAAATTTGCACCGACCACTACGTACGATTGGACTTGTGGTATACAGTACCTGCGAACTTTAGTGTCAGATAGTTGTATCTTGGTCAAGTACGAGGGCATGCTGATAAAAATGTAGGGTAGGGTATGCTGATAATAATTTTTTCTACAATCTTAGTGTAAAGTAGACTTTTGCGCTCTGTGAAGAGAGCGCAAAATGCGTATTTGCCGAAGACTCTAGTTGCCGAGCAACAAATTACTACTTTGCGCTTTAAAGCGGAAAAGTAATACTTTGTCGCTCGCTCAACGTATATTTAATTACAAATGCGGTAGGCGTTATTTATATTTTCTATGGTAACAAATAAACAGATTCTAAAATTATTAATTATTTTTATCGTAATCAGATGAAATATTAATTTTATTAAATTTCAAAATAATTGCAAAATATCAATTAAAAATGACATTGCACAACATTCTCAATCGAGCGGCAATGCATCATTTTGCTCTCTTAATACACAAATAACTATTACACAAACTAATATACCATGTTTTGTCAGAAAACTAAATTTAGTTCAAGTCGTACAAGTTTGTATTAAATTGAATAATTATTTTTCCATTTGCAAATAATTATTTCGCAATATTTCTTAGTGCATCATATGGGGAAGTGAATTATGTACATGTATGACTTTCTAACTCAAAACCGTCAAAAAACCTTATACGAGGTTGAGACAGAAAACGCGCTATATACAATTCACACAAATATAGCAAGCAACGTTTTTTATTTCTATATAACGCAAAAGCCTTTATACAGGAACGCGATCATATGTCCGAACAGTTTTGATATTAATGAAGTTATTTCTGAAAGGAACCTCTGATAACAAAAATTATTATTAATAGAATGATTATTTTTCAATTCAAATTCACCTCGCATTTAATGTTTCCTTACTTAATTAAAAAAATACATATCGTATATACATATTAAACAATTTTTGTTTAATACAGTAGGTATTTTGATCCTTTATTTACGTCTGATACTTAAACCATTCTGTGTTTCCTACTTTGACGTCTAGATGTCACTCTATGTGTCATATTACTCATATTACACGTCTGTTTGTATATTGGTTTCCAACTTCTAGTGTCATTAATATTTCTCTGTTTGGATATAGATATCGACATTTTGTAAAAGGAAAATATTAATAAATAAAAAATTTTGGGTTGTATTTTTTTAAAAACATATTCATATTGGATTAAAAAAAACTTTCTTTCATGCTTATTAAGAAAAAAAATGGGTATTTAATTTATTTGTCAATTTTTATAAGCCAGTTTAATTACACACTTAAAAATAGTGTTCCGGTATAGGGGCTTTTACGTTATAAGTAAAAATATTTTATTCTTACGTATTCTATAGGAAATAATCTACCGGTCATTGTTAATATAAATTTCAGTTCTTATGAACAACATCTAAAAGACACTGAACACTTAACGAATTATTACCTAACGTAGAATCACTTTTCAGCATTAAATATTAAGTACGTATATATTTTATGGATACAGTGTTGACAATATTTCAATTTACACCGGACGTCAAACGTCGCATGAAATGTACAAAAAATATACATAAAATATACGATACTAGTGGCGCCTCTTTGAGAGACGGAATTTAATTGAACTAAATTATACGGAAACTTTTACTTTTCTATCAAATAGACGTCCAATTTTGCTTCCAAAATTTCGTTGCTAAAAAAACCCAAAGTATTTTAACAAGAATCGGCAAAGAGTATTCGATAGTTGGATATTTAAGTCGTTGTTTACACTATCAGTGCGAGGTGTTATATTATCTGAAGAAATTTTATTAAGGATTGTAATTTGACGTCCATATATGGACGTCAAATTATAGCCGGACGTCACATGGATAGAAAATGGTCAATTTATGGACGTCACAATGATAGCGGGATATATATATATATATATATATATATATATATATATATATATATATATATATATATATATATATATCAGACATTTTTTTTTCTACATATTTGTGTTCTACGGGTCCGAAAACGGATAGCGCCCCTACTCTCGCCTCTCACCGTTCTTGTCGTATAGACTGTATAACGCGCGTTTTCTGTCTCTAACTCGTATATCAAAAATCACAGTTTTCAGGAAACACAAAAAACATATTAAATACTGTATTTTCATCACTATGAATTTAAGATTTATATGTATATTACACTTTTTGATGTTTGCTACCTATGTAGACATGAAGCAGACATTTAAATATTTTAAATTACAAGCTATCGATGTTTTTACTAAATACGAGTTTGCTGTCCACTTTTTTTTTCAATATACGAGTTTATGAAATAAATCGATTTTTTTTTTACATATTTCGATAGTCTAACCTATAACTTAAATTTTAAACGCGTTTTCCTCGAAACTACATTTTTTCTGATAGTTTTCTGACAAAACCTGGTATATGGTATACGAGTTTGTGTAAAATTATTTTTTGAAATAGTAACATTTTTATCAGCATACCCAAGTATACCATATACACAAACTTGTATACCATATACCAGGTTTTGTCAGAAAACTAAATTTAGTTCATGTGGTACAAGTTTGTTTTAAATTGAATAATTATTTTTCCATTAACTATTTTGCAATATTTCTTAGTGCATCACATGGGGAAGTGTATTATGTACATGTATGACTTTCTAACTCAAAACCGTCAAAAAACCTTATACGAGGTTGTGACAGAAAACGCGCGATAAGTCTAATTTTTTCAAGGAAAAATTCGACTAAAAAAAAAAACAAACTATAAGGCCGATTGGAATAAAATTTTATGCATTCTCTTTATTATTGTGTTTTTTGTAAAACTATCTAGAATCAGCCCTTAAAATAAAAAAATCGATTTTTTATAACTTCTGAAAGGTTAAAAACACGGCAATTTTTTTACTTTTTTATCCAAAATGGCATCTGATGGGCTGATTCTAGATAGTCTTATAGAAAAAACTATGGTAAAGAGAATGCATCAAATTTTAGCACAATCGGATTTACAGATTTTTTTGAATCGTTGACACCGTTTTGAATTACAAAATTTACATGTGACATTCAACAGGCCTACAAGAGTAGATTGAAGGCCAGATAAAAAGAAAAAAATTCAAGATATACTTAATACTTAATTGTATATACTTTAATATTTAAAATCAACCATTGGACAAAACTTTTTTTTTTCATTACAATAAATGGTTTCTCCAAAAAATTTCAAACAGGGTTTTTTTTTTAGTACATTACTTGTAAAGGAACCTTAAAAGAATTATGCCAAAATTCCTATTCTTTTGGAAATGAAAAAAAAAACATAGTTCTCAAGTGATTTTTCGTAAATGCTGTCATCTCTCTTTGTCTCATTTTGTCTCAGCTTTCCTCTCTTTGTCTTACTTCTTATATAATTTCGGCAAAAAAATAAAGTACAGTACCACTTGCCCAATATTACAACGATCGTAGTGGGCCGTTGTCGTGTATGCGAATTAAGAATAGGACGAAACACTCCGAACCGCTGTTACAAAATAAATATATACTCTTATCATTGAAAGAAGACGTTCATGTTTCTTATTTGTGATTTAGAAGTAGGCAGATTGTGTTTATTTACTGCGCTATATTTAACAATTTGGAACAGTGTAGTGTTTTACTGTAAATCGAATGTAATTTCAGGTTGCCTGTGGCTGTCAAAGATATGGGAGCGTGTGAGATATATCCACAAACAATAGCTCATAATCCAAATGGACGTTTTGTAGTAGTCTGTGGAGATGGTGAATATATAATATATACAGCGATGGCCCTTAGAAATAAGGCTTTTGGTTGTGCTCAAGAATTCGTATGGGCTCAAGATTCATCTGAGTATGCAATTCGAGAAGGGAGCACTACGGTTAAGGTTTTTAAAAATTTCAAAGAGAAAAAATCATTTAAACCAGATTTTGGTGCTGAAGGAATTTTCGGAGGATTTCTATTAGGTGTCCGATCTGTACCTGGTCTTGCGTTTTATGACTGGGACACTTTAGACTTGATAAGACGAATTGAAATACAACCAAAGGCTGTTTATTGGTCTGATAGTGGTTCGTTAGTATGTCTCGCGACAGATGATAGCTACTTTATTCTTAGGTACAATTCTGAAATAGTAGCAAAGGCTGTTGAAACTAAAGAAGGTGTAACTGAAGATGGAATTGAAGACGCCTTTGATGTAATTATTATTATTTTTATTTAAAGCTTGTAAATAACTAGTTATGCAACGAGTACATAATGAAAGACTTTATGAACGAGTCGCGTTTATGGCCGAGAGGGCTTGCGAGCAAAGCCAATAAAAAGGCGAGTTCATTAAGTCAAATTAAGACTAAAAAGTATAAAATAAATTTAAGCAAAAAAAGTTTAAAACAATGTGCAACATCATAGGGGTCGAATCACTATATTGAGCCGTACTGTGGGCTGGATTATACATAACACCGGACGAAGTCAAAGTTGGCAACGTCAAACATATCATGTCGTACATAAATGTCTAATGATGAATGATTTATTTATTTTCTATATGCATACCTACCTATAAATGTTGATGTTTCAAACATATTGATGTTTTAAATCATCTGTTGATTCATTTTTTTTTATTTTTTTTTTTTTTTTATTTGGTGTAAAGAGCTTTTTAAGAAATTAGACCAGTTTGCTTTATTAGCAATTTGTTTCATAATAATGTGCACATGTTTCATTCAGTTATTTCTTAGTTTTGTTATAGTTACGTTTTAAATTTAGTTTTACGTTTTATACTTAAAGACTTTAAGTGCGGCATATTTATACTTTTTTATTTCATTTTTTTATAGGTATTTATAATATGTGACATGTGTTTATGTATATAATATATGGAAAGTGTATGTACTTATTATCTATTATTTCTTGCTATCATAGTAGTGTGAACGAAATTCACCACTTAGCTGCATTTCAGTTACGCAGTGTTATAAGATAGGTGCTAATTATTAAAAAAAATGTTATAAATCGCCACTGGTCTGGGTGGCTTAAATAAGGCATTTACGTCATAAAAAAATAACATTCATCATGCTATCTTTGACGTTAAGCGGTAACAAAGTTTTTCCCTTTCAGGACCCACAAAAAATAAAAACTATAAAATATTCGCTAGACCGGTTTCGACTACTTTTTCAGTCCTCTTCAGTAGTATAAAAAATAAATAACCGTAAATATAATAAATATAAAAATCAGAAATACTAGTTTTATTGTATTTCTGTAGGATTGTATTTCAGTAGGATAAAAAATAAATAACCGTAAATATAATAAATATAAAAATCATAAATACTAGTTTTATTGTATTTCCGATTTTTATATTTATTATATTTATGGTTATTTATTTTTTATCCTACTGAAGAGGACTGCCAAAGTAGTCGGAACCGGTTTAGCGAATATTTTATATTTTTTATTTTTTGTGGGTCCTGAAGGGGAAAAACTTTATTATTATGAGTGTGCAACATAATTTGCAAAAACTTGATGCGTTTAACTAAATTTGGTAACTACTGAGAAATAAAATAACTATTTATATCTGGAACGCAAATAATAGTAATAACGCCTTAATATTTTATAAATTTTGTTGTACATTGCTTCAAACTTCACTCAAAAATTATTTTATACTTTTTAATCCATTTTTAAATAAAAGCTTGATTTAAAAACTTTTATTTTACTTAAATTTATTTTATTTATAAGGAGACGCAGCCAGAGTGAAATTCACAATTTTGATGAAACTGCGCTGCTGTGTAGAATAGGCAAAAATATAGGACATGTATTTATTTTTATCGACCATCTTCCACATTTAGGGAGTGAAACCAGTCCCTAAAGTTGGGGGTTCAAATCGTATTTCTTAAGATGTCTCGGAAACTATAAGCATAAACGTGGCTAAATTACCAATTAAGTAAGTACTGAAAAATACATAAATCATTATTGGAAAATAAATATTTACATTTTCATGATGAAATAAACGGACAAATAAAAAAATACAGAAGGTATTTGCAATCAATAATAATGTAATATAATCTATCCAATTTTTTCTTTTTTATATGTCTTGGATATCACACATATTTCGGAAAAACACAAAAACCCGTATCTGCTAATTTTTGGTGCTCTTTCCAATATGATGGTGAAAATTTGATACTTTGAACCACTCAGGTTGTACAATAAAATTTACCCCCATTTTCACCCCTCTAGTCCCCCTTATGAATCCGACCGTGGTTCAACCTATACAGGTGAATAATAGTTTTCCTCTATCTCTAATATAGTAAATAGTTTTCGAGATATCTTAAGAAATACAATTTGAACCCCCAACATTAGGGGCTGGTTTCATCCCCTAAATGTGGAAGATGACCAATAAAAAAATACATGTCCCTTGTTTTTGCCTATTCTACACACCAGCGAAGTTTCATCAAAATTGCGAATTTCACTCTGGATGCATCTCCTTGTTAGTGTATTGTTTAATAGTAACTAACTAGTATATTTTTTAAAGGTTTTAGGTGAAGTTCATGAAAGCGTCAAGACAGGGATTTGGGTTGGTGATTGTTTTATATACACAAATAGTGTTAATCGTATTAACTATTACGTTGGCGGAGAAATAGTTACAATTTCGCATTTGGATCACACAATGTATCTTTTGGGGTATATACCGCGTGATAACAGATTGTATCTTACTGACAAGGAATTAAATGTTGTTAGTTATTCTTTACAACTTTCTGTACTAGAATATCAAACTGCAGTTATGCGAAGTGATTTTGATACGGCCGATCGAGTATTACCAACCATTCCAAAAGAGCATCGTACACGGGTGGCACACTTTTTAGAAAAACAGGTTATTATTCGCTTTTTTATATTTTCGTTTTTCATTTAAACTGGTGCGTGTATTCACGGTAATAATTTATAGGGTTTCAAAAAACAAGCGTTGGCTGTTTCTACAGACCCAGAACATAGATTTGAACTGGCTATTCAATTAGGAGATCTTAACGTAGCAGTCGAATTGGCACGGGAGGCAAATGCACAACAAAAATGGAGACAGTTAGCTGATTTAGCAATAAGCAGGAATAATTTTTCTCTAGCCCAAGAATGTTTACAGAAAGCCCAAGATTTTGGAGGACTTCTACTGTTAGCAACAAGTTCAGGTATGCATATTATTTTAATTTTTAAATGATTATAAATTTAACACTGTACGGTCTGCGCACTTTCAAGTAAACTTTCCCAGGGGCCGGCAATATTTTTAAAGAATTAAAAAAAACAACTTTGTATATAAATAAATTCGCGAAATGATTCAACATAATGTAAACCTACACATTTTTAATAAAAATAATAATAGACAAAAACACATTGATAAGGATAAAAAAAATATAAAAAAATATAAAAAACGCCGTGAGCAGCGGGGCCCCATCACGGTAGTCGAATTTTCCCCTTCATCTTCGGTATTGAATGTCTACAAGCGAAATGTGATTGAAAGTCTACAACCGAATTGTCATTTTGTTGGTTTCAAAACTGGTGATGAGTGTTCGGCTGATCGAGGCTTTAAAAAAAGGTTTTAAGTATTTAAGGGCTGTATCTCAGTAAATTTCAATTTTGTGCCGAAAACAGGTAGCAGAAAAAAAGCCAACACAATTCGTACGAGGACATTCCTGCCCATGTTTATCCGCTAATTGCCTTTATGTTTTAGTTTTAAAAATTAAAAAAGGACCTTAATAGTAAACTGGAAGGCCTTTATAAAGATATTTTTTCTTTCCAAAAAAATCCAAAATTTCTATTTTATAAATACTAAAAATCCAAAATTCCTAATTTATAAATAAACAGTGACTTTAATAACATTTTTAAATTACTTAATATGTATGTATTTCATTTGTCATAAAAGTAAGTTCACTTTTTTTTAAATTTTTTAAAATTACTATTCGCCTACTTGTATTTAGAATAAACATAATGCTTTTAAAACACATTTAACAATAGCATTCAATTCCGATGTAAAAATGGGAGAAGTGGGGGGAAAAGTGATGCGGACTCCCTACAAGGTACTAGCTGGATACTAACTGAATACACGTACAAAATTTCAGCCCTCTAGGTTTCCTTATGGAGTCTCTAGACGTGTTAGAAAACAAGCAAAAAAATTAAGGAAATATTGGCGTCAAAATCGTGGGGGTAAGGGTTAAAAGTTGAAACCTCCAAAAAACAGTGTCTGGCTATTAGCTTAACCTGTACACCAAATTTCAGCCCTCTAGGTTTATTTGGGGAGATTTTGACCCGAACGAAACTGTTAAAAAACAAGAAAAATCATGTTCTTTTGGGTATAAAAATGGTGGGGGTAGGGGTTAAAAGTCGAGACCCCCAAAAGGCACCCCCTTGATACTAACTCAATCCGAATACAAAATTTCAGCCCTCTAGGTTTATTCGGGTGACCTGTGCGAGTGGTACAAACTTCGAAAACGTCGAAAATGCATGAAATTGTAGCTTAAAAATGAGGGGGGTGGGGGTAAAATATTAAAACCTCCAAAAAGCACAACCTAGGTACGAACTTTATCAACACACCAAATTTCAACCCTCTACGTTAATTCTGGGGGGCTGGGGGCCTGTTAGATCCAGCGAAAATCGTTTTTCCCCCCTCTACTCCCACCATATCATCCTAGGAAGCTGAATTTTGGATATGTTGTAGATAATTGACCGAAACATTATTTAAAACCGGTTTGGAAAAGTTTTATTGCTTTTCCGCCCCCCACCACCCCCTTAAAGGTCGGGTCCGAAAAAAAATTTGCCCAAAATTTGACCCCACTTTGATAGTATTGTTGTGCATCGGAATAAGCCCCACTTACCAAATTTCATCTCTTAACTTCCATAGGGGGGCCCTACACATATTAAAAGGTTGTGGGAAAATATATATATATATATATATATATATATATATATATATATATATATATATATATATATCAGACATCTTTTTTTTTACATAATCGTGTTCTACGGGTCCGAAAACGGATAGCGCCCCTGGTCTCGCCTCTCGCAGCTCTTATCGTATAGACTGTATAAGTCTAATTTTTCGGAGAAAATTCGACTAAAAACACAAACAGTTAAATTTTTGGTTACAGTTACATGTACGCGTTTCAATATAATTACAAAAAAAAGTAACATAAAATTATATTTTTGTGTTATGTTATTTTTTTTTTATAAATGTTTACAAAAACCAACATAGAGAGAATGTGTTTGTTGTAAGTTAATACTTGTTTGGGGTAAGATTGCACATTTGTTTCGGATTCTTAATAATATTAGAGCAAACGTTCAGATTCGTACAGTCGTTTATTCTGAGTCTTTTTGAGTCTCTAGAACTCTAGAGGGCAATTTTAAAATGTTCATTTTTCTCAGAATTTCAGTACAATTTGAGCAAAAAGTTTAGTCAAAATCCGTCCAGTCAATTATTTTGAGTTCGTTTTGGGATCTTAGGACCTTAAGGATCAATTATAATGTAACATTTATTTTTTTCAGAATCAGTAGTATTTGCGCAAAATTTGGTAATGATACGTCCAGTCGTTTACGTTAAGCTTTTTTTGAAGTCCTACAGTCTTGTGGGGTAACTTTGACTTAATTCTGATATTTTTCTTTCAATTCGTATGTCAGTTTTACCTGTAGTTTTCTTTCATCATTTTTTTGATATATACTACCGTTTTCTTGAAACCATTGGGAACGGATAAATACAGTCCATATTTCATTTTTATTTATTTAAATATAAGATTACTCCAGAACTATACTATTACCTCTAGCTCTAATTCTACTTAATCTTTTTTCTTGTTTTGTGATTGCTTCTTTAGTACCGGATCAAATTTTAATGCAATTATATCTTCGTCTGTTTCGCTTAAAGATATTTTCATTATGTATCTAAAAATTCATTTTTTGTGATAATATAAAAACAGTAACAGCCTTAAACTTACATTGACTTTGTTTTTTTGTATTTTTGTTGATAATAGTAAATAGGATTAATGATTTACAGACCCAATAATAGCAAATAATTAATTAAATTTGAATAAATTTAGATCACAAACATTCAAGTTAAGAATGTCAGTAAGAAACAATATGTATTAAATAAATATGTAGTAACCTTAGCTATTAGTTTTTAAAATTACAAAAATTATTTTTCTGCAAATACATAGCAACTAACAATTTGTATGATTTTTTTATAAATGGTCCATAGATTGCTGTATACAGTAATGAAAAATTGATATTTTACGATTTTTTGTAAATTTCGAGGGTTAGACCAAAAATTTTGCAAAACCCTTTCTTAGCGAGCGCATACCACGCAATAGGCACCTACATGCCAAATTTCAAGTTTGTAGGTATTGTAGTTTTGGCGATTTTGTGATAGATGAGTGAGCGTATAAGTGGTATTTCGCATTTATATAATAGATTAAATATAAAAAAATAACATAATAGTAGTCTTCATAATCTTGGTTAAATTTGTTAAACTTGTTAAATGTTATTTATGTTATTCTTGGAAATAGATAAAAATCATGAACGACCTATTTGCAACTCTGTTAATTATTACATATTTGACAGTTACGACAGTTACGACAGTTATTTTATAGTTTTAAACCAGTTCTCGATTTCAATTTAACAAATAACATGCTCTTGGTCTTGTTATTTGTTATCGTCGAATTTCATTAATTTTTTCTCGATTTGTTAATTTTTTTCTTCGAAATAACATATTTAACATGTTATATAGCATGTTTAACAAAGATTATGAAGACTACTAATATGTTTGTACGCACAGAAAAAAATTTTAAATGGATCGATTTCGAAAATTTTTTCACTAATAATTATTAATGTTAGAAAGTTAAACAGTATTTTAAATAGATTTAAGGTATCTTATGTGAGATCCGTCAAGGTTTTGGGGACCTAAAAACGCCAAAAATTAATTACCCAATCGATTTTGAAAATTTTTTTACCGTTAGTAAGTTAAAGTATTTGAATTAATTAATTAATTAAATGATGTCCACACGAACGTTACGGACTACCACAAGTTATATAAGATCCCTAGGACCCATTTCTTACTGTTAGGCTGCCTTTACACGATCAGTAATACTGTCAGTATTTCAAAATACTGACACTTTTATTGATCGTGTATTGACGATACTGAAATAATGATGAAAGTATTGAAGAATGGCTTATAATTCCATCAGTATTCACTTCAGTACTAAGACGTGGAGGGGACAGTGACATTAATAACAGTTAAAACCGTTAAAACATATTTCTCGTATATTATGTACCAGCTGTACCAGCCGAGATAAATACAAATCGATTGTAGATCGTATAATATGTACATCAAGTTGGCTTGTAAACACAGAGCACTGACTCAAACATATTAACATATGTTTCCTAGAGATAACACAGGCATTAAATTTTGAAGCATGACTCCATTTTAGTAAGCCCAAATTGTAACCACGGAGACTTGTTTATAAATATTAGATAAACCAATTAAACCATTAAATTAATGGTTTGACCGCCATTAAAGTAATCCCATCAGTCAATTTTTTTGCTCACATCAGTCAATTTTTTTGCTTCAATTTCCTAATGTATTTGTAATACACAGCATTCTCTCTAGTCGATTCTCTCCTTAATGCTTGTAAATATATTATTGATTAGTATGTACGGCAACATGTACGATATGTACCGTATGTGCATACGTGCGTTTATGTATGGCTTGGCTAGAAAAAAAATAACGAACATAACGTTTTTTCTTTTTTGTTTTCTTGTTTTGAGTTGCAAACACTAGTACTATAGCTAAACACGCTTCTTCCGTAATAATAACAATTCCAAAATTTTATTAATTTAAAAATTCCGAAAAATTAAACTTGACAGTTTGTTTTAAAATACTGAAGAAAATAATGATTAGTGTACGGTATCATAAAAATACTGAAGTAATAAAAATAATGATTCTTTATTTTTATCAGTAAATACTGACAGTATTACTGATCGTGTACAGGCAGCCTTAGAGTACTAAAATTATTTTAGATGAATAAAGATTATGATATAATCTTTATTCATCTAAAATATTTATGATTATTTAAGATAATATATTATTGTATGAGTTCCGCCAGGGTTTACTGATCCCGTAATTGTAAAAAATAAACTAACCGACCAATTTTAAAAATTTTTTCACTGTTACAGAGCTAAACTATTTTAGATAGATATAGATTACGTTATGTAAGGTCCGCCAGGGTCCATAGGACCCAAAAGTGTCAAAAATAAACTAACCGACCGATTTTGAAAATTTTTTCAGTGTTAGGGAGCTATGCTATTTTAGAGGGATATAGATTACGTTATGTAGGGTCCGCCAAGGTCCATGGGACTGAAAAGTGGTAAAAATAAACTAACCAACCGATTTTGAAAAATTTTCATTGTTAGAGAGCTAAACTATTTTAGATAGACATAAATTACGTTATGTACGATCCGCCAGGGCCCATGGGACCCAAAAGTGTCAAAAATGAAATAAGTGACCGATTTTGAAAATTTTTCGCTGTTACAGAGATAAACAATTTTAGATGGATATAGCTTATATGTTGTATGAGGTCGGCAGGGACCTGGAATCTTAAAAGTGCAAAATAAACTTACCGACCGATTCTGAAAATTTTTTCACTCTTAGACTGTTTTCGATAGATATAGATTACGTTATGTAAGGGCTGCTAGGGTCCATGGGACCCAAAAGTGTCAAAAATAAACTAACCGACCGATTTTGAAAATTTTTTCACTGTTAGAGAGCTTAATTATTTTAGATAGATATAGATTACCTTATGTAAGATCCGCCAGGGTTCATGGGACCCAAAAGTGTCAAAAATAAAATAACTGACCGATTTTGAAAATTTTTTCACTATTACCGAGGTAAACTATTTTAGATAGGTACAGGTTGTGTTAGCTGAGATCCACAACTGTCCTGCGGATGCAAATGCGGCGTAGAATGCTACCCAACGGATTTTGAAAATACTTTTACTGTTATATATATATATATATATATATATATATATATATATATATATATATATATATATATATATATATACACCATGTGAGTTTTTTAAGAGTTGCCATTTCTACTACAACCAAATTTTTATGATAGAAATGGTAATGGAAAAGGTTCTTTTCTTGGATGTAATGAAAATGTAACCAAGAAAAACACTATCGGTTGAAGTAGCCTCAAGTACATATGCATATTTTTACCGCCTAACTGATAAATTAAAGAAAAATTAAAAAATTAAACTTGGGTAAAAAAAATTTTTTTGCTTATTTATATTTTTAATTGATTCCTTAGATCAGTTTTATTCAAAAATTAATATATAGTCACATTTAAAAATCTATAAGTTTGTATCATAGCTCGAAAACCATACGAGCTATAAAGCTCCTGACTATAGCAATTGGTTGCCCCCGTCGATATCTACAACAATTTTTCGATTAAATCAACGGTTTGGCTCTAATAAAAATGGCAACTCTCGAAAAACTCACACAGTATATATATATATATATATATATATATATATAATCAGGGCTGGGAAAAATGGTTCATAGAAAACATTTAAAAGAGAAAATGGAAAATAGTTATTTAAAATGGATTATAAAATGCAAAATGCTTTTTTTTACTTTAAATTTATTCTATAAATTTTTTATTATTATTCATACCAATAAAAAAGTTAAGAAAATGTCAAAAAGTTAAGAAATTGGGGCAGTCTTTTGAGAAAATTGAAAAAGGAAATTAAATGCTTTACAAAAATAGTCTCAGAAATTTTTTTGATAAACCCACTTCTTTAAAAGTTATTTAAGGTTAAAGTAGGAGATAATATAAAAATTTCTTAATAAATAACTTTTTAAGAAGTGGATTTATCAAAAAATGTCTGAGACTCTTTCTGTAGAGCATTCAGTTTTCTTTAAAAATATGTATTGATCTTTGCTGAATATTGATTTGTTCATCAGTTAAAAAATTCCAACGTTTAAAAGTCGAATCGCAAAAACATTTGAATGTTCAAGTCATGATTACTTGGAAACGGCTTGTCTGACACAAATTTGTAATCAGACTTTTTTTGTAGAGAATTTAATTTCCTTTAAGAATATGTATTGTTCAATTCCTTTCGATTAATAGTTTAAAAGTTTTGAGCAAAAAATGCGTTTAAGGAAAAAAAAAGCGGAAATCGCGATGACAGACCCCTTAATGCTAATATTATGGGCTCTAACTTTCACAACAATTCTTTCTTGTCATCCCGAACAATATTTTCAGAGTAAATTTCGAAAAAAATAGTCGATTTTTTTTTGGCCCAGTAAAATATATATATATATATATATATATATATATATATATATATATATATATATATATATATATATATATATATATATATATATATATATATATATATATATATATATATATTCGACTGGGCCAAAAAAAATCGATTAGTTTTTTCGAAAGTTACTCTCAGAAACGCCAGAAATAAGCTATCGAACCGATTCTGAAATTTTTCTCACTGCTAGAGAACTAAATTATTTTAGATGGATACAACTATGCTGCACAAAGTCCGTTCGGGTTTCTTGGGTCCCAAAAGTACCAAAACTAATTACCCAGCCGATTTTAAAAATTCTTTTACCCTTAGAAAGGTAAACTATTTTAAATGGGTACAGGTCTTCGATGAGATCCGCCAGTGCCCAATATTTGGAAATTCGCTGTTATGCAGATGCTGCGACGGGGGTATTTTATTTTCTGGATAGATTAGTTAAATTATGTTGTACAGTTAGGTTTTTAAAATTTTTTTTTCCATAAATATAAAGATCATTATATATGTTTTATAATAAAACAACTCTTTATTTATTTTTTTAAATATAATCTTTAAAAAGTTATATCAAATTAAAAATAAATAAATTTTTAAACTTAGAACTGATAACTTACCTAAAAACACAATAATATCTTATTTGAATTTTTGAATCTTGAATTATTTTGAATTATTGTTATACAATTATTGCTTCCTATAAATATTTTTATCTACGACTACCATGAAATTGTTTGTTTGTTGTACAAAATACTATCTAGGTAAGCTATGTTTTACATATAGCTGTACACAATATGGCTTTTTACATGCATCTGTGTGTAAAGAACAGCCTACTACACTTTTATTAATTTTTATATTGTATATTATATTAAAATCTGTACAAAAATATTATCTAGCAGCTGAATGTTTACATTTCTTTTAAATAAATTTCAAATTCTACATAATTTTATGTGCTGTATTTACACCACATTTTTATCGTTTATTGTAAATTTCATGTTAGTCGTAGATAAAGTATAGTACGTAACTCGATTGTCAGGCATAATTACACACTCGTCGCTGTACGGCTCTAGTGTAAGTTTTTCGCTCGTGGGTAATATGCAGCTTACAACCTCAATCACGTAATATACTATTATCTACGACTACCATGAAATTGTTTATTGTGCAAAAGACTATCTAGGTAAGCTATGTTTTACATACAGCTGTACAAAAAATGACTCTTTACATGCACCTATGCGTAAAATACCATAATTAACTACACTTTTATTAATATTATTATAGTAGTCTTCATAATCTTTGTTAAACATGCTATAACATGTTAAATGTGTTATTTCGAAGAAAAAAATTAACAAATCGAGAAAAAATTGATGAAATTCGACGATAACAAATAACAACGCCAAGAGCATGTTATGTGTTAAATTGAAATCGAGAACTGGTTTAAAACTATAAAATAACTGTCGTAACTGTCAAATATGTAATAATTAACAGAGTTGCAAATAGGTCGTTCATGATTTTTATCTATTTCCAAGAATAACATAAATAACATTTAACAAGTTTAACAAATTTAACAAAGATTATGAAGACTACTTATATTGTACATTACATTAAAATCTGTACAAAAAATTTACCTAGCAGCTGAACGTTTACATTTGTTTTTAATTTTCAAATTCTACATAATTTTAATATATTGTATTTGTATCATTCGTTTATTGTGATCATTTTTATCGTTTATTGTGAATTTCATGTTAGTCGTAGATAAAGTATAGTACGTAACTCGGTTGTAAGGCATATTATACACTCGCGCATTTACACACCTTTTGCGTAACTTTTCCGCTCGTGTGTAATATGCAACTTACAACTTCAATTACACAATATACAATTGTATTGAATATTAACTTAATGATGTTACAGACATCACGATCTTTTGTAGTGCTGTTTATTACCAAATGATATTTTTTAAAATTTTATAAGTTTTTATTAGTTTTTTATTTATTATATATCATTTTTAAAATTTTTTTCGCATCGATTATCAATGTCAATATTATTTATCATATTTTATTGAAGTAAAAAAAAAAAAAAAAAAAATTAAAAAGTTATAATTATTTTTTATTTAAAAACCCAATAAAGTCAAAACTGTCTGATCTAGAATTGATGATAAATGTTTTTTTTTAATTTCATACTTTCAGTTTAATTAATTATAAGGAATTATCTTACTTGGGTAAAAATCGATGTTTTCCTCATTGTTCCCTCTATTAAAGTAATTATCTGTTTAAATAAATTTTTATTTGTAGGAAACGTGAAAATGGTTGAAGAGTTAGGTGAAATGGCTGTTTCAGAGGAGAAAAACAATATCGCATTTTTATCATTTTTGTGTTTGGGAGAGCTAGAGAAATGTCTTGATATCTTAATTAATTCAAACAGACTACCAGAAGCAGCATTTTTTGCTCGATCTTACTTACCAAGCAAAATTTCTAGTGTTGTTGAAAAATGGCGTGAACAACTAACAACAGTAAATGAGAAAGCAGGACAAAGTATTGCTGATCCAAAAGATTATCCAAATCTTTTCCCAGGATATTTAGACTTATTGAAAGCAGAAGAGTATTTTAAGAAAGAGCGCGAAACTCTTTTACCAGCTTCTTTAGCATCATCTGTTCCTTCAAATGCTGAACGAAATCTTATAAACGAATTGCAAAATATAGAGAATAATAGTCAGCTTAATAAAAATGATAAAACCGATATCCTCTTATTTTCTACAAGTAAGTAATAAAATTCTCAATCGTAATTTTTACGGTCAAATTAAGTATTGTGATTACATAGAGTACGCAAACATTTCGTAGTCTCTTTACAGGATTTGTTTTTATTTAAATGAATATTTTATGTTGCACAATATATAATTTGTTATTACAGGTTAGAGATTATATAGATTTTAATAAGTATATTTATAGAGCTTTGATGAATTGTAGTTTTATTTATATATACAGTCAACTCTCGATTTTCCGGGGTAATTGTGGGGAAAACGAGCACGGATAAAATTACGATAAATCCAAAATTAAATTAAAAAAGTTTTTAATCAAAAACTTGGAACAGTATTATATGTATATTTTGAATATTGAACAATATGATCAATTTATCTGTTATTAAGCGGTATTTAACTGCAGTATTGCACATCATTAGCATTCGTCAAAGTAACACATAAAATGTTAATAAAGATTATAAAAAGTGTAAGCTTGAGAGAAGTCTGTAAGGACAGTTTGTTTCTTTGATGGTCCCTTTTTTTAAGAATGGATGTTCTCAATTTTCACAGAACCATTTTGTCATTGCTAAGAGTGTCGTCTTCCCCTCCTAATAATCCATCAAACACTCGGTAACATTCGGTGACAAATATTTCATAAAAATTTTGTTGTCATCAGATTTTAGCAAATATTCACATAAACACCTCTGAACAATTTTCTAACAAATAAAAATAGTTATGTATCCACCTACGCAATACTTGTTTTCAGTTAGAAACGCTCCCAAATTAAACTCAAAACGGCAACTAAAAGGAAGTGTAAGTCTAAAAAATTTTTAATTTTCGTTTTACACTTACCTGTTATTGGTGAATAACTAGTAAAAAAAAATTAGGAAAATCAAAAATGTTGCATAAAATAGCTGAGTGATTTCTATTGGATTGACCCTGTTTTAATTTTTACTCTTAAAACTTAATCCTCTGCTACCACTGTTGACGCAATACCAAGATTGACAATTTCCTAAAATTAACATAGAGCCAGTGTAAATTTTTTTCTAATTTAAAAAGAAATTTGGGAAATTTTGTTATTACTTTAATTTTTTAGGGGGTGATAAACCCTTTTGAACAATTTCTCGACAAATAAAAACAGTAACTGTTATTTAAGTTGTCACAAAGATTAACATGTCCAAACATTCATGAAACTAAATTAGTTTTTTTGGTACATTTCTGTAGTAAGTGTATTATTTATTATATTATAATATAGTACTCTGTTAAGACACACTGTCAGTTTTATTTGATTTTCACAATGATGCCATCAAAAGGCCACCCGTTTCTTTCCATATATGGAAAGAGCATAGATTTTTGCATAAAATGAGACTAAAATCACTTAAATACGTTAAGGCACTTTTGGTCCAGGGCTGTCTAAAGTTGGACTATTTTGAGGGGAAGGGAGGGTGAAACTATACAATAAAAGAAAGCTTTTTCGGTTTCATCCTATACTACGATATTTCTCCATTTTGCGTACCAATTTTCATGAAATTTGAGCTAGCCGTTTTAAAATTATAACAATTTTTTCAAAAAAGTTACAAAAAACTATGCGATTTGCTTCAATTTTGTGACCTAAATATTTCAGGAGCAAATGTTAATTTGGGACAACTGGTGTCATATTCTGACTCAGGGCTCTTGATAGATAAAATAACATGAATATGAAACAAATATGAAACCTTGACTTTTCCATGTTTGCTGCCTTCAAATGAAAAAGCCTATATATATATATATATATATATATATATATATATATATATATATATATATATATATATATATATATATCGTGGCAGTGATTCAAATAAATGTTAAGATGGATAACGGAATACATTGTTTTCCGAAGAAAGAATAAAAATTGTATGTCGACGAAACGAGAGAAAATCTCAAGGTGAAATAGTTAGAATTGTCGGTTGTTGAAAGAAAATGATTGAAAATGCATTGAAACCAAAACTAACTAAGGAAAATCGTGGGGTAAAAAGAAAAAGTACGGTCCAAACTGATCGGCTTATCATTCATACTTCAAAGAAGATCCATTCAAGTCTCCGATAAGCATTAAGGCTGAATTAAATCTAGTACGTTGGTTCACGTACTGTACGAAGAAAACTGCAAGAACATACTTTTAACGGTAAATAAATGGGGAACTTTTTTGGCGACTCTTAAAGATAACAAAAACCGGATAAAATTTGCATTGGTCATATTATCTGGGATGGTCCTGAAGCTGAAGGCATAAAAAACTGGAGAAAAATAAATGATGCGACAAAAATTAATTTATTCAGCTCTGATGGTCGGGTTTACATTAGAAGGCCCCAAAACAAAGAATTTCTTCCACAACATATCAAAAAAACTTTGAAACATAAAGATGGAAACATAAAACTATGGAGATATTTTTTGATTGGTATGGAGTTGGACCAATTTCTTGGATCAGAGAAAACAAGGATTACCACGAATATGCCAACATACTTAAAAATACTGTACTCCCATTTAGTGGGGAAAATGTGCCACTAAAATGGACATTAACACAAGACAATGTTTTGAAGCCTACGTCTTGGAAGGCAAAAAGAGCTTTCGTGGGTCACGAATTGTCGGTTTTACCTTGGCCTTCTCAATCATCCGACTTCAATACGATTCAAAATTAATGTATACAATTATAAAATACTTTTGGAAATTATAAAATTAATAATAAAGCACAAATATGGAAGGAGGTTCAAAAATAATAGACGTCTATTACCATCAACCGGTGTTAACACTTATTTGAATCACTGCCACGACGTTGTAACGCCTTAGGACGGTCAAACTACTAAATTATTTTGTGATTGGAAAAAACTGAGTGATTGGAACTTAAATATTTGAATAAATTTAGGGTTATAAATACAAAATATGTAATGGCTCTATTTTAATAACGACATAAATTTGTTTACTTTTCCTTATTTTACTATTTTTTTTTTATAATGGAATTACTTTTGTTGTTAATTTTTATGTAAATTTTACATACTTAGAATACATATTACTTTGATAGCTACTTCTTTCTTTTATGCACCTTATATCAAATTTTACCACAAATTTTATGAAATTCTATACAGTGGCTCTATTTCTGTGACCATCACTATATATATATATATATATATATATATATATATATATATATATATATATATATATATATATATATATATATATATATATATATATATATATATATATATATATATATTGGTGGTCTATTAACCAATGAATATGTTGCAAATATGTTTTAATTTTTATATATATATATATATATATATATATATATATATATATATATATATATATTATATATATATATATATATATATATATATATATATATATATATATATATATATATATATATATATATATATGAAAATTAAAACATATTTGCAAAACATATTCATTGGTTAATAGACCACTAATTTAATCATGAAGTTCACAACTATTTTTATTCGTAGAATAGTTGATTCGTTGATTTATTTGTCCTTTATAATACTGGGCCTTAGACTATTAGTAATGATTTTATGTTATTTTGTCGAAAATATTTTTACATTCCAGCCCGATTAATCCGTCCTCGGAAAATCGTTGACTGTTAGATTCAATTTTTATTTATATTATTATTTCGAGTAATAATTATATGTATTGGCTCACTTTCTAGAAAGATATAAATTTCTTCTTATAAATTTAGTACATTCAAATACGTATAAAAAGTAAAATATTATATTTTTTAAAAAGCGGTTTACAGTGACTTTTTCTATAGTTCTTATTGCCTTTATCGTACTTTGAAAATTGAGTGACACATTGTGCAATTACTCCAAAATACGAAAACCTCTTTTTTTTTTCGAAAGAATTGATTATTGCAAAAACTATCCAATATTTGGCAATTTTTCAAAAACGCTGCTATTTCACTTGCAAAGGACTATACTTTCGCCAAATTTCATAAAAAATTACTTTTTATCTTTGTAAGATATTAGCAATTGAAAAAATCGCGATTTTTGGCGGTTTTTTTGAATAACTAATTTGTTTACCCACCAATTTGCATTAAACTGGTCTTTATCCTGTTGATATTAAATAGCTATATAACTTTTGTGTGAAACTTTTTTTTGTATGAAATGCTTTTTTCTTTTTTTTAAATGCGAAAAGTTGTTTTTGATCTTTTTTGGTCGCCATTTTGAGGAACTTCTCCAATGATTCAGCTGTTTAAAAATAGCTCATAGAATTCTACGGAATTTTTCCTATCTTTATCATATTTTCCTTTCCAGGTACTAATTTTGGCAAAAAACAAGGTTTCAATCAGTAATTTGCTTGGACTAGTTGTGCAATGTTGATCTCGTTAGTAAATACGTGAATTATAAAATTAACTCTTAAATATATGTACAGGTTCCGAAAATGTAGAAGTATCTGATCCATCAACAGGACAGTCTGCAACTATACCAACGAAAAAAGTGTCGACTAAGGATATTTTGGATGAATTAGAATTAGAATCGTTTAATATTGACGAAAACATTGATACATCAGTAAGATTATTTTACTTATTGATAGTAATTTAAAAGTTTTAGAGAAAAAAGCATAAAATTTCATACAAATTAATAGGCGATCTTTACGTTAATCAACAAAAAGTATTTATTCTTTTTGTAGAATTTCGTAGTTAAATTACGAATTTTATTATATATTTTCAGTTACTTCGTGTGCCGTTTAGAACCGTTTGAATAAAATTTTTCATATAAATGTCTAAGATGTTATTTCAGTTGTTACGTTACAAAACAGTTTTTGAGCTACTTCTTGATAAATTTTGTAACATTTATTTTTCTTTTTTTATCTAAAGCCTACTGCATACGATGCTAATGTTTGTGCTAATTTGCTTGTAGGATTTTCTTGAAGGGGGTGCTGTGCATGGTATGTTGCTTGCAGGCTGGCAGGAAGCACTGTTAGTTTGGCTTCACACGAAACTTGTTATGTTGCTTATAATTTGACAGGGCGTCCTGCTAATTTAACCCATTATAGACGAGTGACTTACCCTTAAAAAGATGCTTAGAAATTGTAAAAGTGATCATAACTGTCCTAGTGACTTTTTTTTTTCAATCGATGCAGAATTTAAGAAAAAATAAAAATTCAAATACTATTTTTTGACTGAACCACGGCTTCAATGCTAAAAATTGATTAACATAAATAATTTTACAAGTATTCTTATAAATATTTGATTTAAGTTTACGTATTCATTCCAAAACATAAATATTTTTTTATATATCAGTTGTGTTTATTGAATACTACAAATACAAAATTTATACATGTATCTTACCTATTATTTTCATTAATTATAGTTTTCAGTGACGCCGGCATTTGATAAAAAAAATTGTATTGGAATTTTTTTTATTCCTTTTTAAACTTTGAATCGATTAAAAGAATCGTTGGACCAATGAAAGTATCATTGGACGTGCATCGCTTTTTAGATGTTTATTATGACAATTGGAACTACTGATAGCATAGAAATACGGCATTAACTAAAGTTATTATTTAGTCTCTAGTTCATTTGATTGGTTTAGACTTTATAGCTTTAGATCCCATTACTTTTAATATTTAATTTTTTATGCTTGCTACAAACTGTAGTTTGCTAGAAAATGTTTAACTGGATTTTACACAACGCTTATATATTAACATGTACGCTGTTTATTAGACCGTAAGACAAAATTCTGCTTGATTGGGTCAACGACTAAACTATCAGACAACTCTGCATTAAAAATAATGAAAAATAGCAGGGGATCTATCACCAATATCAAGCAAGCTCCCATCAGTGACGTTACTATCCAGCAGCGTAGTAAGCAAAACTGCCATCAGAACATAAATCAAGCGATTTATGACGGAAACAAGCATCGTGTGCGGCAGGCCTTATAAGCATACATTAATAATTGAACTACAGTTCTACCGTTAATTTTTTTGCATCAGTCCTCTGGTTTGTAACTTTTTTCTGGCGAACGCACAATTAATTGTATCGATTATGGCATGGTTACGGTAACGTGTTACATATTTATATAATTTATTACACTTAAATTAGAAATTTATTTGCCACTTGAAAAAATTTTGAAATCGTTTAATGTTGGTCCTTTACCTTTAATTTATTTAGTTTTTCTTTGATTAAATTGTGTTTATAAACTTGATACATATAATATGTACATACCAGTTCGTAAAGCAAAAGCTTTTCAAAACATTTCTAATTATTATTTATGATTATTTTGGACTTTTATTTACACGCCTATTTGTAGTGCTGCTTTTTTCTCATATACATATGTATAATCATTGAAAATTTAAAAGTTAAAACGAATCTTATTTCTTTTAGGATATCAATTCAGATGATGAGCTATTGAATGCTGAATCCTTGTAAGAAAAGATTGAGAATCAAAATCTATTGATGAAGAACAGGTTGATTGTATTTGATGTTTTTCTTAATTTTTTAAATTCATAAATATTTAATTTTGTATTTAAATTTTATAATATAATATTACTAGTTAATGTTAATTAAAATACTATAAAATAAATTTTTAATAGAAAACAGTGTTTAAGAAAAAAAAGGATTAGATTTATTTTTACATGAGAACTTGCTTCCACTGGTAGTGGTCAAAAAAAATAACTATTGCGAGTTGACTGCTTAGTTTGCAATATACAAATGCAAGGTTACTGCAGAGAATCTGCATAAAGACTAGTGGCACCTCTTTCAATAATTTTACATGCGTGAGCACGTCAGCGCAAATTTTTTGTAACCATAGATTTTCACATAAATTAGTTAACAAGTTTATACTTTTGTATTAATTATTACTTTTTAATATTTATAATCTTTTTTAATTTCAAATATTATCGAGTGCTTGTGAGACACTACTACGTGTGACAAACTTTTGTTTGCATTTCAACACACGCAGTATTGATATGTTCACTAATCGTTCAGCTAAACTGAAACTTTAAGCACTCGATTTCTTTGGTATAGTATGACCAAAAACCACATGTAAATTAAAACATAGGTGATTGAATGGGTGTCCGGCTCGGCCGCTTACCGAGCATGGGATCGTTGGTGTAGAGGTTAGCACGTCTGGCTAGTTTCCAGAAGATCCTGGGTTCGATTCCCGGCCGATCCGGATAATTTTTTCAATCACTTTGTGATTTTTAATTTTAATTTATAATCTTAATATATAAATGTTGCATTGTCACTAGTGACGCCTCTATAAGTCAATTTATAAGTTTTTTTTTTATAAGTTATTGTTATTGTTTTAAATACAATTCCGTTAAATTGACTGCGTCCAATGCAACATTTTAGCCGCTCAGATAAATATTTATTTATTACCAAAAATTTAAATTAAAGCCACTTACTTTAATAATTACATTACATTGAAATTTTATATTTGTTTGTCGTATAGCTTTGGCTATTATGCCACTTCGTACACCGGTATATAGTACTTCTTAAATGTCGTATACACAAGTTTTTTTCTTTTTTGTAACAAGAATCACATAAATTAGCCACTTGGACATCTTGAAAACCGTTTTTTATAATAATTGTATTTGCTATTTGACATTTTTTCATAAAAAATAACAAACTTTTATATTCAAAATAGCCTTTTTAAAAAAAAAAAAAATTCGGAGGGAAAAAATCTTCTATAAGACATCTGGCTCTTCCTCCTGCCAGACGAGTTGGACTTCTACCAACCAACGTCGAGGAGGACATAGAATCAAAACATCACTAAGCAAAGAGAAAACTATAGGGGTGAGAAGCACGAAGTTAGTAAAACAATTTAGCACCAAAATATTTTCAGCATAGAAGTAAAAGAAAATTATCATTAGCCATAGAAAAGAGTACGTGTACAGAGATGAGAAAATTTTTACTTATTTTTTCTTTTCCGTGGAGAGCACAGCGCTAAATATCCAAAAGGTGTGATAAAATGGTAAAGAATAAAACAATATAAGATAAAATAAGGTAAATACGCAAAACGATAGTACCATAGCAGCCAGGCCATGATAATAATCATGAATAAGAGAATCAACAAAACAAAGGCAATAAAACAAAACAACAACAACAATAGACATTAAAAAACCAATAACAGAAAAAAATCAACAAAACAAAAAGAAAATAAAGCCCCAGCAGCTCAACAAAAAATACTATCCTTTACCCGCGGTTGTCTCGCTCTTTTTGCCGAGCCTGAATTCCTTCCAGCTCTTTCGCCATCATAATTTCCCTAGTAGCCTTGCTAATTCCACGCCAGTTATCTCGACTGGTGATCATTTCCTCTATCAGATTTTCACTTGACAGGAGCTTTCCGGCAATTTAGTGTCTTTCCTACCTAGGGCATGAAAACAGTGTGTTCCGCATCATCCTTCATTGCGTAATATCTGCATGCCTCCGACTGTGTCTTACCGATACGTTTTGTAAAAATCCCGAAAGAGCCATGTCGTGTTACCGCCTAGGTAATTAGCCCTCTTGAATTCACAGTTCAGCCATTTACTTATTTCTGGGTTTAGTTGTTTGGTCCATTGGCCAACATCTCTATCCCACCTGTCCTGCCATCTCCGAATAGTCCTCCGCCTAGCCTCTCTCCGATCAAGACCCTCGTAGTGTAACTCTGCTCTCTCTATCACTAATAGATTAATTGATGGGATTCCAGTAATCACCTGCAATGCTGCCGCCGAAAGCGTACGGTATGCAGAGGCCACCCTAATAAGCGCTTTGCGCTGTACCGCGACTAACCTCTTGCGCTCCTTTTGTATTTTCAACATCCACACCCAGATTAGGGCCCCATATAGAAGAACCAAGTGCAGTACACCTAAAAGTACACTTCTTTCAGCACTCGAGGGACCTCCTATATTCCTGGTAGGACTCTGGAAAGGGCATTAACTGATTTTTCCGCTTTCTTTACAACCTCGTTAATGTGAGTTCCAAAAGTTCCATTCTTTCCCATCATGATGTCCAAATATCTGATCGCCCGAGAAGGTGTTACATCAGCTTCTTCAATTTTGAAAATAACTTCTATAATACTGGGGCTTTTCAGAACCACCGCTCGGTCTTTTCGGGGGCCAGCGCCAGTCTGTGCATTTCTGGTCATTTGTCTATGCGTCTAATCGATTCCTTTACTCGGAATACCAGGTCCTAGACGTTGTCTGCCACTGCCACAACGGACAAATCGTCGGCGTATTCTACACACTCAACGCCTTCCGTGAGTTCGGTATTTAGAACCCCATTATACACGATGTTCCACAGGAGAGGGCCCAACAACGATCCCTTGGGAACACCCGCAGTAATTTCAATCGTGTCGCCTTTGTTGACCCTTAACCTTCTGTCAAGGAGATAGCTCTTCACTGGATTAATTAGGTATCTGGAGATATTTCTAGCCCTTAACTCTTCCAGGATAACATCATGCGGTGCTGTATTGAAGGCATTTCGGATATCAAGGGTAAAAAGCGTGCTCCATTTCGCTGTCGTCGATGTAGCCTATCCCAAGACTTTCTCCATTGCTTGGATCGTGGAGCGTCCTTTTCTAAAACCATACTTGGTGGAGCGTCCTTTTCTAAAGCCTGACAAGCTTTTCTCCTCCTTCAATTCTCCCTCAAACCTATCTCTGATCAGGCCCTCATAGAGTTACCCAGGGTATTCAGCAGACAGATTAGTCTGAACGTGGATGATTCTTGTAACGGTTTATCCGGTTTCGGAACCAAGACTGAACTTGCCTACCACGATCTTGTACTCCTAACCCCAGATATTGTCCTCCAAGTTGTCGCATAACTCTCTCCTGGATTTCCTCTTGGCCTTATCAATAATCTTTTTAAGCCTTCTTTTCTCTTCTTTGTATCGATTTTCCAGGTGTAGAGTGGGTATACATCTCGTTCTGGCTCTAGTAAGTACCCTGGAGACAGATTTGTTTTTGCTCATTCATACTCTCATTCCACCAGTGGGGTTGCATCCTCCATTCTCTCGTCTTCTCTTCACTACTACACATGGCCAAACATTCTTGGAATATTCTAGTAAGATCTGTAGGAAGTCTTTTTGGTTCGTTCTCTTTCATTATCCACGTCATGTACCCCTGGAATGAATCCCATTCAAACGTACGTTTTGTTCCAACTACTGGCCCCCTGAATTCATCTTTGTCCTTAATATTGAAATAAATGTACATGTGGTCACTGTAGATCTCGGCATCTAGTACCGTCCATTCTTCCAGTTATCTAGCCACCCCCTGAGAAAACAAAGTGACGTCAATATGTGAGGTACTATATCCTCTTCTAAAAGTGGGAGCATTTCCTGTGTTTTGGATTACTAGATTTAGACTCGCCACTCATTCGAATAGATATTCTCTACGCAAATCACTGAAGCTGGAACCTCACAATGGTGATTTTGTATTTAGGTCGCTCACAATCAGAAATTCTCCCCAAGTACTGGTAATCCAGGGTTCCCACAGACCTGGAAAGTCAGGGAAATTGATTCAGTCATGGGAAGTCAGGGAAGGTAGTGACGTTACACCAAGGTCGTAGATATCGATCTTATCTTTCACTTTTTTAAGTGTGTCCATATACTGACCTTCTCCTGCCTTAATAACTACCATCCCCAATGGTTTTATAACGTTTAATTATAATCGTAAGCAGACTTGGCCCCTTTCACAACGACCCACGTTTCAACACGCGACCGGCCTCTACTATACGCACACAAAATTTATCACCTGTGAGGTTTTTATTGTTTTGAATTTTAAATTTGCCGCGCAAACTAATTGTAATTTTAATAATAAATGCTTATTGTAATCCTTTTATGTGTTTCTCTTTCAATCCTGATTCTAAATCCTTGTCTTTTTTTTTTTTGAAAAGGAAAAAGGTAGTGAAATATGATATGAGTTTAAATGGGTTAAGTTATAATTGACAGTAAATTTATTGGTATAATAATTTACGTTGGCAGTAACTGTCAGTTAGTCTAAATATCTAAATGTCAATTTTCAAAATCGAGCACGTGTGTTTCGACTTCGAATTGGTGAAGTTTTGTTTTTAAATTGAAAATAAAAAAAATTGTGAAATGACCATGTTATAGTGTATATTTATTTGGTAAGTTTTGTTTACTTACGTGAGATTTTCTTTGAATTTAATTAGATTGGTGATAATTGTAGGTACTGTTCTGATAAAATGTTTCTTAACCCCACAAGTTTTAAATTTTGTGCGCCGAGGAAACGATACCGTAATTCGTGAGTAAAATAAAACAATTGTTTATGTAAAGTTTTACTTTTATTACAAATAATATTTTAATTTTAAAACAGAATTAACTACAAAAAAACTCTTTAACAATGCTCAATGTCGAGTTGGTTGTAAATTGCTTGACGTCCGGTATTGAATCGGATTACGAATCCCGGAGACAAGTTTTCATTACGCTGAGCAACGAGCAAAAAGGGGTGATTTTTTCAGCTCCAACCTCCAAGTAAGTTCCGTGCTGGTTTCAAACTAGATGGCGACGTGACGTAAACAATTCCGGTGGGTGCGCTAATCAGTTTCAGATTACATAATAACAACTGCATCACATCCTTTAAATTTAAATTTAGCTATCAATGAAATACATTAATTGATGTGATTGCTAAAAAAAAATGATTAAATTCTATTTTATGATTTTATGAAGGTAAAAAAAAAATGATTTAATAAAAATTTTAGTTTAGAAATTAAACAAATGTACGAAATCATTTGATTACGTTACAGTTTTCTGACTGGCTTCTCCGGAAACTTAGCAGCCTTTTTATTGCCGACTATTTGGTTTTGAGGTACTATAATATTTAGTTTCATTCCGCTTTCTCTGAAGATACTCTCAAAGATCTTCCTACTTGCCTTATATCCAATGCCTTCAATCGCTGGTATAGCGAGACTAGATCTACCTTTCTCTAGGATGCAATCTTTGGCGTTTAACAAGAACTCGTATAGTTTCCGGAGGTTTTCCCCTTCCTCTTGCCCTAGAGCATAGGGTAAGATGAAGATATATTTATTCGATTCTCCCCCCTCGTTCGTGTAACCCTGCTCGTCTGTGTAGTCCTATTTACGACTACAAATTCGATTTGGCCCTCCACCAGTTCTTCCTACGTAATCCTCCTCTTCCATTTCTGAGTATTTATCTAGCATCGCCTTTGCGAGTCCCGTTTGCACCTGAAGGTTTCCCACAACCAGTATGTCATGATCATTGCAGCTTCCTAAATTACCAGGGATGGCTACATTATGTTACGTTCGCGGTATTTTGATTCGCGCAGAGGATTTGAAACCGCGACGCACAATTGTTGTTGTAACGTAATTCCCGCTGATTTAGTTCCTGTTGAGATGAATTTTTATGTTAGGTTCGTTTCTCCCGCGAAATAAAACACATAAAAGTTATCAAATTAATTATTTATTTAAATTGCACTAATAATAAAAGAAAATATAAACTTTTGTTTTAATTCTAACAAATTTGTCTAAAATTATTACTGCTTCAACCGTCTCACAGTGGAGTATTGTATGGTCAAACCTGGCCAAAAGTCGATATTGTCAACTCTATTACTTTGGGTTTAAAGTTGCTTTTTTATTTATGTACTTAGATTACCATTGCGTCGTAAACAGAACAATTAAACTACCAGACTACCGCGCCGATCTGTCTACGACAATCGCAATCCACTGTTTAAAAAACTACTCACTTTATTGTTTTTGTTACTTTCAATATACGGTATTTTTAATTTACGTTTGCGATGTCTGTTGGTAATATTAAGTGAAAATTCATGACGGATATTGAAGATGGAGGTATGTATTAATTGACCACGGCAAGTAAAAAGTTAGAGTAATAAAATTTTAAAAAAATATGATTGGTCAAAAGATATGACAAGGATAAAAAAATAACTTTTACAATTAAAATTCAATTAAGTTATCTGTCTCGCACAAAAACTTGCCAACTCAAGTCGGATTTACACATCTAAAATAAAGTATAATATAGTAAGTTTGAATCTGTCTTCCATGGAGGTATGGAGTCATCTCTACTGGATAAAAAATTTGTGTCAGTTATAACATACACTGCTTATGTTAGTTATCTACCATGTATAATATTTACCTAAATATCTACAAATTCTATCCACTTCCTTAAGTTGCTATAACCGAAAATATTTAATAACAAATAAAAATATAACAAATAAATTCAAATATTTATTTCCAAATAAATGTACAAATTGATAACATTATTGATTTTTTCGGTCAAATTTTTGTTATATTTCACTGACTGTATGAACCATAGTGAATTTAATTTTTTTCAAATATAAAATTGGTGTTTATTAATAACCATATGCACCAGTTTGGTTTACGCTAGGAGTTAAATTACTACAAATAAATAATTTTTTTATTTACCAATTCAGTATTTTCTTTGATTACTTATATTCGCTCAATATTTCGTTAATTCAATTTTTAAAAAAAAAAATTTTTACTGAATTTAGTATCAAGTAAGTCATGGTGGATAAAGTTCTTTTATGCATATCCTTTTTCGTAAATATTAAGTAATAAATATGAAATAAAATAAAATAAATTTTAATGTTAAATATCACACTATTAATTATATTTAATAATCATTTAACTATAGGAACCGAGTTTGCTCACATTATTGCCATCTGATTTCAAAACGAAAACACTAGTTATAAACAATATTGCACAATTATGTTATATTAGGACCACAAAACTTTCCCTCGTCTTCATCTTCCTCTTCTTCGGCAATATCTTCCGAATCAGAAGAATCTTGTAAATTAATGATAAAATTGTCGTACACATCATCCATTAGACAATCTTTCTTCCAAAATTCCTCTTCAATTTTTTCCGTATGTTTACAGTATCCTACCCAGTCATTTTCGGTCACAGCTTTTATTGATTCATCCACCAATACTTTCAACGCCGTGAAATTAAAGTTTCCATCTACATTATTTTCTCGGATCAGCGTTTTAATTTTAGCCCATGCTAATTCGATCGCATTTAGCTCGCAGTGAGAAGGCGGTAGCCTCAAGACAGTATGTCCATTTTCAGCCAGAATTTCGTCAACTTGAAATCTTTTTAGAAGGGGCTTATTTGCCACAACAAGATTGTATAACTCTTTGAGTTTCTTCAAATACGATCTTGTTGTGGCTCAGTCACGCCATTATTTCCCCTTTAGAAGAATTAGAAGATGGCGGCTTATTAATTTGTTTACCATGGTAAGCCGCGTTATCTATTACAATCACGGATTGTGGTGGGAGATTGGGGATTAATTTTTCTACTAACTATTTTTCGAAATACGGTACTTGACTGTATTCAAAATTTGTTTTAAATGTGAAATAATTTTATGTATTATCCTTAAATATATTCAATTTTAGCAGTGACAAATAAAAATATTCTTTAGTTATTTAAAAGTTCTATTTTGAAAATTACAAATTTTTAGCCTTCATTTAATTGACTAAAAACGCGGTGGTATTTGAAAATGACGTCATTTTTTTTTTATTAAATATTATTACCGTAGTTACAATTTGCATTTTCACATTGACATTTTCACAATTCTAATTGACCAAGTGAAGTTGTTTTTCTTTTTATTTTGAATTTTTTGGTTTGTAATTAATTTTGCACTCAAATTATATTGATGGAAGAAATACACCGTCACTTAATATGTAAAATATCTTTATCAACTTGTAAATATTATGTTAAAAATGCTTTTATTTTTGCTACAATTTTAAAGTTACGTAAAACGGTTTTCTTAAAGTGCGTTTAATACTTGTAGGGCTTTATGAAAATCTTACGGTGATGATGCTATTGGTTACATCCAAGTGAAACCAGAGGGGATCATCTGTACTGTTAAGTGTAAAATATTTGCTTGATGATAAAATAAAAATCCGGAACATATTCTGGTACATTAGCTGTAAATGAAGAAGATAAAAAAGTAAAAAGTTGTAAATACCACTAAAACTGAGCATAATGAATGCTGAATATTGTATAAAAATTTGACATGACACCATGTACCGTGTTAACATATATGAAAGCGACATCTGTTTGAGTCAAATTGTGACGTCATTGCATACGTCACTACGACGAGTCGTTTTTCGCGCCAATTTGTTCATTTAAAATTGAACGGTGGTTTTTTCAAGATTTTTAAAAAATTTAACAAAAATTAACTAATTTGTACGTAAGAACAAAGCATTTAGAATCATTTTTCAATTGCAGTCAAGTACCCTATTCTGGCTGTTCATTTGACCATGGTAATCGCCCGCAGTAGTGTTGGTCTTAAATACCAACACAGAGTCTTTCACCCATCCATTTCGGCTACCAGCACTTACCACTACTAACCTATTTGATCTGCGTCCTGCTTGTATGCCAAAAACTGTTGCACTGTTCCAGCACTTACCGAATGTTAAATTACTGTCCACCCATGTTTTGTCAATATAGACAATATTTCTTCCATCATTGCGAAATTTTTTTATTGTTCGCAGGAATTCGCCGCGCCAAGCAACTATTTCCGGTTTTTCCATTAACATGGACCTTTTATTTTGAGACTTTCGCCAAAAAAATCCAATTTCTTTTAAGACTTTACGGAGAGTTTCTTTACAATAATTAAAATTAATTTTTTCTCTCAAAACCGGTAATAGTTTTGATAGCGTTGGCACAATTTTTTTATTAAGATAGAAATCCTCGACTGTGCGTGAAATGACATCGCGGTCAAAGGTATCTACGCACACTTATTTTCCTGGAATTGTGTATAGTTTTAACAATGAATTTAATAGAAATAAAAATTATTCAACCCTTGGATACTACCATGCAAAAATTGTATGTAACATAAAGATCATTAATGAATCTAGTTTGATATAAATTTTTTCAGAATTCAGTATTATTTTAATAATAATAATAGTACCTATATAACTATTTATGGATATTTATTTAAATGTAATTAATAGGTATGTATCTTATACGTTTATGTTAGGGCACAATTTTTATATTTAGGGTCAGGATTAACGAAAAAACGAAAATAAACGAGAACACAATAGTTTTACAAAATTTTTTTTTTTTTTTTTTTTTTTAAATCAACAACACTACTTTGTTTTTTTAATTAGTTACGCCATCTGCGCATCTCACTAAATATTTTAAATTATTTTAAATTACATACAGAGATATCTATAAATAATAAAATAAATGAAATATTCTCTAAAATTGACCTCACAGTTCGGCCTATTTTGACGCGGCATTGTCCTCAATGTCGCAGAGGAAATCAGGATCATTGGGATCATAATCTGACGACAAGAACTCTTCATCTTCTTCTTGATCATTATATTGAATCCAGCGTTTAATTCTTTCGGGTGGCAAAACAGCTTTGTACGTTTTTTGACTAACTTTGTATCCAGGTATATCTGATATTAAATACCTATCACTGTCTAAAACGGTTTCAATGCGGTACGGACCAACAAATTTGGGTGACATCTTCTTACTTGTACCACTCAGAAGATCAACATTTGGCGAGGACTTCTGGATCAATACGTATTCACCTTTAAAACGTACATGTGGTTTACGGTTTCTATCATATCGACGCTTCGAATATTCTTGAGTTTTCAAAATATTTCCTGAAGCAATTTGACGATTTAAATTTCGCTCTTCATCATACCTGAAGCGAAGTAACTCTGTTTGAATTGCCGAATCAATTTCATCTGAATTTGATCCTCGAATTTGATACCCAAACATTAATTTAGATGGTGACAGTTTTGTAGAACCCTGTATGGTACAATTTAGCGATAATTGGACCTGAGGTACATAGTCACACCAATCTTCTCCAGCAGAGATAATTTTTAGTAACGTAGACAATATCGTTGCATTATATCGTTCAATCTGACCGTTTGCTCGGGCAGTTTGTACAGCAATTGAATCGCTTATTTGTGAAACATATTAAGTCACCAAACGTTAATTTTTCAGGAAAACAAAAAAACTATCTGTAATAGGTATGCTTGTTTTTTAGATAAAATTTTAGTTTCAGGTGATTGATTGGGGCTTGATAAATAGTATTGTGTGAAAATCATCAGTTCTAAAAAGCTTCTTTGAGAGTATTACGTAACTAAAGTAGTGCGACTTATTATGTTTCACAATTAAACATCATGTATTAAGATTTTTTAGACTTATATTGAATAAAATTCAATTGAAATACAAAAAAAAGTTTTATTTTAATTAATTTACATGAAAATACATATATAAAAAAATATAACTTTTATGTTTTTTGTCTATTTGGCCAATTTTTGAACGTATTATAAAATGCCTTATGCTCCTCAGGTACATACTGAACAACTTTCAGCAAGTCTTCAATTTTATCAGCTAAAATTGGACATTTCGAATGATAAGCCCGAGATGAAGGCAGCTGTATTTCATATTGACCAGGCCTTTTTAACGAAAAAGTACTTTTAATAGCCCCATTTATGTATTTACTTACAGTCACCATCCCTTTTAGTTCGGAATCGAACACAAATTCACAATATTCTGATATTTTGAATGTTTCTTTTACCTTTTGTTTGCCAGTTTGGCTTTCTATTGAATTAGTGGTTTTCTTATAAATATCAGGCCACCATTGCTGAAAATCTTTGATATCTGTAGTATCAATCAGCTTTAACGAAAATTTGTTTTTTTTACTAGATTGAAGTATTAGCTGCTTAACTTCTTCTATTGTATAATAACGATCAGTTCGGCGTAAAGATCGTTTTACTAAACCAAAATCCCTATCGTTTGGGAGAAAGGAATGACCTCTAATCGGCAAACGGTAGATAATTTTTTTATATTTACCTGTGTCTGTTAATGCAAGTAAAAAGCGTATCATTGTATGGTTTTTATTTTGCCCTGCACAATTGTCACTGTACAGGTACAAATTTTCTACTGAAGGACAAGCGTAAGAATTTAAGTAATCTAATAAAAATGAACATACTTCATTAGGGCCTTTTTTAGCTAAGCCTTCATGGTATAGATAAAACATAGCACTTCCTTCGCCAACGTTATGAATTGAAAATGGAAACAAAGATAATTGTCTATAGTAATATATTTCTTGAACAGGTACACATGGCAATGAAATATTTTGCATGTAATCAAATGTTAAACAGAGTGACAATCCTCTACTTTCCTTACAAATCTTTTCTGTTTCCTTTATAGATTTATAAAACTTATTACTTCGTCTTTTGTGAACAAGTAATTCCGCCGCAACTACACGTTTTGCAACTTCATTTAAAGATGGATCTTTTAGTCTTAATGTTAGTCGCTCACAATCGCAACAAGTATCTACTTGAGGTCTACCAAAGCGATAGTTACACCTTTCCTTAAAAACTTTATAGTAAAATGAATACTGAACTGCGGTACTTGGATACTGTTTTTTAAAAAGTTCATACATAATTTTTATATTAAGATCAGCACTTAAGTATTCTACTTCGGTAGATGAATAGTGACTTATTTTACGAGGAAAGGATTGAATGTGATTCATAATTTGGCCAACCGTACTAGCAGGAATAGTTTTTCTATTATTTTGTTTGCCCCTTCTATCTACTGGAGTTTTTCCTTGAATTAGTAAATTTTGTAAACGCTTAATTTTCATTGATGTTATATCATGAAGACTTTTGAATGCTTCTTTGCAGACTGATATTTTGTGTGTCTCTACGAAAACATTATACCGAAAAGAACTCAAACGAGATTTCATTTCTTTTTTTCTGTTTTCTCCCAAATTTCTTGGTCTTCGCTTTTGTACAGGGACATTATCTATGAGGCTTTGTAAGTAAATATCTTGTTCGTTTTGTGTCTTAAATGAATAAACCTTTTGCAATATAACCTCACGTTGTTCTTCGTTTATTCGATCAAAGCATTTCATTTTACACCTAAAGTAAAACAACAATATATAAATAGGTATGAAATTTACGTACCTAAATATTATTATAATTACCGGCAAGGTTCCCTGGTTTTTTTAGAGCGCACTGTGTTTCCACTGTAATTAACGTATTCTTCGCCGGCGAGCCTTGCTCTTTTGATTCTATTAACTTTGTAATTTTCCGTATGTAGAACACCTTTTCTTTTTTTCTTAATAACTTCTTTTTCACTTTCAGTACTATCATTCATATTAAGTTAAAATAATAAACAAACACAAGTATAAACCAATATATATTTATTATTTATAATAAACGAAATAATTAAAGTAATCACTGTAAAGTAGTTTACATGTAATTTAAATTATAAAATCTCGACATAACCTTAAAAATATGATATTTTATATAAGTAGCACAAACATGCGTATACATACATATGCAATATACTGTTTAGTTATAAAACATTTTAAGTCATTGACTTAATATTTTTCATAAGTAAATCAAATACAAATAGGCAATTTAGATCAGGTAAATGTAACGAGACTTGAGATGTTTCATCACTAGATGATGAGTTTATAGTTATACAACCATTTTTTACAAAAAAACGAATTTTGAAAAAAAGTGACTTAAAATGTTTCATAAATAAGCGATTCAATTGTAATATGGTTGATATTTCTATCTTCGCAAAACTTCTTGAACGCATCCGACGTAAATGCGGTACCTCGATCAGAAATGTTACGATCTGGATAACCAAATATTTTGAAAATACCATTAAGCACTTGAATTGTTTCTTGAGTTGTCGTAGTCTTTACTGGTTCTATGAAAATAAATTTTGTAAACGCATCAATTATACACAACTGGTGTTTATGACCTTTTTCAGTTCTTGTTAATGGACCAAGATGATCTATATGAATAGTTTTCCAAGGCAGTGAACCTTTGTCAATGTTATGTAAAAAGCCTTCTTTGGCAGTTCTTTTATAATTGTACTCCAAGCATTTCACACAGTTTTGAACAAATTTCTGTATGTACTTTTTCATATTCTTGAAATAATATTTTTCTTTAATATGTGCAAGCATCTTTTCTGTTCCAAGATGAGATAGATCTTCGTGAATCTTCGAAACTAATGACCTTCTCATAGATTTGGGAACAACGTAAACTAATTTATCCTGAACTTGTCTCATAAGTATGTCTTTAACCAGTTTAAAATCGTTTACTGTTTTACCATTTTTAATTCGGTTACATACGGACTGAATTTCTATGTCTTTTCGTTGAGTTAGAATTAAATCTCGAAGAACATCCAACTGAATATCTGGTTCAACATCCGAATTTGATGTATCCATTTCATTCACATCTTCTTCGATTGCTAAAATATCAAAATTTCGGCTTAGTGAATCCACGTGACGCATCTGTTCTCCTTTACGGTGCTTAACTTCGAAATCATATTCTTGTAATTGCAAAGCCCATCTACAAATTTTAGCATTCATCTTTCTATTTTCTAATGTTTGCATTAATGACGCGCAATCCGTAATTAATGTAAATTTTTGACCCAATAAATATATGCGAAACTTTTCTAGCGATTTTACTACTGCCAATGTCTCAAGCTCGAAACTACTAAGTTTGGTTTCCGATTCTGTAGTTTGAGAACTATAATAGTAAACGGGATGGACTTTTTCATCGAATTTTTGAAATAAAATACCGGCGTAACCATGTGAACTTGCATCTGTATGTAGTTGTGTCTCACGACCTCTTTCAAAAATTTTTAATACCGGCGAACTCGTTAATATGTCTTTTAATTCATTAATCGTAGCGATTTCTCGCGGTGTAATAATAAACGGCACATCTTTATGCAATAATCGCGTTAAGGGCTTCGAGATAATTGCGTAATTCTTAATAAATTTTCGGAAATATCCGGTCAAGCCTAAAAATGATCTCATTTCGCTCACGCTTTTCGGGATTGGATAATTTCGAACAGCACTGACTTTATCCTTATTTGGTTTAATCTCTCCATTACAAATTTCATAACCCAAATACGTAATACTTTCTTTGCCAAACTCACATTTATCTAAACGCATCTTTAAACCGTATTCGTTAATTCGTTGAACACATTTTTCAAGTAGTAACAAATGATCGTCTAACGTTTCAGTAGCTAACAAAATATCGTCTAAGTAAATCTGGATTTCGTTATTTTGTATCATATCCTTAAATATTTCATGAACATAACGTTGAAACACTGCAGGACCGTTAGTTAAACCAAACGGTAATTTTAAAAATTCATATTGAGAATCCTGACGCACGAATGACGTATATTTAATTGAATCAGGGTGCATAGAAACATGGGAAAACCCGTTACGCAAATCTATTTTAGAAAAATATTTTGCCTTACTCAAATTATTTATTAAATCATTTATATGTGGCAGCGGAAATTTGTCTTTTACAGTAGCATTATTGATTTTACGATAATTTACGCATAACTGGTATTCGTTATTTTTCTTGCGGACGAGCACAATCCGACTTGTATATTCAGAATTACTGGTACGAATAATACCATTATTTATCATATCGTTTACTAAATTTTTAACTACATCACGTTCATGATATGGTAACCGACACGGTGCGCAATTTATTGGTGAACCTTGAAATTCGGGTTTTAAATGAATAACCATTTTTACTGAACACTCTTCTACTTCATTAACTGGTACGTTAGAATCGCGAACTATACTCAAAATACGATTTTTGTACTTAGGCAGAAGATTATCATTAATATTTAGTTCAAGTTCAAACTGTTCTACCGATATTTTACGATCTATCTTCAAATAAATATATCTTCAAATAAATTTATATTAAATACGGTATCTCGTTCAAACGTTATTTTATCTCGTTCGACTTTCCACGTAACGTTATCTAAAAAGTCTCGACCGATAATTATATCACATTCGATTGCGGTTTCTGGCACAATCAAAAGCGAAACATCAAAAAGTAATCCATCTATTTCCATTTTAACTTCCGCGGATTCGTCACAATTTAATTGTGTCCCTTGTAATCCAACAAGTGTTCTGTTGCACGGTGTTGTCGAAACAGGTATTTGCATAATACATGTTTTCTTCATCAAAGTTTTCGCAGAACCAGTATCAATTAAGGCAACAAATCTATTATTTTCGATAACCACCTGTTTATGATACTTAGTACACGATATACTGTTCACAATTTCTTTTACAGGTTTCTCCGGAACGTTCTTAACAATAGATATATTTGGACAATTTCGAGAAATGTGACCCGACTGTTTGCAGCGGTAACATAAAATCGGTGAACCATTACGAAAATTATGAAACTTTGGAATATTTTTCGGACTTGATCCTGGCAATGGCCTTTGGTTTTCTTCATGCGAATTTATATTTCTCTTCGGATTTTCAAATTTTTGCATACAACGTACATTAACAGCATTAGTGTGGTTTTGTAAAGACAATTCATGTTGTAATAATTTCATAGCATTTAACAAATCCTTTAAGGTTTTGTGTTGGCATATAACCATCTGTGTGCGAATAGTGAAATTTTCTATTCCGCGTATGATATGAGAAATGGTTTCTTCCTCGCTAAGATTTGCCTTTTTCGCTAGTAAGCATTTATCATGGAAATAATCTTCAAATCGTTCATTCTTCCTCCATTTACGTTGCCTAACTTTATCCACTAAATCGGCGATATCTTCATATGTAACGAACATCTCCAGTAGTTCAGCTTCTATTTCGTTCCACGTTTTACAACAAAGTTCCGAATTGGAATCGTACCAAGAACGGGCATTTCCTACTAACTTATTGGTAGCAAGTACTTTTATAGTATCATCAGGAATTTTATATGTATTTTTGAGATTATTTACTTTTTCGAGCCATTTTTCTATGGTGATTTGCGAATGACCACCGGATTGGGGAATCTGACTAGAAATTTCAGAAAAAGGAATCTTTGGAATTTCTTCGATCAACGACCTTGATCTCAACTTCTCGATTTCAAGATCCTTTCGGACAATTAATTGCAGCATCTGGGACATTTGATTTACTAGCATATGTAGATCCAACTGGTCACAAGCTGTAGCTTCTTCATTCTGAATTTAATTGTGCAATTTGAACCACTGATTCCCATGAAAGGCATGTTAAAAAATTTCCTTTTTAATTTCAGTTTTGTTGCAAACTGTTCCGTTATAAAATTCGATTGAGATCCCGAATCCAAGAGCACTCTGCATGGATAGAATATCCCGTCAGCAGCTTGAACTTGTATGACCGTAGTTGAAAGTAACACATGTGGTTGCCAATTTGTTGTCGCTGTATATGCGGCTGTTGTCGCTGCTGAATGTGCAGCTGTTGTTGCTGTATGTGCGACTGTTGCAGCTGCTGAATGCGCAGCCTCTGTTGTTTCCCTGTGCCTGGTTGCTGATGGCTGCTATGACGGCTGATGGTGTCCGGTCACGGTTGCTGTCGTAGAGTGGAGAAGAGAGTTATGACTCGCGGAACAATTAAAATACTTTCGGGACGAACACTGATTGTGTGTATGTCCGCTTCGCAAGCAGTTCAAACACAAATGTGCCTTCTTCGCTTCAGTCATTCGCTGCTCAACTGATTTTAAAAACCTTAGACAGTTATAGATATTGTGTCCCTTTGAACATACTGGACAACCCTTTCTTTGACTGATGAATGCTTGTGTATGCCGTTTTCCGTCCTGTCGAGGTTTTGCTGCAGTAGCTGTTTGATTCGAGCTGACTGAAACTGGTGGTGCTACCGCTTCTAGCACACGGCATTTTTGTTCTAAAAATTCGATCATCGAATCAAGTTAATTTTGAATAAAACATATTAACAACATTCTACGTGCCTTTGTCAGTTAGTTAATTTGTAATATGCGATTGTGTACATATTATTTTGTAGGTATATTTACAAAATATGTCTCTACACATTTCTTGTAAATTTATTTTTTCATTTGTTCTTGTAAAAATATACGTAAATTACATGATAATACACAAAGTCAGTGCCTGACATTTAAAAAAAAAATATAGAAACTCTCAAATGACAAATCTCCTAGTTTCAGTTATCTTTCGTTTCTATTTTTTTTTCTCCATCTTACTAGCTTTGAATTTGGTTCTTTCAAATTCATTATCCAAGTGAGTGGTTTATGGTCCGTAATGATAGTAAACTTTCGTCTAAATAGGTATGGTCGAAAGTATTTGCAACTTCAGACTATTGCTAGTAATTCCTTTTCTATGGTCGAATATTTGCATTCGGTTTCATTTAGGATACGAGACGCGTAGCAAATGGGCTTGTCGGAACCTATGGGTCCTTGTCTTAGGATGGCTCTGATCGTGAAATTAGATGCGTCGGTTGTTAGGTTAAAGGGCTTGCTGAAATCGGGATATGCTAATATGGGGCCGTTTGTTAGCAAGGTTTTACAAAATTCGAAACATTCTGTATATTCTTTATCTAGTTCGATGTCTTGATTTTTCTTTAGCCGCTTTGTTAGGGGTTTCGTGATTTTAACAAAGTTGGGTATGAACTTCCTATAATACCCTAATAGTCCTAAGAATCCGTTTAATTGCTTTTAGTTTTTTGGAATACCTGGATAAACTGCAAACAAAGACGTATAAATTATTGGATAACTCAGGCTCTCTCGGGGCATGGTTCTTTTGGAACTGTTACATTGAAAACTAAGAGAACAGTAACCTCAGCACACACTCTTTTCGAATGTGTTAGATATGTATGCTTCCGGTAAAGAGCAAACACAAGAATCGCAAGAATTTAAGCGGACCATTGACGTTAGAACGGTCGTGTCTTACGGACTTCGGTCGCACGTACCGACTTATGGACTTCGGTTACATGCAACAAGTTCACTCGTGAAATCTGTCCGATCGTTCGGTCGTTATTGGCCGCAGAATGAACCATACAGTCAGTCATGTCGTAAATCCGTTGAAAAAGTGATCGAATCGTAGGACACTATTGCGTAAGTCGTAGAATGTGTGTTGATTGGATAATTCTGTATGGCTGCTATTTTATTTGGATTGGCTTTTATGTCTTGATCCGTGACTAAGTGTCTTAAGAATTCTACTTCTCGTTTCAAAAATTCTGATTTGTCTAGTTGTATTTTTAAGTTTGCGTTTCTTAACTTCCTGAAAACCTTGTGTAGGTTTATGATGTGTTCATCTAGTGAGATTGAAAAGATTCTTATATCGTCTATGTAGATCATACAAATATCTTTAAGATCCCGTAGGACATTGTCCATTACTCGTTGGAAGCTAGAAGGAGCGTTTTTTAGCCCGAAAGGCATTCGAACATATTCGAAATGTTTTTCGTTGCAAGAAACTTCAGTCTTGGGGATGTCTTTTTCCGCTACTTCGATTTGGTGGAATCTTGAGGGCAAATCTACAGTTGAAAAGTACATTGCACGACCCAACTTATCTAATATATCTGTAATGTTTGATACGGGATATTTGTCACTAATACTTTTTTTCATTTAATTTACGGTAATCTTTGACCATACGCCATTTTTGTTCGCCGGAGGCGTCTATTTTTTTTGGTACTATCCAAATTGGAGAGGACCAAGGTGGAAATGATCGTCTGATTATATTCTGCTCTAGAATTTATCTGTTTCCGGACTTCTTCCTTGTGGATTTCCGAGTAACGATAAGTTTTGGTGTAAATCGGGCGTTCGTCAACTGTGTCTATGTGATGTTTAATTTGGTTAGTGAACGTGAGTTTGTCACTGTCTTTGTAAAATATGTCGCTAAATTGTCTGATTAATTTTAAGAGTTTTTGTTTTTCCTCTATGTTTAAATGTTGTCTGTGAATGAGATTTTGTATGTCACGTGTGTTGTCTATTTTTGTATTGTAGCATTCTATTTGTTGTGTGGGTAAATTAGTTGAATGTTCAATGAACTGAATTTTTTTTACTTTCAGTGGTTGGTTTAAAAACAACTTTTGTGTCTTTTCTGAATTGTTTCTCACTAATAGATAAGCATGCTAATTTTTGCTAGGATAGATTCCTTCAGAAACTGTTAGGTTATGGCTTAGTTTAGTTTCGGGTATATAAATTTGTCTAATTGATCTACTGGAAGATAATAGAATTTGCAAGTTTCAGGTGGAACTGTAAATTCTTGTGATATATAACAGGGTTTGTCGAATAACTTAACTGTTAATTGGTTTCCATGTAAGTGTATCAGTCTATTCTTCACGTTGATTACTGCGTTTATTTTTGCTAAGTTTTTGTTACCTAAGGGACCGTCAAAATATGTATGAAATTTTCGCACACAGAAGTTAAATGTGTTATTTGATTGAAATTCTTTAAAACAAGGTAAATCGATTTTTTGATCTACAGTGAACGTTTCGTAAAAGTTTTTCATTGTTTCGGGTGGTATTTTATATTTCGGGTGATTGTTGACGATTTCCGGATCGATAAAACTAATTAGAACCGGTGTCGATTAGAAGTTTCAAAGTCCGATTATTGAATTCTACTTCGACGTAAGGTAGTGCATGTGAATTAAAATGACATTCTAGGTTTGATCCAGAATTGAGAGGTCCTGACAAAAAAATTTCATTAGGGTTTTCTTCACTACATTCGGGTTCTTGATAGTCATGATTTTCTAGTTTACAATTATATGTAGTGTGGTATGGGTCTTGATAGAATTGTTCTAGTTCGGGTTGATAGTCGAAATTGATTTGGTTTTCGTTTGTGTTGTGCAATTCTTGGGATGCAAAATTGCGATTATTTAAATTTACGTTAAAGAAACGGTGGCCGTTCGGTCTAAAGTTACTTTGGGTGGACATTGGGGTTGGATTTGGTAAGGGTTTACGAGGTTGTGTCTTGTTAGTTGGGCGCTGGATTGTTTGGTTGAATATGTCGGTAATTCGGATTATGTTGGAATGTTGGTGGTTTTAGTTGGTTATGAGTGGGTCTGTAAAATGGATTTTGTAACGGTTGGGTTAGGAATGGATTAATTGATTGAGTTTGGTTATTTGATGTATGCACAATAGGATCTCTAATGGGTATAGTTAGTGTGCTGTAAAATTTGGATAGTGGTATAATTTTGGGTTTACGAGTTTGGTGATGTGTGATGGAAGAGCTAGTACCGTATTTATTCCTTAAGTAATGTATATTCTGTTCTTCTATACAAAATTGGTAGGCTTATTGAATTGTGGTGGGCCTCATTGCTCGAATGCAAGAACCGAGGGGTTTTCTAAGACCGCTTAGAAATACTTGTAGTGCCATAGATTTAAATAAATTTATTTTAGATATATGCTTTCTGTAGTTTTGACTAAGTTTAGCATGGTGTTAAGTATCTCAATTATTTGGGCATGAAATATTTCTAATGTATTATTTTGTCTAATGTTATATAAGTCTCTTATTGAGTCTTAAGTCTCTTAAGTCTCTTACAAAATAAATAGAAATAAGTTGGATCGAAAAATATATCCCAAATGATTCGAAAGTTTGTTACCTCAGTTAAAGAGACCATAGACAATTTTTGTTGATAATTACTTCATATTTTAATCATTAAGTGCATTCATCCATACAAAAGTAACTCTAGTTACTACAATTAAATAACAGTGAATTATGTTTTTAAAATTTGAATGATATATAGGAAAAATAAATATTAATACAAAAATAAAAAAAAATAAAAAATTCAATTTAAAGCAATATTTTTATTAATTAAAAAGTTATTAAAATTTAAAAATAAAAACTATTCCCACCCCCGTAATATTTATTTATTATTATTTTCTTTTCCGTTACCCACCCTCTGCCCCCTCTATTTCCCCCTCTGTAGCCCCTGCTGTTTCTCCGCCATTCATTTCTTAGGCGCCATTCTCGGTGTTTTACGCCACTGTTACAACCTCTTTTGTTTTTTTTTTTTGGTTCTTTTTATTTCCTAAAAGCAAAAAATACATATGCAGTATTTCATCTATAATTTACTTAATAATTAGGAGAAAATATAAAATAATTTAAAATGTCTAAACTGTTGTAGTATTTTTCGATGGATTTTAAAATGTAAGGATAAATTGTTGGCTGTATTAGACGTTTATTTTGTAAAAAATTTCTTAATATAATCTATGTATTTATATACCTAATAGAAAATTTTGTGAAAAACTAACAGCCAAAATAACCTAATGAATTTCGATAGATAAGGTGTTTGTCAATAAAGGATTAATCCTAAGTTTGACTTAATTTAATCAGTTTTAAAAATTCGATTTTATTTCTGATTCTGAGTTCAAATCCTAAAAGTTTTAAGTCCTTTTAGATCACTAGTCAGTGACAAATGAAATATTGTAATTATTTCCATTTTACTGATTTTGGCAGCAAGCTAAATGTGCTCGTTTTTTTAAAGCATGTTTTAAGTTATGAATTGGTCAACATGAAGAATTCTTTTTCGTCTTCGTTTGCTGAATTTTCATTTGAGGGCCCTTCTTGCAACAAAGGACCCTCCTTGTTTACTATTGTATGATCATCTTTTTTTTCTTTTAAACTTATTACTTTCTGGTTCGTCTGGTAAATTTCAGCTATAATAATTTGAAAAATAAAAAAATAAATAAAATTCACATATATGTAAAAAGAGTAAGGTATATGATTTTATTTCAACTTTGATGTTGCTTACAACGAGTCAAAAGTGTACATAATTTTTAATCTTTTTACTGTGAAAAATTGTCTAGACGCACGGTACTTTATTTCCCACAAAAGTAAAAAAAAATTGTATCTTGTACAATGTTAATATTGTTAATATACTTTTGCTAATAATGAAATTTATTAGCATCTTTGAGAGGAAGAGATTGTACTAATGGACCTATTATTTTGTATCGACCTGCTCGTTAACGGTTTGTAAATACATATCGCTATATTAAAATTACCAGTGATAACTTCGATCCAATTGAACAAAGTGGCTTATTTGAAGATACACCAATACCTCGTTTCGTTTTGCGTTTTTTCGAAGTTGCATCGCTGCTGAATTAGTACTAATTTTCACTGTGCGTCGTTAGATTTTCCAAGTTGCGTTTTTTTGGGTTCGAGTTAAAACGTAGTATTTTCGTAACCCTGAAACCTATCTTCGATCTTTAAATGGTTTGCTTAATTCACTTTGCGTCGTTGGAACGTAACCACGACGCAAACTAAGGTATTGGTGTATATATAAACATGCAACTGACGAGCAACGTTTTGTAATAAATACAGTTTTAGATGCAGTTTTGAGCGAGGCTCCCAAAACAAATGTATTTTGTTTAACGGCTCACGCAGTATATGGGAAGTATGGAAGGAGTTTGTTCAAAAAGCATTACTTTGTAAAATACGATCGCTGCATAAAAAATGCATTGCAAGTGCTTTTAATGGAATAGTTGCCAGGTTTTTGGATGGAGAACGCACTCTTCACAATGTTTTTAAATTTCCTATACCACTTCTAGAAACTTCTGTATCTGGCATTAAAATAAATAGCTCTGAAGCTGAACGGTTAAAAGCATGTTCAATAATTATTATTGATGAGATTTCCATGTCCCCAGTTTTTGTTCTTAACATAATCGATAAGTTACTTCGTGACATTATGCGACCGGATAGTAAAGATGTAATTTTTGGTGGAAAAATTGTTTTATTGTGTGGTAATTTTCGTCAAACAGTAGTTCCAATCACAATAATTGAACACTGTAAAGTCTTATAAGCGCTGGGGGGAAATTCAGCAACTCACTTTGACCAGAAATATGAGAGCTTTGACAAGTGAAATTGCTTTTTTCGAGTTCCTTAAATCAATTGGTAATGGCAATTCAAATTTAGCAGAAGATTTAGGTTCAGATGTTTTGGAAATACCCCAGTGGTTGCTAGGTTCTAGTACAATAGTTGAAGATAATTATGGCAATCTCCCTAACATCCTTGACACGTCTGAGATTACTGATAGAGTTATATTAGCACCAAAAAATGAAAATTATCATTCAATCAATGAACGTATTTTAAAAGTGTTAATTGGTGAAAGAAAAGAATACTTCAGTGTTGATCAAGTTTTATCAGATGAAAATGAACATAATACATTCCCAACTGAATTGCGCAATAGTTTATCAGTTAGTGAGTTACCACCCCACAAATTAATTCTTAAAAAAAACGCTATTGTGATGCTTACAAGAAATATGAATACATCAAAGCAATTATTAACGGAACACGAATGCGACTATAAAAACTATACCGCAATTCAATCGACTGCGAAATTTTAACTGACTCATCAAATGGAGAACGTATTCTTATTCCACGTGTACACCTAACAACATTTGGGACTCTTCTGTCATTTAAGTTACAACGTACACAATTCCCAGTAATAGTAGCTTTTGCCATGACTATTAGTATGGCACAAGGGCAGTCATTAAGTAAAGTTGGAATATATTTGCCCAATCCAATATTTTCTCATGGTCAACTGTATGTGGCAGCGAGTAGAGCACGTTTCTTTAATGGCTTGCGTTTTTATATTACAGAGACCAGTGAACAAAGACATATAGAGAAAAATCACAAAGTTTATACTAAAAATATTGTGTATAAAGAACTATTGTAATAAGTGAAACAACAAAAAAGTATTTGTAAATATATAATGTTTGCTTGATATAACAAAAATTGCTCGATTTGGAGCAACGGGAGCCATTAATTTAATATTAAAACAATTGTACATTACGACAAAAACTAATAAAAAATAAATAAAAATTTATAAAGACTTAAACGATTCAAAAGGTTATACAATATATTGTTGCGTTAACATGTCCGTATTAACGAAGCGTCACCCTTTGAAAGCCCTAAAAGATCCCTCACTTAATATTAAATAGATATTTAATACTCCACCCGACCATAATTGAATTCCCGTAAGCGTCATAACATTTAAGTAATATTTTTCTTAAACTTTATAATTTAAAATTATCCGATATTGCAGAAAATAATATATATATACCACTGGATTAAAAGGTTTATTTTAATCTTTTATATTAATTATTGTTAGAAAATCTGTAAAAGCCTTTTGACTAGGGAAAGCGAGTAAGTAGGGTAAGTGGAACAATTGTCCGGGTTCCGAGTTTAAAAAGGGGCTTCATAATCTCGATTAAGGGCTCGGGGAAAGCGAGGTGTTTTATTATATTTTTTTGCTTACCAATTGTATTCTTGGAAAAACAAATATTTTATTATACTCAATAGCTTTTAATTTTTTTCGTCAGTTCTATCTTTAGTAATAAATTAAGATAGAGATTAAAAGTTACACTTTAATTCCTCGTTGCATATTATCTATCAAATCTACAATTAATTTACAAAAAAAAAAAAAAAAAAAACTTACAGTCTGTTAATTTAATTTTTTTATCGCTTCGGCCATTTTTTCTTGATTCATAATCTGGATGATAATAAATTTTTATATATAATTTTTGAATAAATGAATAAATCTTTAAATAAAAATATAATATACGTTTACTTTTGATTAAAATAAATTTAAATTAGTAAAAATTTAAATTTTGAAAGGTATTATTAGATAAAAATAAATAAAAGTAGATATTACTATTTAGAAAAAAATGTATATATATTTTAAGCCTTTTTATATTTACTCAGCACTAATATTTAAATAATATACGTATTTAAAAAATTATGTCTATCAATAGATACATGAATTATTAAATTAAAATAAAATTCTTACCTTTTCAGTTTTTTTTTTTTTTAATTTTTTTTTTTTTAAATATTTTATTTTACTATGTCCTTCAAATGTAGGTACATTCAGTACTGACAAAAAAAATATGTTCTATTATTCCATAAACAACAATAAAAAGAATTAATTTGAAAATTTAATTACAATAATGCTTAGCAGTTAGCAGCACTAAATATATTCAAAAGTTTTCGAAAATATACAATTTTCTATTAATAGAAATAAATTGTAATTAATTAAATATGTATAAACACACATATATACATGGTAAATTTGAAAATTTAATTACAGAAATACAGTACTAAATTAGTAAAAACTTAAATTCTGAAAGGTATAATTAGATAAAAATGAATAAAAGTAGGTATAACTATTTAGAAAAAATATATATACATTTTAAGCCTTTTTATACTTACTCAACACTAATATTTAAATAAAATACGTATTTAAAAAATTATGTCTATCAATAAATACATGAATTATTAAATTAAAATATTATAAATTCTTACCTTTTCAAATAGTTTTTTTTTTTTTTTTTTTTTTTTTTTTTTTTTTAATATGTTTTGCAGTATATTGCAAATGAAGGTACAACATTCAATACTGATAGAAAAAAGATGTTTTATTGTTCCATAACAACAACAATAAAAAGAATTAATTTGAAAATTTGATTACAATAATACTTAGCAGATGGCAGTATTTTACATACAATTTAAACGTTTTCAGAAATGTACAATTTTTTTATTATTTTTTATTTTTACAATACATATAGTTACAAACACAATATAGAAATTTTTATTATTTTATATAAACACACATAGATACATTATAAATTTAAAAATTCAATTATAGAATTATAGTAATATTTAGTAGATTAGATACATGGCGACATTATACATATTTAAATCGTGACGTCATCCATTTCCTATCCAAAACAGAGCGGGAAACTTCAAAATTAATTATCACATGTTTGAGTAAATATTTTTGAGTAATTATTTTTAATAAGTTACATGTGCGTTTTTTAACGCCTAGTTTTGAGCGTTAAATGACGCGGCGTTTTTTAACACTGATCCCCGGCTACGCTGATCGCGGGTACACGAGTATAATACAGCGGTACAGCGGTATAAATAACGTCATTAATAAGGCGTTAAATGAAGCCGGTTTTCAAAAGAACTAGCTACATGTCCAGTTTTAACGTAGTTTCTTATATAATCTCCATCAGTGCAGAATTCACAGGCTTGTAATTTATTTTACTTTAAAAATAAGCATTTTATTAAGAAAAAATTATGGCAAAATTAAGTATGACTTCAAAGGCTATTATTTCATTGCTGATTGTTAGACGACGTCGCCGTAAACAGAAACGGCAGAGAAATTGGTGGAGACATCCAATGATTAGCGATCGATTTTACAAAAGGCAATTTAAAAATACGCACAAAAAACTAAAAAATTACCCGTATTTATTTTTTGACTATTATCGTATGTCTATCAATTCATTTCAATATCTTCTGTTAAAAGTGGGTAAAAAAATTACCCGTAAATATACCGTTATGCGAGACAGTCATGGAACTGAAGAAAAATTATCGGTTACTTTAAGGTAAGTGTTACTTATAGATAACAAAATACAGACCATACTAATCTTTAAGTAATTTTATTTTAAAAATAAAAAAATACAAAATTTTACATTAATATGTACTGCAGAAAAATACAAACAAAAAATATATATACACTTTATTCTTTATTTTTCTAAAGATATTTATTCTAAATCAATGAATGATTCCTCTGATTCAACTGATTAGGGTGTTGCCGTTGATATCGAATACGGAGACAACGTACCTGATGTGGAAGGTAAATTGGTGTCGGGGATTATTATAATATTTTCTATTCTAGGTTGGTTCCTGTTATCCGTTGTGCCATCGCTTTGCAATAATTGCATTATTTTTATTTGAAAATCTAATTTATCGTCATCATTTAAAGCGCTTACTCTGGGCAACAACGATAACAGGAACATTCTATCCGAATTTTCACTTTCAGGTTTATGCTGTTTTAAAATATTCAAAAGTTGGCTTTCGAAATGATCTTCAGTTTTTTTTTCCTTTGGTAGCGGAGTAATTTTTCTTTCTTGTGGTCGTGGGCTTGTGGTCATAACATGACTAGTGGTAGCTTCATCTGGAGGTTGGGTCTCGTCTTCTAGAATGATGTCTTCCTGGGATTCGCCCATATTACCGAAAGTTTTGAAAAAATTACTTTAATTATAATATTTCACAATTTAAATAGAATATAAATTTAAAAATATTTAATCTTAAAAACTCACTTTCGAAAGAAACTCATTTGTTTGTGGTAAATGTAGGGTTTCTTTGTATCTGCAGCGGAACCAGATGGCGCAGGCTTTAATGATTTTATATAGGCGTCTTTCAAATTCTTCCATTTTTTCTGTATTTCTTTTCTTATAAAATAAAATTAAGCACATTTATTTACCACGGCTATCACGAATAAAATCTTTACAATTTTATAAGCTATACATTGATAAACTGATATAGGTATGTTTATATTTTTTAGGTATTTAGCCACTGGATGCTCGTTTCGATTTTTATATTTTGAATATCTTATTGGACGTCAAACGATAGCAAAGATTGTTAGAGAAACTTATGAAACAATTTGGCAAGAACTATGGTTAGAATACATTAAACCACCGACCACTGAAGAATGGGAAAGCACCAGTGATTTGTTTGAAAAAAGGGCCAATTTTCCCCATTGTGTGGGAGCAATCGACGGCAAACACATTAAAATAGTTCAGCCACCACACAGTGGAAGTAATTTTTTTAATTATAAAAAGTATTTTTCTATAGTATTAATGGCAATAGCAGACGCGAACTATTGTTTCACTTACATAGATGTAGGCGCAGTTGGAAAAGAAGGGGATTCAAACGTATTAAAAGGTACTAACATCGGGCAAAGTATCTATTCCGGCAGTCTTAATCTACCAGTACCAAAACCACTTGAAAATGAATCCGAATTAAGTTCATATGTTTTTGTAGCTGATGAAGCCTTTGCGCTATGCCAAAATGTAATGCGACCTTATCCACGAAAAAATTTAACATATAAAAAAATAAGTTTTTAATTATAGACTTAGCAGAGCTCGAAGGTTTGTGGAATGTGCATTTGGCATTTTAGCTAATAAATGGCGAATTTTTCACCGTCCCCTTGACGTTGAAATTGAGTTCGCTAATATTATAGTAAAAACATGTTGTTTGTTACACAACTTTGTCAGAAAACGTGACGGATTCGAATTTCAAGATACATTGTTATGTTGTATGGACAGTTTAACATGTCAAGGAACTAAAGGAAACCAAAAAGGAATTGATGTACGAGATCATGTCCTTCGTGATTGTTATTTTCATTGAAGATCCAACCTTTGCTTGAAGATCCAACCATCCACGCACCCAATAGCATCCACACCGTACGATTCTCTTGTAGATCTGTGAACAAAAACAATAAAGTCTTAATTTGGCAGTAAAATCGGAAATAAAACATAACCTAACACTTTCCAATATTATTGTTTTACTAATTAGGTATACCTGACACTTACATAGAAAAACAGTATAATATAACAAGTAATACTTACAAAGATGTTTTAACATTCCGGAATCCGGCAGAACAGAAATCTGAGTTACATGCAAAGAACTTTGCAAACATCATTAAATCAATTTTTAGCAGATTCGTACTATCTGCTTTTACAAAACCGATTTGCATTTTAACAAATAAATAGGTACAAATAAAATGGACTGACGAAAGAACAAAATTATTACTCTTTGAAGTTGATAGATATCCAAGTTGATAGATATGTACCTAGCTGTTTACATTGAATTTGACAGTTTCGGTACAGAAAAGCATACTTATGTTATATCTGAAAATATCAATTGTGTTAAAAAAATATTGAAAAGATATTACTTAATACAGTTTCTTTAAGTTATTTCCTTATCTAGAACAGTACAGTAACAGCTTTACAGGAGCAAGTTATTGACAAAATTTTACCATTTTTTTTCAATTACACCACTAGTTTCATGAGGAGATTGACCTATTTGAGACGTTTATAAACATGCAGCACTTAGAGTTGCACAGTTTAAATCTTCTTTAATTATACCACAGATTAGAATATGCTTTGCTGCTACTATTTTCAATCTCATATTTTTTGTCTTATTTGAATAAAAATTTATTTCATTTAATTATTATGTCATTCACCATAAACAAAATTCAAATAAGCCAAACCTGTGTCAGATTCGAATAGTATAAACGAACAAAACAATTTAAATTTTCAAATTTTTGCCAAATTCATATTTTAAATTTAATTGTTATAAATTAATGATTTATTTACATATTAAATTTATCAACATAATTACCTATTTAATATTTGAATGCAATCTAAATGTAATGTAATTAATACTTATAAATTTTTATTGAAAAATTTAATATTATTAACTTTTCTTAGAATACTTAGTTGAAAATCATAGTTATCTAAGATATTTTTATTACTTATGTGTACAAATACATAATGTGTCCTTTATACAATAAAATAAAAAATCCGTCAATATTTTTTCAACTTAATAATAAAATAAAAAAGAAATTTAAACGGAAGTTATATTTTCAGCAAATTTTAGTGATATTTAAAAATATCTACAAAAAATGAATTAAATTACATAAGGAATATTACATTAAATATTCTTTACACTTTACGCTTTATATATTGTGGAAAAGGCCACATAATTAATTTCAAATTGTCATCACATAAAAACACAAAACTGGGAGTTTTCTTAAAAAAATAACATGAGATAGAAACACGTATGGATCCTGGGTGAGGGAGTGGATCAAATGTACATCGTCGATTGCCTTGCTTAAAAAAATTTTTTCATTACATATCACTCAAAAAGCTTCCTTTTTGAAAATGTACCATTTTAAAAATTGTAATGGAGATAGTTTGTCCATATAATAAAAAAAGACAACAAATATCCCTTTGGAAATTTTTTAATCCATTTCTAACAAATTTCTTAATTTTTCTCTGGAATTAATTTATGTAAAGTAAAAATTCAAAAACATGTCCTATATATTATGGCCGCAAGCTCAAAAGACCGTCAGAAACTGAGGTGAGGAGAACACAAATTGTATTATTTCCATAGTTACTAACCAAACCAAGTAATTAAGTTTTTATAGGAGTGAGTGAGTAAACTTCTATTTATTAATATGATAGACAAAGATAAATGCAGATATAGATAAAAATGGTCTTTTTAGCTTGCGCCCATAATAATTTTTTTTCATTTTTTAAATGGTATAAAAAAATTTAAAAAGTTGTTTAATTCTGACAGAAAACTTAGTTTTTTGGCAAAAAACTCCCGAAAAACCTACTTCTGGGCATCCGATGTGTCTGGCTAAAGAACTTAGCCAAGCCAGATCAAAATTGAGTCTCCATACGAAATTTCATAAACATTAAACGTTTCATTCGAAAGTTATCGTGGCGACACACACACACACACACACACACACACACACACACGTATATATATATATATATATATATATATATATATATATATATATATATAAATTTTAGTGAATATCATTTTCGTATTTTAGGGATATCAAAACATATTTCTGTTATGGTCCCGGGCTTAGGTCGTATCATCACACCTGCTGTAATAGCTGAATTTCCAGTTTTGGAAATTCGCTAAAATAATAAAATTGTAAAAAAGTAGGTAACTTTAAACGACTGTATCTCAGCTAGTTTTTATCGAAAATATTTTTATCGGTCACCACTCTGACGGAAATTGCATCAGCTTTTTAACCAATGCCTATACCTAAATTCACTCACAAGGAGATGCACCCAGAGTGAAATTCGGGATTTTGATGAAACTTCGCTGGTGTGTAGTATAGGTAAAAATAAGGGACCCATATTTTTTTTTATCGGCCATCGTCCACGTTTAGGGGGTCAAACCAGCCCCTAAAGTTGGGGGTTCAAATCGTATTTCTTAAGATATCTCGAAAACTATAAGAGATAAAGGAAAACTTTAAATTGATGAAATGTTACTCTTTGAAAGACCTATTCACCTGTATAGGTTAAACCAGGGCTGGGTTCATAAGGGGGCTGGAGGGGTGAAAATGGGGGTAAATTTTCTTGCACAGCCTGAATGGTTCAATGTATCAAATTTTTACCACTATAAATAGAAAGAGCACCCAAATTAGGGGATATGTGTTTTTGCGTTTTTTCGAAATATGTGTGGTATCCAAGCCACATAAGGAAGAATAACATAGGGTAGATTATATAGTATTATTATTATTGCAAATACGTCCTATATTTCTTTATATTTATGTTTATTTTCATCATGAAAATGTAAATTTTTACTTTCCGATAATGATTCATGTATTTTTCAGTACTTACTTAATTGGTAATTTAGCCATGTGTATATTTGGTTACTCATATTCGATATTTTTTACACCTATTTCTGCCCCTAAACGTGGACGATGGCCGATAAAAAAAAATACGGGTCCCTTATTTTTACCTATACTACACACCAGCGAAGTTTCATCAAAATCCCGAATTTTACTCTGGGTGCATCTCCTTGTCAGAAAAAAAGTGCCGCACAAAAATTAAAAAAAAAAAGAAAGAAAAATTGAAAAAATTTACTTAAGTGTCGATAAATTTACGTCGTTCATAAAAACCTACGGTTAAATTTAATAGCACTTTGTGAATTTATCATCTTTGGGGTACAACTTAACAGATGAAACAATAAAACAGCTGTTACGAATTAGTTCCTTATTCAACTACTTAGTCAATAGCCTAAAACGATGGAATTGAACAATGCCATTCTAGATTCCCACGAGTTACACTGAGTTCTAATTAACAAGTCTCGAAAACTTGAAGAAGCGACTACTGCCTTTTTAATATTATATTGTGCGGCTTCAGCATACAAACCAGAACTAGAAAAAACTACTCCTAAGTAATTAAATTTATTAACTATTTCGATAGGTTTATTATTAATACAGAACTGTTTCAAATATTTGGAAGGTCTGCCACCTTTTCTAAAAATTAAAGCTTTTGTTTTTTGGCTATTGATGTCCAAGGCATTAGTAAGACAATAGTTATAAAAAACATTCAGAGCACGTTGTAGGTATAGCGGAGATGTTGCTAATAGGGTAGTATCATCTGTGTACAATAAATGAGATACTTCTCTTTGATACAGACGTACACCGCTAACATCGTTGTTAGAAGGGTATTTACCGAGATCACTGATGAACAAAACAAATATCAGTGGGCTAATAGAATCGCCTTGGAAGACGCCTCGCGTTACCTCATTCGTAAAGATTACGGTTGTAATTAGAATACAGACTACTGATGACCGCGATAATTTTTCTACTGACCCCCAAGAAACATAACTTTCTCCATAATAAGTTGTGATCTATGGCGTCAAAAGCTTTTTTAAGGTCAATAAATGCCACGTAAAGTTTTCCTTTCTTTCTTTCCAGGGTAGAATGAATTAAGGAATTTAAGAGAAATATATTGTCCTGACAGCTTCTACCTTTGCGAAAGCCTGACTGATAGTCTGTAAATATTGATACCTCTTCTGACCAGTTTGATAATCGTTCGGATAATAGTCGCGTGAATATTTTAGTGATTGAGTTCATCAGTGCAATTCCGCGATAATTATTTGGATCCATAAGATTACCTTTTTTATAAAGTAAAAACAGTTTGCAAATGGCCCATTCTTTCGGAACTAATTCAGATTCAAAAACAGTGTTAAATATATCAAGCAATGTAACTTTATAATTATTAGGTAAATTTTTAAAGAACTCATTCGGGATTGAATCCGAACCAGGAGATTTTTCTTTTTTTAGCTTGATAAGAATATATTCTAATTCATTTATAGAAAATTTTGTATCTAAAACCGGGTGAGAAGCATCCTTGTAAAGTTCTATTATATTTTGTTTTGGTGGATACAGTGAACGAAAATGTTCCTTCCAGGTGTGTGGATTAATCTGATTTGCATAATTATTACCATTTTTAAACCTGAACTGACAGACCGTTTTCCAGAATTCTTGACTATTCTTTGAGTTTGTAATTTTTTCCTTAATGTCGATAAAATAGTTTTTTTTTCTTCTGATTTATAGTAAGCGTATAGTATTTCTTAGCCAGTAAATAAAATTGTAGATCGACCCCGATTACAGATTTCTTTCTAGCTTCTTTGAATGTATCTCGAACACATTTTGTGGCTTGTTTGCAGCTTTCGTCGAACCAAACTTTGTTTTTACTCCAAGTACTATGACCTTTGTAAACTTTCCTATCCGTATACATGTTTAAATTTTGAGCAACTGAATAGATATTCTCAATGAAGCTGTTGTATACTGGATAAACGGACACACTACTCGAAATACACTCAGTTTTAGATAGCAAGTTTATCATGTAACTTTGTTGTTTTTCGTTATTCCATTTTAGGTGACGAATATTTGATGTAATATCATCAGAGTTAATATTTGATTTTGAAAAATGATTATTATAGTTTGAAAAAACGTTAACTGATAGCAAACAAGGCCTATGATCTGACAATAGTGGTAAATTTAAAACCTCAAAGTCGTAAATATGCATCAAAGCACGAACGTTTACCCAAGTTAAATTTATAGTACTGCAGCCCAATTTACACAGATAAGTAAACTGTCCGTCGGAATCAGAAATACTTCTACCATTTATAATAAAGTAACCAACATCATTCATAAATACCGAGAACTGTTTACCTCTCACATTTGTGACCTTATCCATAAATTTACGAGAGTCATTGAGAGAAGTATTTTCAAAAATTTCCGTGATACCAATTCTACAATTCTACAATTTATGTCACCCACAATAAATATTGGAATATCGGAAAACTGATCATAAATTAATAATAACAAATCTCTAAATAAATCTAGAATTGTATTTAAATCTTGACTGGGTTTGAAATACACTAAAATTAGAATAAATGATGTGTTCGGAGTTGAACATTTAACTGCTATACACAAATTGGATGAACCGATTAATTCACAATTCATACATTTTTTCACTAGAAGTAGTAAACCTCCACTGGCTCTTCCTAAGGACTTGATTTTGGTAGCGTACGAGTTAAAACAAAAATAGTCTTTTAGTAAATCAAAATTTTTGTTAATGTCCTTGCCTAAAAAAGTTTCACACAAACCTATCACACTGCAGTTATTGAAATACGATCGCGAATTTGAATCCATATGTAGGAAATTATTGATTCCGTGACAGTTCCAAAAAGCGATTTTAAAAAAATTGTTTACATGACCTATATTATGTGTATTTTTAAATGATGGTTCATTAGGTGTTTGTTTATTGTTTTGGTTTGCTTGCCTTATCACCGAGAAGAGAAAGTGAGATCTTCTGGCTGCTGGTGTCTTGTGAGGAAGACACTGAATTAGCATGAGGGCGGAAAAAATTGTCTAATGTTGAGTCCATATAGATTCTATGGTTCTTTTATATTTTGTTGTCCCTGTATTTGCTTGAAAATACCAAGTTGAATGAAAATAACAGAACATGCTTCGTTGTCTTTGCAACCTTTGAATTATTTGAACCACAATTACTGCATTCACCATCCATTGTTTGAAGTTTGTTGAAATTCGTATCATACAATTTTTTCATTAAACGTCCGTCCCCCTTCCCTTGAGTGTATTATTAGAATAAGATTTTCAGTTACATTGGTTACAGTATGTGAACAAACTGTACATATGTATTCATATTTTAAATTATGTGCAAATTCATTTTTTACCAAAGTAAGACAATTACTAAAGTATGTTGTGAATTTTACGGCATCTTGTTGTTGAGGTAAACGGAATTGCCGAATGTTATTTCTTTCATCAACAAATAATCTTACTGACCGAGAGCTCAAAATACTACTTACTGAAAGATAAGCATGTGCAAGATTTGTTATGTCATTTTCAATTAATTCAGACATGATTACTCTTTGAAGTGGAGTTATATAAAACATGCACTGGCATACAACGTTTGCATAGCAAGAGACGAAGAGACCCTATCTGTATTATTGAAACCCACTGGAAACTTACTACTTTTTTTCTTTGCTTGGCGATTTTTTGGAGTATGGTAATTACTAATTGCCTTTACTGAGGGTTGAATTTCGACAATATTAATTTCATTTTGGCTTGCTGAAGTAGAACTGTCAGCATTTACTAATATCTGAGTGCTTCTGTCAATTGAATTAGATAAAAGGGATACTTCATAATGACTAACATCCGTTTGTTGTTCATTAGTTTTCGGATCTATTTCAGAATTTAAACCTTGGTTTAGAAGTGCAATTTGTCTCGCACTATCTGATACCGTCATGTTATTTAAATCATTGTTATCAAAAATTTTCCGGCCAACGCATACTATTGGTTTGTGATAACTGTAATAGATTTCGAAATATTGAGCAAATAATGTTGATATACTTGAAAAACAAACATCTATTTGTGTCATTCCGTTAGTTGAAAGTTGATACATAATTTTGTTAGTTAAATTTTTTGACATAAATAAGTGTTCAAATGTTCTCGATGATTTTCCCATCAAATTAATATTAAAATCTCCCATCACAATCACTTTATGATTTACAGTTGCTACTACATCCAACATTCTTTTAATTTGATCTCTTACTTGAGTTCAGTGCTGCCAACTGTAGCTGATTAAAAATCCCAAAGAGCTGCTTAAAAAATCCCATTTTTTCTACAAAAATCCCATATCTTCCAAAATGCAAAAATTTCTTCCAAGACACTAGTTTCAGTTTTTTCTTTTTAAGTAGTACAAGACCCCAAAAGGCTACGCACACCCTTTGTAACGCCTTTGCATCTTAAAATGGATTTTCCAAAATAAAACATTGTAAATAATTGTTAATGGTTTATTGTAACAAAATAGTATATTTATTCTTTGTTAACTCTTTCAAACAAACCATATGGAAAAATATTTTTGTCTCAAAATGCCGGACTTTTTACTGCCAGTCATAAGTACAATAGATAAGGTTGCAAAAAAAGAAAAAGAAAAATATCAAAAATCCCAACATCAAAAAAGTGAACCCTAGGAATTTATAAAATATAAATTATACTAAACTATGTTGATAAAATTGAACATTATTTAGAGGTATACCGTATTTTGAAAAATCTGTCACAGATGGCGGCACCTGTACCAGAGAATATATACATATGACAGCATTTTGAGCCGCCATATTGCAGGACGAGTGAACTCCTCTTAATCATTTAAAGAGTTAAGGGTAAGTTAGACTAGGCCATATTATATAAAAAAATCCCGCAAATTAGACCATTTATCCCTCCATCCCACGAAACCTCAAAAAAACCCGTGAATCGGGATAAATCCCGCGAGTTGGCAACACTGCTTGAGTTATCGCTGTTGTGGGTGGTTTGTAACCAGCACGAACATGAATATCATTAATTTTTAGTGCTACCAAGTTGCAAGATTTACTTTTTTCTTCACAATTGTAGTCAAAAATTAACTTAATTGATCCTGCTAGTTCTTTTTTAGTCGAATTTTCTCCGAAAAATTAGACTTATACAGTCTATACGATAAGAGCTGCGAGAGGCGAGAGTAGGGGCGCTATCCGTTTTCGGACCCGTAGAACACGAATATGTAGAAAAAAAAATGTCTGATATATATATATATATATATATATATATATATATATATATATATATATATATATATATATATATATATATATATATATATATATATATATATATATATATATATATATATATATTTTCCCGCCACCTTTTAATTTGTGTAGGGCCCCCCTATGGAAGTTAAGAGATGAAATTTGGTAAATGGGGCTCATTTTCGAGGCAATTCATACTATCAAAGTGGGGTCAAATTTTGGGCAAATTTTTTTTCTGACCCGACCTTTAAGGGGGTGGTGGGGGGCGGAAAAGCAATAAAACTTTTCCAAACCGGTTTTAAATAATGTTTCGGTCAATTATCTACAACATATCCAAAATTCAGCTTCCTAGGATGATATGGTGGGAGTAGAGGGGGGAAAAACGATTTTCGCTGGATCTAACAGACCCCCAGCCCCCCAGAATTAACGTAGAGGGTTGAAATTTGGTGTGTTGATAAAGTTCGTACCTAGGTTGTGCTTTTTGGAGGTTTTAATATTTTACCCCCACCCCCCTCATTTTTAAGCTACAATTTCATGCATTTTCGACGTTTTCGAAGTTTGTACCACTCGCACAGGTCACCCGAATAAACCTAGAGGGCTGAAATTTTGTATTCGGATTGAGTTAGTATCAAGGGGGTGCCTTTTGGGGGTCTCGACTTTTAACCCCTACCCCCACCATTTTTATACCCAAAAGAACATGATTTTTCTTGTTTTTTAACAGTTTCGTTCGGATCAAAATCTCCCCAAATAAACCTAGAGGGTTGAAATTTGGTGTACAGGTTAAGCTAATAGCCAGACACTGTTTTTTGGAGGTTTCAACTTTTAACCCTTACCCCCATGATTTTTACGCCAATATTTCCTTAATTTTTTTGCTTGTTTTCTAACACGTCTAGAGACTCCATAAGGAAACCTAGAGGGCTGAAATTTTGTACGTGTATTCAGTTAGTATCCAGCTAGTACCTTGTAGGGAGTCCGCATCACTTTTCCCCCCACTTCACCCATTTTTACATCGGAATTGAATGCTATTGTTAAATGTGTTTTAAAAGCATTATGTTTATTCTAAATACAAGTAGGCGAATAGTAATTTTAAAAAATTTAAAAAAAAGTGAACTTACTTTTATGACAAATGAAATACATACATATTAAGTAATTTAAAAATGTTATTAAAGTCACTGTTTATTTATAAATTAGGAATTTTGGATTTTTAGTATTTATAAAATAGAAATTTTGGATTTTTTTGGAAAGAAAATATATCTTTATAAAGGCCTTCCAGTTTACTATTTAAGGTCCTTTTTTAATTTTTAAAACTAAAACATAAAGGCAATTAGCGGATAAACATGGGCAGGAATGTCCTCGTACGAATTGTGTTGGCTTTTTTTCTGCTACCTGTTTTCGGCACAAAATTGAAATTTACTGAGATACAGCCCTTAAATACTTAAAACCTTTTTTTAAAGCCTCGATCAGCCGAACACTCATCACCAGTTTTGAAACCAACAAAATGACAATTCGGTTGTAGACTTTCAATTACATTTCGCTTGTAGACATTCAATACCGACGATGAAGGGGAAAATTCGACTACCGTGATGGGGCCCCGCTGCTCACGGCGTTTTTTACAATATATGATAATTCCATAAGCATGACGTTCATTTCATTTTACATCTAGTCTGTATATTTCTGCATACCTATCCATCACTCATCACACAATCAGTACATAATGTCCATGTTTCTACCAATATTATTACAGCTGCAGCTGTAATAGAAGGATTTTCTATTAAACCTGCATGATGTTTTCGTAATGATTGTACATTATGAAACACGATAGAGAAATTATCACAATTATTTTTCTCTAAATATGTTAATTTCATTTGAACTAGTTTTAATTCTAGAGCTTCCTGTATGACTCTGGTTACTTCATCATTACTTGGTCGTGGAGGAATAAATTGTCCCCGAATATAAAGAGACCAGATAAAGATGTTACGTTGCTTAAAGCCACATACTGTTCATTTCGTTTCATGCCAGGTTTTAAATAAACTACTACAGAATTGTATGTTCCTCATTGACTTTTGTAGATTGTTATGGCTTTTGACGGTACAACGGGGAACTGTTTCCTTATCACCATAGCTACAAAATTTTTCCTAGGTCTTATATTTCTAACTAACATTTCATTGTCGTCAGTGTTTCATCAATGTATTTACTAACAGCAAACCTTCTAGAAGTAATTTTAGTCTCTTTACAACAATTGAATCATCAAATTTTATCCATGGTCGCAGTACATCTTCAAATGAATTTTTTCGATGTACTTTAATACACCAACTGCTCCGTTTGCTAATACATCTGTAACATTAATATTGTTTGTAAGCATGTAATGAACACCTATACTTAGTTTAATAAGTCGTGGCAAACCATAAGTAGATGTTACCTTTAATTCCTTAATAGTTTTCAAAATGAATTTCTAACTTCATCTGTTACTTTTCCAATTACTTTGTCAACTGCTGTAACAGTTATAACGTCAGTTCTAGTACTAAGTCTATACTCGTTAAATGAATCTACTTCTGCATTGCTCCTGAACAATCTAAGTGTTTCTGGTGATTCTGTAGGAATTGTTCTAGAATTGAACATTTCAATTTCTTCAGTTGAGGGTGTTCCCTTTGCCAAGTTATTTAGAGCAACAGCAAATTTGGCATCATCCTTTTGTCTCATAATTTCCGTTAAGAGATGCGATGAAAATTTTTCCCATAATGGATTACTGATAAGTTTACCATATACATTACTTGAATCTGGTTTAAATATGTATCAATCTCCAACAGGAGCTAACTGATTAGTCTCCAAACATCACAATAGATTTTCCTGCAAACGGTTTTTCAGAACGGAATGCTTACTTCATCTATAATTATTAGCTTTAAATCTTGAAGTTTTGATAAAGAGTGTTATTAACATTGCTACTAAGTGGAGGCATTTCTGAACCAAATTGATTTAAAGGTAATACAAATGCCAAATGGAGAGTAATTCCTTTAATGTTAAAAGCGGCTTTTCCAGTTGGCTCACAAAATAAAATTTCAGTGCTCTCAAGGTTTGTTCCCTCTTGAATATTATAATATCGGAGTAATGTTTGCTGAATTGCTTCAATTAGTCTTGATTTTCCAACACCTGTACCACCCAATACACATTCATAAATGGGTGTCTCATTTAGTTTATGGCAATTCAATATATGAAGAAGATATTTTCTTTGCTTTTCATTTAAAGATCATATCTACACATTCGTAAATAGGTGTCTCATTTAGTTTATGGTAATTCAGTATATCAAGAAGATATTTTCTTTGCTTTTCATTTAAAGATCGTACCATCTGATTGTAATGTTCGTCATCAATCATTCTTGGAACAGGAAACGCTAAATCATCGTCACTTTTTTTTGTTAATATCGATACCCATATCAACAAAAATGTATGTTTCGGCGCCTTTGTCATTCAGACTTTGAAAATCGTTTGGTTTTTCAAAGTAATCATCATTATCATCTTCATTTTCATTATTTTCTGCAACAAGATCATTGATTACTCTTTCAGTATCAAGTTGAACATCTTCACCTGTGTCACCATAAACAAATTTTGCTCTGTTTTCAAGAATGATGCCTTTAAACTGAACAAATTTTTCTTATGATTCACATTAAGGACATTTTCTTGTTTATTGGACCATGGTAAAAACAACATTATTTGTTCTCTAAATTATTTTCGTCATTTTCAATATTGTATTTCACATATCGAATTATTTTTGCTCTTTTTCTTTTTATCATTATCCGTCATTAACATTAACATTATCCGTAACATTAACCATATCATTAACATTATCCGTAAATTCATCAGTCTCACTCAAAAAATCAGTTTCACTTTGATCATGATCAGTTGCTTTACGGGATGATATGCTTGTGTAAGAGTAGAATGCAGCATATTCTGCAAGACACAAATTTTCAAGAATTTCTGATCTGTTTTCAATAATTCAAGTGATCAATAATTCCTTTTGAAAATTTCAGTTGATGTACTGGGAAGTTTTAACAAATCCCGTTTTGATTTTAACATTGAAACTCTTTTTTCGGGAGGACCAGTGTTTATAAAAACACATGATCTAGAACACATTGAAAGTGGCAATTCAAGTATGTAATAGACGGCTTCCTGTGCAGAGAATTCACTTACATTCAAAAATTTGTTTGCTAAAAAACGCAACTGTTCTCGTATGGAAAAATAACCTTTTTTTACTTTTTTTTATAGCATCTCGAAGAATCTTCGATACGCTTCCTGACTTTTATTAATATAGTTGAGAACATACATTGCACATGAATAAATATCAGTTATATATTGTATATCCATATTGAATATATGCAAGGAACGAATTTCTGCGTTGTATGCATTCATACGAATATCTTTGACACATCTCTTCAAAAAACATTTTGGTCTTTTTAAATTACTTCTAATAGCGAGGTAATACTCTTCTCCAGTCAATTGTAATTTACATAAGAATTCATCAAATGTGATATCTTTCTTTTTTTATACATATCGTCAAGTAACTGTCTCACCTGAGCTAATTTTTCTTTATATTTCTTCAATTCTGTTTCTGTAATAGAATTATTTAATGGTTCTAATATTTTGGTTTCTCTCATAGGAAAAGATCGGATGCCAAAACGGCATTTTTTCTCGTCTTTCTTCTTTTTCCAACATGTAAAAGTGTGCTTATATATTTGGAAATGTACTAATTCACGGAGAATTTCATTACTTATACTATCACATGCTATAAATTTATCGATAAAAGATACATTCCTTTATATTTTCCATATCGCCTTGTTTCAGTTGTGGAGCTCCTTTGAGCCATAGTAAGGAATGTGTATGAGGAGAACCTCTTTGTTGAAACTCTATTCTTGTGTAATTGTCTTATAATATAATTAACTTTTATATAATATAATTAACTTTTATATAATATAATTAACTTCTTAATATTCCATGTTAATTGCTTCATATTCAGTTACATCAGCATTATCAACATTTTTTTTTTTAAAATTACAAGAAGTTCTGGACATTTGGTTTCAGATGGAGATAAAGTCATGAATGGTGTAGGATGACCCAACTTTTAAACATAGCAAGCACTTCCTTTTTTTGTTCCCAAAATGCAGGTGAACCTCTATCAGGAATAAGTGCTTTATATCCACTATCATGCACAATTATAGATTTAAGAAAATCATCAGATAGTATATTTTGAACTGTTGTATTTTGTCTTCTCTTGCTTTTTCTCATGCAAACTGATGTACTGTTTGATATATTTTGAGTGCGTAAATACGTGGAAGAAAAAAATAGTTTCTCAACTGACTCTGCTACTCTTCTATCTAAACGCATCAATTCAGATTTTACAATTTCTTGATAACTCATATGCTTTGGGTATTTTCTTGTTTCACCACCGTAAATCTTGATGAAGCTCATAGCTTCAGCGTTCGTATCTATAAACAGCGGAATTTGTTGAAATTTTTCTCTAGAGGCAAATACAATCGCTTCTGAGTGAAGAAAAATGTTATCTGCAGGAACGTTCAACGGTTCACTGTCGCTATCCGAATCAGAATCCGTGTTATCTATTAATTCATTATTGTTTTCAATTTCGGCATCAGCAGTCTCAGTTGCCAATTACATTGCACGCAAGTTCATAAACTTATTATAATCAATTTTAACGTTGGTTTTTTTGTATAGTGTGCAATTCTCTAAAACACGTAAAGCTTCAAATATAATGTTAGGTCGTACTGATCGGAATATAAGATATCGAAATATAAGATTATTTAACTTTTATATGACCTTTTCTTTTTTAATGCAATAGGAATCATATCAGTTTCGTGAGGTAATCGTGGTAAAACTTCAATATTTTCTGTAACATCTGTGGGCACTATTCACTATTCTTCCTTTAACCGAGTACTGTTGATGTGCTTCAAAAGTTCTTATTTGCTTGAAAGGTATTCTTGGACAAAGAAATCTTTCTTGTAATAAATTAACTCTTTTAACTTCAGGAGGTACATCAGGAAATTTTAATTCTTTATGGCAAAGTGAAAATTTTAGTATTTTCTTTTTGTATAAACTGTTTTTACATGTTGCGCATCAGTGGCGGTTATTCCAGGTATGCGGGGTAGGCGCCGCTTACCCTAGCTGTTTCTTAAAAACTGAAATAAATTTATAACGAAAATAACATTGTTTACAAAATAATTTAAATATACAATTTCCATAAGATTTACCTTACATTATTGCATATATATTGCACATTAGAATGCATATATTATACCAATTATACATACCTAATTATGATATACCTAAAATGCATAAATATGGTCCACAGTACGTGTTACATATAGACACGACCAACAATAGACCCTGTAGCCAGTCTATGTAGCTGTGTATAGGACGTACATACGCATATGTACCTACTCAGCTATGCGATCATCATCTGAGCATATCCGTGTGTACTGAATCTGCATATGTATATTATGTATCTGTGCAGTTGTATTAGTGGTTTATAATACTGGTAGTCCTTTGGCATGGTAGGCACCAGGATCGGCGCATATCGTATATTCGATAACAGTCGATGTAATGGCTATACTGAATCTACATATGTATATGTATATGTGCAGCTGTATTAGTGGCTTATAATACCGTATAGTTCTTTTCCATCGTAGGCACCAGGCTCGGCGCTTATCGTATATTCGATAACAGCCGAACTAACCAAATCTTAACTTGTGCTCTAATCACCTCAGCTTTTAAATTTTTTAGCATGCTTCCTATACTTATAAATTTATCGTTGCTGTCAACTGTGATTTGATTATTAAGATTTTATTACCTACTGTCTTTTTTTTAAATGACTAAAAAACAACGGTTGCGTTATTAACACAACATAAAGTAATTAACACAACTTTTTTTAAGGAATATTGACGAAAATAATTTTTCTTTAGACTATTGAAGGTAATTTAAATCGTGTTTATTTAACCTCATAAAAATATTGCTGGTGTTTTACTTTGACTGTGAAAGAAAAGTTATTCCATATTTTTATATTTTTCCTGAATCTTATATTTTCTACAACTCAGTTTGTTACAAAAAAGCGTTTGCACATCATTTTCCAAACTTCTTTTGATAAATATTCTAAAATTAGGTGGTTGTTTGATACCAAAAAAGCTTTTCTCTTGTATGTTATTCAGGCCCGGACTTAGCCTAAGTGGCGCCCGGGGCAAGGTCAAAAAATGGCGCCTCTGTAGAAAAAGTATTTCCTTTTTTCCTCCCAAAAAGCAAGTGACGAGCAAATGAAGAAAAAAACCTCACATACCTAATTTTGGCGCCCCTCAAAACCTGCCGCCCGGGACACGTGACCCGCCTGCTATTTTAGTACCTCTTTACACATTAAGTGTGATTTACCTTTTTGAAAGCGCATACCCAGTCTTAAAGCTCACGAGCCGCCACTGTTGCGCATAAATATCCAGTTTCGCTGTTAATGGTCATTTTGACGCACATTTTTTAAAAAAACTAATGGGTACATTTTGTAAAACTTTCTACACGATAGAAAGTTACGGAGCTTCTGAAAAATAAACGACAATATGAAACACGTGACGGTCCCTTCTGGGAATGAAAGTTTTCGTATTTCGATCTTTTCTTTTTTCTACAGATTTTAGTCTTCTTTATTGTCCAATTTTTAACTTTTCTCTATGAATATTTAAAGAATTTTGGTCTTTAAGTCTTTTTTTAATTGTGATCTTGAACAATATTATGCTTTTTTCGTATCTCAACTTTTTCCAAACGACGGCGTTGGCTATTGATCAACCTTTCCTGATGAATTTTCCTTTGTGCGGGAATTAGTAGCCGTTGTTGTTGGTATTCTATAAGTCTTTTTCGATGAATTTCTTTATTTTTTGGCAACGAAAGCCGTCTTCTGTAACATTCTCTAATTCTTAACTATGATTTTCTCGGTTTTGTTCTAGTTCCAGTTGTTTTCTTTGGCATTCTTTTATTCTTTCCTGATGTAATTTTCTTTTAATTTCATTTCGCAGGCATTACGGTTTCATTAGTCCTACTTTTTCTTTTTTCTTCTCTTTTGATCTTTTTTTTGATCAATAATTTTTATTTTCAGCTTTGGCGTTGCTATAAGTATCCATAAAAATAATAGTATCAAAAATAAGACAAGCAAGTATAGGAGAAAGCGAGAATAATTGATATAAGTAATAAAAAAAATTCGGTATTTTCACGATATCTAAATGTGGTTGAAAGGGTACTAGCGGATTGTCATTTTGTTGTTTTCAAAACTAATGCTAAGTGTCCGGCTGATCGGGGCTTTAAAAAAAGGGTTAGGTTTTAAGGGCTGAATTTCAGTAAATTTCAATTTTATGTCGATAGCAGTTAGCAGGAGAAAAGCCAACACAATTCGTACAGGCATTCCTACCCATGCTTATCCGATAATAGCTTTTGTGTTTTATTTTTAAATATTAAAAAAGGACCTTGATAGTATGCTAGAAAGCCTTTATGGAGCTATTTTTTCTTTTCAAAAGATCCAAAATTTATATTTTATACTTCTTAAAATTACAATATTTATTACGGTTAGTTCACTTGTTTTTCTAAATTTATATTGGCTAATTATATTAGTATTAAAATAAATCACAATTAATGACTTATAACAACGCTATTGAATTCCGATAATGAGGAAAAGTGCGGGGCAAAGTAATGTGGAATCCTTGAAGGGCATACCATCGATATTAACTGAATACAGATACAAAATTTCAGGTTCTTTAGGTTTATTTGGGTGACCTGTGCGAGTGGTACAAACTTCGAAAACGTCAAAAAAGCATGAAATTGTAGCTTAAAAATGGTAGGGGTGGGAGTAAGATATTAAGACCTCCAAAAAAAACAACCTAGGTACGAACTTGATCAGCACACCAAATTTCAACCCTCTACGTTAATTCTGGGTGGCTGTGGGCGTGTTAGATCCAGCCAAAACAATTTTTTCTTCCTCTACTCTCACCCGAGGAAGCTGAATTTTGGATATGTTGTTGATAATTGACCGAAACATAATTACAACTGGTTTGTAAAAATTTTGTTGTTTTGTTACCCCCACCACCCCCTTAAAAGTTGGGTCGGATCCAAAATTTGCTCCCAATTTGACCCCACTTTGATTGTATTGTTGTGCATCGGAATGAGCCCCACTTACCAAGTCTACCTAGTCCGCCGCCTCCTACAACATGGCGGAGGTGTCATGTTTCATTCCTGCAACATGGCTGCCAAAGGGGGCGTGTCTTAATAGAGTTTCTCAGGTTTCTTGGGGGAGGAGTCTCCGCTCCCAGGCTCCACCCATTGGAGGGGAGGAGATGGGTCGTGGAAGCCAGAATGACTTCCACGACATCCCCCTCCCTCCAATGGGTGGAGCCTGGGGGCGGAGACTCCTCCCCCAAGAAACCTGAGAAACTCATTAAGACACGCCCCCTTTGGCGGCCATGTTGCAGGAATGAAACATGACACCTCCGCCATGTTGTAGGAGGCGGCGGACTAGGTAGACTTTTCGTTTATGTGGTCTCATCCCCACTTATTATTGCTATCCCCACTACTTTAAATATCCCCACTTTTAAATAATTGTTTATAAATATATAATAATGTAATTATTTTAATTAGTTATTATTATTTTTCCTATTAATTATTTAATAATTAATAAATTGATTTTTAAAAATGGCTAGTGAAAATGAAAATATTTCAAGTCAATTAAGTGATTTATTTTATAATAATGTAAGTCCAATTCGGGATAATTCAGATGAACTTTTCAACGAAGATGTAATTACTGATGAATTATTGACTTCATTTATGGATGAATGGGAAATGAATTTAGGGGGTCATCAACCGGATGAAGTAGAAAAGGAAACACAAAGAAAAACATTCCAAGATATTTTAAATGAAATTTATGAAGAAGTAGAAGATGAGAATAATATCATAACAACTCGTTTTCAGAAAGACTTGGAAGCAAGTAAGATAAAACTTTCGGGAATAATTAGATATATTTCAAAAGTTGTTACATTTGAAGAATTTGAATTATATATTTTTAAATTTCGCCAGATGGAGACCAATTTTTGGATGAAAATAATTCAACACCAACTGTTATTAGCAATGAAGTTGTTTGGCCAAGTCTATCAAACAAATTCGACGTGGAACGATTTAATAAAAATAATAAATATGGCTGGCTTCTTCACGACGTTCTTCCCATTCGAAATGACTCCGATTTTCGCAAAGTCATTGAAATCTTGGATAATGCTCCAGAAAAACTTGGAACAACAAACTTCATTACATCATTGCATCAAACGACCAATGGAGCCCACTTTCATATCATCCACTCCTGTCGATATGAAAAAAGCACGTGTCGATGCCGAGTCATCCAACACCTCAATATCAGACGACGAGATCACAAATATAAAATACCAGTTACCGACATCGAGCATATTATCAACTTGTTCAAGTATCTCGGGAACGGTAATAGACAGTACATTACCTGTAAAATGTATTACTCCACCAATTAATATAATTAAAACAAAAGTGTATTTAAATAGTGAATGTGTTGTGTATAATAGAACAAATAAAACTTTACAAAATTGTGCCAATTTATTTAATAGATTACTTTTTGATAAAACTTTAGAATGGTACTATAATTTTTATTTAAATAAAACACCAAGATTTAGTGCATTAAGTGATAATATTTTTGATTATTATTATGAGTTAGATGATAGTTTTGATATTTTAATGAATTTTTTATTATTTCAATTTGATAATAATGAAGAAAATGTAAATAGTTTTTTACATAAATTATATTTAATTTTAAATCGTAAAAATGGAAAACAAAATACGTTAATGCTAATTGGAGTTCCTAATTGTGGTAAAAGTTGGTTTACTCAAATAATTGCACCATATTTAATGTCTGTTGGACAAATTCATAATTTTAATAAAAATTATGCTTTTCCTTTGGATGATTGCGTAGATAAAAGACTTTTATTTTGGGATGAACCAAATTATGAACCAGGAGCACTGGAACAAATTAAATTACTTTTTTCAGGTGATCCTATAGGTGCTTCTGTTAAATATGAAAAACAAACACAAATTGATAAAACTCCAATAATCGTTACAACAAACATAGATTGTTTTCCAAACAATGATCAATTTAATAGTAGGATAGTAAGGTATTATTGGAAAGAATATAATGAATGGAATAAAATTAAAAAAAAATGTTATCCATTATGTTTACAATATTTATTAGAAAAATTTTATACATTGTAAATTTTATTAATTATAATAAATTTTTAAATTATGATAATACATATAATTATCTTTTTTTTCTAAACTTAATTCTTTATCCCAGAAATTATTATAAATCCATTTCAGATATCTTTCATCATAAAAATTATAAGTTAATATAAATTTTTTTAGTCTAATTTGTTTTTTATTTTCATTTATTAGTAATTTAAAATCTTGTTTTTTTTTTTCTATTTCACGTGAATTTTCAATTTTAGTAATTTCAAAATTTTCAAATTGTGGTATTTTAGGTTTTTTTTTCTTTTGATTTTGTTTTTCTTCTGGAGTTTTTTCATTATTCTTTAATATTTTTTTTTGGAGTATTTGGTATATTAGTAGAAGGAGTTATTGGTGGTGTTGTAGATATTGACAAATTTATCCGAGAATCAATATCAACAGATTTTAAAAATGGTAAGTATCATATCGATGATATTGAGTATAATAATTAGTAGCTGAAATATCTGGATTTCTTAAATATGCATGTTCTGGAGGTATAGTTAAAATATTTGGATTTAATCGATCAGTTGGTTCACTTATAATAATTTCTGTGTCAACTTGCCAAAATGCTGAAGCGTTTATAAATTCATTTGTACAAGATTCTGGTGCATTAGATTGAACAGCAACAATACCAAAATGTACAGAAGGTTGTTCAGATCGATAATTTTGACTGAACATATTATAAAATTCAGGTGAATCTATTAATCTATCTATCTTAAATCATTTTGAGTTGATATTACACTTGATACTAATTTTTCTTCAGTTTTTTGATTATCAGTTAATGTTATAGCTGCATTTGTATTTGGTAATAAAAAGTCATTTTCTGAAGCTTTTGGATATTGATTTTCAAAAAATTTTATAACACCATATTTTGGTTTATAACTATAATTTATACAAGGTGTTTTTATATGGGAATGAAATTCCCACATTCTAGTATATTTTGATATGTCAAAATAAGATCTATCAACAGTTAAATTATCATTAATTTTTCTATGTTCTGTAAGTACACATGTATACCATGGCCATGCTCTTGGAATACATAAAATTGTAGGGAATTCATTTAATGTATTTTTTTTCCCCCATAATCGATCAAAATCTTTATCAAAGTCAACTGATTCAATTTCATTTATTTGCATAGGTTTCTCAGGTAATGATGATTTAATTTTAGCAGCTTTTATAAAACCAGTTTTATTTAAACCAATAGAAGATACTCCAAATATTGTATGAGTTGAATTTGTCCAACAGGTGTTACTTGTGTTGGTATTAAATGACACTTTTGAACCTTGTGGAATAACTTTCACTCTAACTTCTACAACTTTTGCTCCGACATTTAAATTATCATATTCACTTTGAGAAAGATAAAAATTTAAATGTTCAACTGGTAACCATGATAAACTTGTTACAGTTGTATGTTCTTTTGTATCATCAATCCCTTTAAATTCTTTTAAAGCATAACCCCAAGTTTGTAATATTCGTGATCTTTTAAATGTTATAATATTATTTCTACTATGTGGATTTATAGAATATTGAATAGAACTACCAGGTTTATTATTTGTACCAGTAGCATTATTTTGAGTTCCATCATTAGAAACATTTGCAGCTCTTTCAACTCTTGCATCTACTGCATCAAAAAGACTTGCGTCAAAATTTTCTTCCAGAAAATCAGATGGACTAAAATAACGATTTGCTCGATCAGATAAATTTTCTTCAAAATTAGTTCCTTGTGTAGATTGATTAGAATCTGTTTGAGTTCCAGTAGAAGATTGATTACGTTTTCTTTTATTAACATGAGACATCGTAGCAAAATTATTATTACTTTTAGGTAATTTAGGATATAAAACAGTATTGGTTACTTTTTCTGTTAAATGTTTTAATCCTAAACCAGCTACTCCAATAATTCCGCCCAAAGTTGGTTCTTTTAATTCTGACTTTAAAAATTCTTTAATAGCTTTTGAATCACTTTTATAAATATCTTCTTTTGTTAAAGCACTGTTATATGCTTTATCGTGTTCATATGCAATTTTATCAACAATATTCACAGGTTTTCCTTTATTCAAACTATTTCCTGGACCCAAATATTTGTAACCAGGTACAACAAAGCCACGTACGTACGGTTCAGAATCTTCTTCCATACTAACAATAAAAGTAGTGGGGATAGCAATAATAAGTGGGGATGAGACCACATAAACGAAAAGTCTACCTAGTCCGCCGCCTCCTACAACATGGCGGAGGTGCCATAGGGAGCCCTATACATGTTAAAAGGTAGTGGGAATATATATATATATATATATATATATATATATATATATATATATATATATGTATATAATTTTATTATATATATTATATATATATATATATATATATATATATATATATATATATATATATATATATATATATATATATATATATATATATATATATACAGTAGCGCTCAAAAGTATTTTGACAAGTCTTCTTTTGTTATTATCCTTGACCTGTCGTTATTAAGGCTTAGTTCGATATTTTCGTTTTCTTTAGAAGTTCATAACATTTAGGGGTCCTAATTTGTAAAAAATATCATCACTTTAAATACATTATTTGAGTCAATACAACATTGTTTTTATTTTTTTATAACTGTACTTGTCAAAATACTTTTGAGCCCTACTGTATATATATATATATATATATACATGTATATATATAATATATATATTATATATATAATATATATTTATATATAATATATATATATATATATATATATATATATATATATATATATATATATATATATATATATATATATATATATATAATCTAGAGATGAAAAAACATTATTAGAATTGATTAAAACCTGAATTTTACCAGGAACCACCATCATTTCCGATTGTTGGAGGGGATATTTCAACATCGAGATTCGAGAAAGAAGAATATAAACATTTGACCATGAATCGCCAGGTGAATTTTAAGGATCCTGAAACAGGGGCGCACACAAATGCAATAGAAGCCTCCTGGGGCGCAATAAAATCTAGTTTAACTAAAGTTAGGCGAAAAAAGCATTTGTTTGCGTCATATTTAGCGCAATATATGTTTTACAAACATTGTAAGATAAATAAGATCACACCAATAGATTTATTTTGGAATATTGTTAAAAATTTAAAATACATTGATCCAAAAGAAAATTTACCCGAAATTCAAGAAAATTTACCAAATCTTTCATTACCAGAACCATCAAAATCCAAGCCATCTAGATTCTGCTACTCCAGTTCCATATATTTATTCAGATTCAGATGGATTCATAAATTAATCTGAATCTGAAATAATTCAAAATTACCATTTCAATCCAGTAACATAAACCAAATTTTACCGAATTCTTTCTAAATTTCTACAATCTTTTTGATCTTTTCATTGATATTGCTGTTGTTTTTTCCATCTTATATCATATGTGCATAACTGGTATATCATTGTATTTCAAAAACCCATAAAACCCATTAATATAGCAAAGGTTGCCAAACTCTTTTCTAAATTTTTACGTAATCTTTTCAACTATTTTGAAAACGAATTGAAACTTTTTAAATTTTTAATAATTTTTTTTTTTTTGCATTTTATGATATCAGAATTGTGTAAAAAATCCTAAAAATGTAAAATTCATACTTTTGCCTATAAAAATCTGCAGTTTCGTTAAAAAACAGATTACTTTCTGCATAACAAATAATTTTAAATAACTAATAATTGTTACCATATTAAATTGTATTTTATACACTTTGTAATTTTTATTAATTAAATTGTATTTTATATACTTTACATTTTTGTTATTTATTAACTTTTTTCCCTCCAAATTGTGCTCCTTATCATTTTATTTATTTTTATATACCTATGTAGTTCACGTTATTCGTCAAATTTACTTAAATTTGAACACAATTTATTCTTAATGTTTTTAAAATATTTCTATTTTATTTTAAATTGAGCGCTAATACTGTGTTTAATACGATCAGTGCCACCATATACATATGATACGTACTATAATACATTTCATACATAATGATATGTATGAATCCTATGACATTCATGGTTGTTTATATCATGATATTTTTACATACCTAATTATTTTTTTTAAGTAATTTTATTGTGATTTATGATTTTAAGGCTATTTTTAATAGTAAAAAAGTGAAAGTTTTATCTTTTAAACGTAAGTAGCTTTATATTATTAAATTTAAGTGATTAAATGTGTTTTTAGTTTACGTGATTTGAAGCGCTCTCCTAATAATTAAAAAAAAGGTTTTTTTAATTTTTAAACGAAAATTAAATACGTGCATAAACTTGTATCGTCATTTTTATTTGTTTTAATACTAACTCCATCAAAAAGAACAGAAAATTTGACAGGTTTATAGGTTGGCACTTAATTTGGGAATTAGCCGTCAAATTAATATCAAATTAATGTATTTTGATTATATTATTCTTTGTATTTGAAGGCTTAAACAAAAGAACGTAAAGAATAGTTTGCATAAAAACTAGAAGTATATCTACAGTTTATAATTAAAGTAATTAACTGTGCTTACTTTGCCATTTGGTTATCTCGTTGTTCAATTATTTTGTCCTCGATTACTTACATGAAACCAATTTCTTATGTGAATTTCTTTTTCTTGTTAAATTTTCTCTCCGAGAAATCGAATGCATTATTTCTATGAATAAATCTAGCGACCGTAGACAAAACTAGTTAACTCCAAAATGTCAACTTTACAGTAAAGAGTAAAAACTAAAATGAAATGCAGGCAACATCAGGTTATTTGAATTATCTTCAAGTTTACATGGCATTTTGTAAATTTTTTTTAATCAATTACTTTCTTAACATGTAACACAGTAAATCATAAAAAAAATAATAAACTTAAACTAACATTTTTTAAGACTATAGACTTAACCTATAAAAACAACAATAAATTTTATTATTAAAACCATTTGTGAACTTGACCTGTTTTAGCGGGTAGTTGTTGCCATAAAAATACATTTCCAATTTAATTAAACTATGTACTTATTTATTATTTTATTAAAAATTTTACGAACTTAACTTCTTTTGTCAGTTTCTGAAAAGAATTTTTTTATAACAAGTGCATAAAAAAGGATGTTGGGGGTGGAATTGACTTTTGTCCTTTTGCAAATATATGAGATAGACTCTCTTGGCCCTTATTAGAAAATAAAAAAAAGTTAAAAATGGACTTAACTACTTTTGTCTACCTGCGCTAGAAATATCCTCGGATTTTCATTAATTTGATTTCCAAAATTTTGCGCTTATAATATTCATTAAATTTTTTGTTTTTCTTTTATTTTTAGAAAGACAAAAAAATAAAATTATTTATATATTAGAAAAAAAAAATAGAATTCGAACGATTCGAACCATTTTGTCGACCATCTCACGAATAGTTATCTCTCAAAAAATTCAAATTTTGAGTTACGACATTAACAATATTTGCTCACCATTTTAAATAAATCTCGCAAACCGTTTCTACTTTTTGCCGTTTAAAAACTGTACTGATGAATGTTTTACGTGTTTCTCAGATGCACTTACATCAATATCTCACAAATCGTCATAAATAATAAATCGTAAAATCAGAAAAAATAAGATACAACCATTCGTGAGATGGTCAACGATTTATTTCTATGCGAATAATAAATTTGTATACGTTTTAATAAACATATACGTTTTTTCCCAGAAACTACTTTTTTGAAAAAAACGTTCGGAATTTGAAAATTGTGTATACGTTATATTTGCGAATGATTTGTAGTTTAAAACTACTAACATTAAATAGAAATAAGTTTAATGTTTATTTAATATAGAATTACTTTATGAGGAATTTTTTTATCAAATGTCAGCTACTGTTACCAAGAACTGACAAGAAAACATTTTCTAGTGTTCTTCTCCTATTTAAGTAAAATTGAGATTTTTTTAAATATAAACGATCCGTATTTTTTTATCAGTTAAGTGAACTGAAAGAAGTGAAATCGGCTTTAACATCTAAAGTAAAATTTTATTTATTTATTTATTTTTTTTTTTTGATATTGTGCAACCAGACCTACTAACTATTTCAAACATTTAAGTCACACTAATCTGTAAAAGTTACGTATACGTGTACAATAATTATTAAAATTGTGTTGTAATTGTGAATTATAAAGCGGTTTTTACGTGTAGTCCTTACATGTTAAAATATATTGTATAATAATATTTACAGAGCTTACAACCGTTATAATATTCATTCATTACACAAAATATTTTAAATTGTTTTATTTAACACAATATACTGTATAATCAGTACAATCTTTGTATATAACTTGCACACCTGATCCATATGTTGTTACCATCAGAAACGTTATTACAAATTTTACGTATGAAAATGTCCCCTTTTTCCATATCAATTTTATATTTTCCATATTAAATTTTATTATATATATATATATATATATATATATATATATATATATATATATATATATATATATATATATATATATATATATATAATAAACTCGATAGAAGTTTGTTTAAAAAAAAATTATTTTTACAAAAAATTACAAGTTGAAAAATAATAATTAAACAATTTCAAATTTTATACAAGTTAAAAGTATTATAATAATATTTACTTTACCACCGCGCGGTGATTGAGTTAATACGTAGTTGACTCCGGTGAGTTTGGCTTGAACGACTGTTGTTTGTCCTAATTTTGTCTTGACTTATATACAGCTGAATTTCCTGTTACTTTTTGAAATGACATTGGTTGTTCATCCTGTAGGTATATTTAATGGATATTAGTTCATGCGTTGACTAGCTTTCTCTTGAAACTTGTATGACATTGGTTACTGAGAGCTATAGTTTGATGTATTGTACAATCAGTTGTAGTGATAGCTATTATTTATTGATAATAGCTATCACTAGTGTTCTGTGATACCAAGTACAGTTTTTTCGTAACAAAATTGTGATCATGTAGTCTAAAATTTTCAGTCTGTGATTGAAGCATGGACCTTTTTCATTAAACCAGTTATTATTTAGAGAAGTTTCTACCATACATTCTTTTTTATTACGTCTTTAATATTGCGAATATGCATTCTGTTTTTAAATATATTTTCAAATACCTTTATTTGTATTTGAAAGATCTTAAAAAAAATCTTCTGTTGGGGTTTTTGAAGATCCAAAATCCGACTTATGGAATAATTTTTAAAATATATGATATTCAGATGTGTACTGCAAGTTTTCGGAACTTTTTATCGAAGAATTTTCACAATTTTCACACTTTATTTTCCTTAAATGTTTAAATTCCACAAACCCACAAAAGTATCTAATAGATATTGAATCTAACATTTTCATAAATTTGTGAGGGTGAAATTATTTCATTCCAATCAATGTGCAATGGTTTATCTTCATCTGCTTCACAATTACTGCCGTTAGAAAAATTCAATAGTTTGAAGAACATAATTTTACCAATAATATAGTTAAATTCATACACAGTTGGATTTTTATTGTTTCCTCCCTTTGACCGTACTTGGGAAAATATATTTTCTAGGGGATCTTGGTTTAAACGTGACGTCATTATAAAATCGTATCCATTGTTCATGTCTAACATATCCAACAGCACACTGTTTGCAAGTTCTAAAACTCCAGATATGGTTTGAATTAGTCCATTTAACCAGAATATTCTCCGAAAACTTTTTCACCTTTCCTACGGTTCTTATACCAGCTGCAACGCTTTTACTTAAAAATTGAGTTGTTAGCTTCACAGACATTTTCTCGAAGTCATTAGGATAAACGTGGCGATCTGTTAGTTTTGTGCATAATTTAGTTGAACGATGTTTTTGATGATTATGTAATTCTTCCAAAGATTTCCATGAAACAATGCCATCAGGTACTGTAAAATCCGACTTAATCAAAGAATTTTTTAAAAATTTTATTAAATGACAGATATCAAAAAGGGCAACTACCGTCTTTGGGAAATATTTTCTTTCATTATCGAAACTGTAAAATTTGGATTGTTATATGTTACGCCTAATTTTTTGTAGCAACTTCTATTGTTTGAACCTTGGTCACAAATTGTAACCCGTTCATTAAATTTAATATTTTCTAAACATTCAATATTTTTCATTAGAATTCTCTGGAGATATTCTCCTTTCATTGGTTTTTCGGAAACAAAATAATTTATAATAAATTTATAATTATTAAATAATCCCCGTATCAAAAATGTCACTATGTATTTCCCGATATTACTTTTTCTTTGGAATCCGTTATCTTCAACACCGTCGATCTCATCCGTGATTGAATTATATCGTATGCTACGCTTGATAGCAATTTCATCAAATAAAATTGCTATATATCTATCCTCACAATTCATTTTTTCTACATGTGATTTCAACATTTCAAATAAAGTAAAATTGAAACCGGGTTGTAGGCATCTTAAAACAGTCCAGTTTGACAGAGATACAACAGACGGCAAATTAAAACTGAGTTTCTCCCTCATGAATTTATACCCTGTAGGAGAGCGGTAATAAAGATTTTGTGCAAGAATTTTTTGTTCTTCTGACCATTTTCTTTGACTGGTTTGAAAAAGCATTTTAGAAAATATTTTGGCGTCATTACTAACGGCTAGTTGATTAATTTGTTTTAAAATATCTATTGTTGATTTTTTGGAAAAATTTTTGATAATAGTGGTTCTAGCATTCTGTCGTTTCTTAAATTTTTGTAAAGTTGCTTTTTTACGTTTTAGTTCACGTATTATAATTTTTAGGTGAGAACATTCTTTAACTTTATTTAAATATTTGCGATAATAAATGTATTCCTTGTTCGTATAATCACACTGTGTATTTTTGCTTTTGAAATCGGAATTTTTTGTTGGAGAACAAAAAAGTGCAATCGAGAAGTTTACCATTTTTTTTTAATGAATGAAAATAAAAATTAAAGCAAAATTAAGGAAAAGTGTAAAAGAAAAATTAAGATATCTCAACAACTAACAAAGTTATGAGACTTTAAAGTTGCACTTTTCACAAATAGTTCTATTTCATTTTATCGGGATGTGTGACGTCATTTATCCTACAGAATTGTAAATAGAGCGTCGAGCTCTTTCTATTCTGAAAACAACAGAATATTGGACAATGATATTATTAACTGTCAAAACGTATTAAAATTACGTTATAGTGCCTACAATTTTTTTTCATGTTAAATATTCTTGTTCTTACATATTTGTTTCTTACATATTTATTTTGTTGTTTGAATGTTTACAATGAGTGAACTTAAAAAAAGCTGCTATAAATATTGTATTGTGCCTAACTGTACTAGCACAACGATTAAAACACCAAAGAAAAATTTTTTTTCGTCCCCATGCAAAAAGGTAAGAGAGAGAAATGGTGCAAGGTTATGAAACGTGGTTTAATTGGACCTAAAAGCATAAAATATGTGTGTAAAGATCATTTTGATGTAAGTATAATATAAATAAATGAATAAATAAATAAACTTTTATAATAATTTATTCATAGTGTTACTACTTTAACCTGTTAACTGGGTATGACGAAATATTTCGTCATACATAAAAGCCTACTGCAATGTGCATGACGACATTTTTCGTCATGGAAATTAACACTTTCAGTCCCATGGATTCTGGTGTCCTGACTGCTGTGTTGTCTTGTGTACGCCACACTGTTTCAAGCAATATCATACTGCGAAATAATTATTATAATTTGTTCAATTAATTCCTTGTACATTGAGCAATAGCTAATTCCCCGGTTAACAGGTTAATTACAATTGGAAAAAGATACAGAAAATTTTGTTAAATATAAACTAGTTGGTGGAAGATTAAAGTTGAAAACAGATGTATGTCCTCATAACTTTAACTACCAAAATCTAGTGAAAACTGTTCTAGAAAGAGGAGTAGGTGCTGAAAATTTATTAAAGAACGACGTTCCATCGACTTCCTCTGATCAACATTTCGAAGTCATTGATTGTGATTCAATAGCAAGTTATGAAAACGTATTTATACCAGAGGATCTGCTATCTGGAGACTGCACTGTGCATATACCAGATAATCGAAAGAAATGCAAACGCGTGCAAATTAATATGAAAGTTACACAAAAAGACAAACAGGTTCAAACAGTTGTGAAAAGAAGGAAAATGGATGATATAGAAAATAAGCGCACTGACACCATGCCTGAATCCCCCAGTAGTTCTCCTTCAAGATTATCAATATTTTCTCTAAGTAGCGAAAGTTCAAATAGTTTGAATACAATCAAACCTGAATATTGCAAAGATACAATAACTAAATATCTACAAATGTTGGTTTTTATTTGGGTTTACCAAAAGACATTTATTTTCTCATAAAAGTATTATCTGAAAGCGTTGCTAGCCCAATAAAACATATTTTAATATCATTAAAAAAAATTCGTCTAAACGATTCCAACATATGCTTGGGTATAGATTTCGAATTTAGTGAATGTTCAATTAGTAAAATCTTTAGTGAAACTATTCCATTAATAGCTAACCGTATGAAACAATTAATTTTTTTTCCGTCTGTAGAAAAAAATTATGATAAGTTGCCAATATCTTTCAGGAAAAGATATTCTAAAACAGTAAGTATTTTAGATTGCTTTGAAATACGAATAGAAAAACCTACAAGTGCAATGAAACAAGCCTTGACATGGTCTGAGTACAAACATTGCAACACCATTAAATATTTGATTTCTATTACACCTGACGGACTTATCAACTTTGTTTCGGATGGTTACGGTGGGAGGGCTAGTGATACGACAATATTTGAAGATTGTGATTTTTTGCAAAATTTGACACCAGGATGCTCTATTATGGCTGGCAGGGGATTCAAAACACATCCTATTTGTTAAAAGCAAAAGGATGCCATCTCATACGACCTCCAAGCGTAACCTCAGGAAAAGCTTGTTCGAAATTAGAAGTAATGGAAACAAAACGTATAGCAGCGCTTCGTATTAACGTTGAAAGAACAATAGGTAGATTAAGGAATTTTTCTTTGGTAGCACCGCACGCTTGAATCGACACTAAACTAATTTATTGATTGATTTAAAAACATGTGTCCAAAACAATGAACATTCTTTAATTAAATTTTTATCATATTCTTCATCATAGAATATTTCATAAATTTCAACTTTTTTCGATGCTTCGAAATCTTCATTGCCTATGCAAAACAAAGCTTTCTTTTTATTTGTAAAGTGCATTTGTAGTTGTACCTGAGCTTGGTATTTTGTTGTTAATTTATTTAAGTTTATGTATTTTATAATATTTTTGTTTCTCAATGGGCACTTTATTTCAATGACGTGTTCTTCAGTAACACCGTCCGGAGACGCACCTAATATAGGATGGTCTTTTAATATAAAAAGTCCGCACTTCTTAATATTGATGTTTTTTATTTTCTCCACTTCTGCTCTAACATTAGCTTCTAAAAATTTTCCTAAAACAGTTAATTAACAATACATATATACATTTTGATATTATTACCAACATTATCAAACAGATATTAATTAAATTACCTCTTTTTATAGCTACCGGTTCTTTAAACTGGTAAGCTCCTAAAATTTTTTCTATTAATGTTCTGTCTAGAGTATGACATTTTGATGCTTCATAAGCAATGGAAGCCGTAATTCTCCCGTACCGGAGCTCATACCATAACGGAGAAGAAGCCTGTTTTTTAGTTGCTTTTTGAACTAGCATTAACTGTTCTTCGGTTATGTTGTTTATACAAAATTTAATAAAATCATCCGCATTGCATGAATCAGTTCCGTTTTTATATTTAGAAAAAAGGTAGTGGGGTGAAACTTTCATTTCTGTATTTATGTCCCCGAAATATGTCATAATTTGGGCATCATGAACATTTTCTTTTCTACACTCATTTATAAAATTATTTAAAAAATTTTGATCGTCTGAACTTCTGGAAGTTTTTCTTCTTGTTTGAAGTCTTTAGTTTTAATAAGTTTTATATTACTACCAACTAGTGTCCGACCGAAGGTCAGTTTGGCAGCCGAAGCCAAAGCCGAAGCCGATGTTCGGCTATCGTCGAAACCTTCGGCCGAAGCCGAAGCCGAAGCCGAAGGTGCAATTAAATTAAAAATACTTCCTGAAAATATAATAAATAGAATAATTAAATAGTCATTTTTTTTTTTTATATAAACTCATTTTTATTTTTATTTATTTATTAACACTAACACAATATTTAATAATCAAAATTAAACAATTTAATATTATAAGCTAAAAATAAAAGCTGATCGGCATTTTCTCCACGCAAATTTGCCCTACGATCGGTGTAAATTTGTCCAGCGGCACTGAATAATTGTTCACTAGCTATGCTAGTAGGGGGAGCTGACAAATATTTGATTGCTACCTTTTTTAAGTAAACATAAGGACTCGACGACCAATACTGGAAAATATCAGTGTTCCTCAGAAATAGAGGTTCTTTTAAATATTGTTCTAACTCGTCTTCAAAAGGCGAAAATTTTTCGGAATTTGCAAATTCGGTGGCCATTGATATTTTGTCGTGGCTGTCCCACAAATCATCTTTTAAAGATTTATTTTGCGAATTTACATTTGACGGTGAGGCCACAGGTTCGTCGGTTATTTTATCAAGGGATTTTGGAAAACTTTCTCGTAAAAATGCCAAAATTTCAGTTCTTGTGTTTATGATTTCATCGTCAGTTAGATATTTCGTTTTAAATCGAGGGTCAATTAAAGTTGAAACGGACAAATGTAAATTATTTCTTACGTACGCAAATCTTTTATTCAGAGATTCACATAAACGACTCTTCAGCCGGCTTGTATTTTCAGTGTCCTGATCCTTTATAATAAGTTTTGAATTTAACATGGCAATCAAAGGTATGACTAATGACACTGTTGAAGAATCTGACGAAATGTCAATTGTTGCTTGATAAAAGCACCGGAGGACAGTTACTAAATTGCTCATTTGATTATATTCTTCGGCTGTTGGCACTTCTATTCCACCCCGCTCTGCCATATACAAATTAATTGCAATTTTTTGCTCAAGAAGTCTCTCCATCATTAAATAGGTGCTATTCCACCGTGTTTCGACGTCTTGTATTAAACCATGCTTGGGCAAGTCACATGTTTCTTGAAATTTATTGAGGTAACGAGTGGCTTGTTCGCTCTTTTTAAAATGTCCAACAATTTTGCGACATTTTTTTATAATTGATACAATTGTGTCGTTTTTGAAAATTGCATCATGAATCACTAACTGCAAGGTGTGAGCGACACATCCAATAGAAACAAAATTTCCACAACGCATAGCCGCGTGCATATTGGCAGCATTATCGCGAATAGCCATATGAATTTTCCCATTTATATTATATTCTGCAATAATTTCATTTAGTTTTTTTGCAATATATTCCCCTGTGTGATCTGCATTCATGACACTAGCTGCTAATATAACTTTTTGTCTTTTAGAACCGTCAATGAAATGTGCCGTAAAACTCAATAACGAACATGTTTTCGTTGGATTACTCCAAATATCTGTCGTAAAACTGATCCATTCAGCCTTTTCAATAAGTCCAATCACTTTTTTCTTTACTTTTTCGTAGGTAGCTGGCATTAAAGACGTTCTGAAAAATTTTTCAGATTTAACTCTGTACCTCGACGGAGCCTCAGGATCAGTAAAATTAAGCCTTTGAAAAGCTTCGCCTTCAACGATATTGTAAGGCAGCATGTCAACAATGATAAGATCCATAATCGATTTATCGATTCGTAACGAAATAGGGTGATCAGCGGGCCACTGTGGTGCTGTTTTCTTTTCGATAATCTCCAGTAAAGTAGATTGTTTAATTTTTTTTTTGGCATCATGTGGCGAACTCATGTTCTCGGTTTTTCTAACTTTGTTCAAACTGTGACGCTTCTCTTCTGTTTCATAATAAATTCCCCATTCATGTTGATGAAGTTTTTCCAAATGGTTTTTTATATTTGTTATCGTCTGTTTTTTTGGTACAGAACTGCCGAGAGACAACGATTTATGGCATAGTTTGCAAATTGCTTTGGAGTCATTTTTAGTAAAATATTCCCAAATGGGATTGTGTCTCAATGATGATGACATTTTATAAGTTATAATATCTGAAACAATGAAACCAATACATATCATAAATGAGTGAACGACATTATTTACGATTACGATTCACGAAAATAAAACTAACCAACTTGACAAAATGCACAAATTTTTAAGATATATTTTTTATTTTTTTAAAAAAAGAGGACAACCAAATCATCTCATAACTTCCGAGTTATTTGTATATGGTATTTTTCAAAAAACGAGAAAAATGCCTTGGAAAACTTACCTCTGATTTTTGTGCTATAAACAGCTGTTGTAAATATTATTGCACTTTATCACAACACTTCTCACAGAATTGAAAATTATTTTATTATGTACTAAGACACTTTTTAACGAATTAAATATGTAACTTTAAAAACAAAAGTAAAAAATTATCCTAGTTTTCGATTTTGCTCTCACGTCAATAAGAAGACAGTAAGAAATAAGAATTTTATTTTGAAAACAAAATATTTATATTGAATTTATTACATAATATTGAGGCCCTAGTTTGGCACAGCAGGAATCATTTTTACTAAAATGAAAGAAACAAACGTTTTGTTGGGAATTCCAAAAAATTTTATAATTATGTTGGAAGGATATTTTAAATTGTTACGTAGGTTTACGTAACAATAAACTTTAAAAATTGCAATAAAGCAATAAAGTTACCGTCATTCTTTTTCTCAACAAAAAAGCCGCTTAGATGGAAATTCCAAAAATTTTTATGGAACTGTAATTCCTTTAAAAGTATATTTTAAATTATTAGGTATATAGGTTCAGGTAACAATAAACAAAAACTTTCAAAATACAGAATTATAAACGTAATTTAGGGTAAAATAAGAATAAATAAAATTACATTATGTAAAAAGATGCCACCTTCGGCTTCGGCCAGACCTTCGGCTTCTTTTTGGCCGAAGCCGAATGTGTGGCCGAAGGCGCGTTAAGTGGCCGAAGGTGGCCGAAGCCGAAGCCGAAGCCGAAGCTTCGGTCGGACACTACTACCAACTTTAGTAAGTGCTGGCTTTGTCCAATAACATTTTACTGAGGTAGTTGCCGGTTCCTCGCTTCTTTTAAATAGCCATATTAAAAAGGCCACTGTGTGCTTGCATCCACCTTGATTTGCAGCACAATCATGGCAGACAACACTTTCGATCTTTTCTTCTTGTTCATCGCAAATCAATGTACATTGATAGGGCTTGCTCTTTACTTTATGCTCAGGTGCAACTCTGCATTTTACAATGCATCTTGTGCCCTCACGTTTCACCTGAACATATCCAATAGCCTCATCACGGTAAGATTCTCTGGCTGCCCTGAAAAGAATATGAAAAGAATATCAATACAATTAATATTGCTTTGATTAAACTTATTCATGTATTCCACCATTTGGCAATGAATTTCTATAAAACACATATCTCGGAAACCAAGCGAGATATCAAAAAAATTTTATTCTTCATTTTCGTCTTATTTCAAGGTGTTTTATCGAAATTCAACGTTGAGAAACGTTGCAATAGTATGAGTAGTTTTTTTGAGGCAGAATCTGCATATTTAGGTTGAAAAACACTGCTCTAGTGCATTCAATTCTTGAAGTGCAAATATAAAAGCATATACTTACTTTGAAAGTTTGCTTCCTTTTATTTCAGCACTTACATAACATGGATTAGAAGAAAAAAAGTCCATGACTGTATATATATCAATTTTGAGCAAATTATCACTTTGCCCTCTTACAAATCCGTCTTCCATTATAAAGAAAAAATGCAAACTGCAGTGACTTAAACGACAATATTATATTTAGTGGAAAAAATGAAATTAGTCCAATTGCAAAAATTAATTACGTTTTAAAATGTCATTTTGTGAATTTTAAAAGATTTATAAATAGGAATGAAAAAAAATTTTATTTTTAATATTATATCCATGGTAATTTAATATAATTTAATTAAAAAGATATAGTATAAAAGACACTCGGTGTCCAATTGTGCGGATATTTGACGTCACAAATGAATTAGAAATCAATCGTTTCATTTTGAACTTTGATCTTCTATTTCTCTATTATTTGTTGATGGATTTAAGAAATTTTTTCACCGATATATTAGTTTTAGCCTATATTTTAGTTAAATGTAACTATATATTACATTATCCACACTACGAAACTTCTCCATTTCTTCTAACGTAAAATCAGAGTATTGATTTGATTGGGAAAGACCTGGATACTGTATATAATTAATCTTTTTCTTCGTTGGGGTACACAAAAAGTTTGTTTCGGCTGTTAAAAATAAAGTTGGAACCGCATTTTTTTGCAATTTTTTTTTCCGACATATTTAGGGATAAAATGTTTGCCACAAATGGACAAAATTCTTAAATGAGAAATATTTGGTTCAATCAAGTCGCAGTTATCTAACCAAATTTTTCTTAAAGACGGATCTTTTGGAAATTTAAACAATTTTAGTTCTGGTTGATTACGTCTTCAAGCTTGACAAGATGTAACAACATACTTAATTCCGGTTTTATTATCTTTCTTTGGTTTACTTCTTTCCATTTTAACTTTTCATTTTTAATAACAAAGGAACGTAAAAATGTTTACCTTAGAATTAATATAGCTTAAAGAAATAGTTCAATTTTAAAGAAATTAGTATTTTTTATTGAAAACACTTTCTGAAACAATTTTATATTTACACGAAACTATAAAAAAGTTTTTGCACGATCGTGTATTTTGTGCATTTACCGATGCTGTTGACAACGTTGGTAAGTTACATTTCCCGAGCGTTTTGTTTATATCCATGGAAACCAAAAAATAACAGTGCGGTAAGTGAAATAGATGCGTGGTAAGTGAATAGGAGTGTGGTAAGTGCAGTTAGCTGAAAAGTAATTGTAATTATTTATTTATATTGAAATTAAAAGTACAGTTTCAACAATTAGGAAAATAAATCGATTAATATGAAAATTTTCACTAGTTTGCACATTATTATTATTATTGTTGGCATTAATCTTCTTATTTTATTGACATTTCTCAAGGTCGTTCAATCATTAAAATTTTCTGTGGTTTTCATAATCTTCCTTTTATTTTACGAGAATAAATTTGCAGCCAAAAATAAAATGCTTCATCAATTTCATTATTTTCACTAATATTATAATTTAATAAACTATTTTCCTCAATTTTTTTTAATAGAAAATTCAAAAAAATATTCACGTCAATGAAATATTGACACTTGATTTTTTATTTACAAATATAGTTGTCAATTGTCACTACAAAGATTCGTATTATAGTTTTTATAAATATTTATAATATTTATTCATGGCATTCTATGTCATAACATAGAAATATAAATTTCACCTATATTATCCGAATTTTATTTTTTATTTAATATATTTTTATTCTTTAATTATTTTAAATCGATCGTGCAAAAAGTATTATACAATACACGATGCGTTAAGTGCCTTTACTGATCTCGAAAATTGCAAAAACTCGACCCTGCGGGTCTCGTTTTCGTAACATTTTCTCGATCAGTAAAAGCAACTTACCGAACTTATATTGTAAAATACTATTAAAAAATACTATGGAAATGAATAAAATACTTGTTTTATTATAATCTTTTACAAAACACAAAATTCGAATAATTTTACAAATTGCCTTGGACGTTCAAAAAACCATTATAATGTAAAAACCCAACCTACCTGACAATTTTTTTTAAAATTTCTATTTATTTAAAAATTATGGTTACCGTCGTTACCCATCCAGGCACTCCTACTGAAAAACATTAGAACCCACCGATTCAACATTGGAACCCACCAAGTTGTGGACAAATTTTAACATTGTATTTTATATCTATTTTAGATCATTAATCCTATGGTTTTATGCATATAGACGATTAAGGTACATATAATTTGAGTTATTACCTATGAAAGCATTGATATCAGAATCGGTATCGCCGATTATTTACCACAATAATCGGTATCGTATCAGCAAAATTAAGTGTCGTTATATCCCTAGTAAGAATAATTCTTTGCTTGTGATTCCATTTCCCTTATTTCGCACAGATGTCATATTATTTATTTATTTATTTATTTATTTATATATAATTAATATTAATTTCCTCTTCCAAAGGTAACAATATTTTTAAATATAAAATAATAATTATGTAATTACTTGTTATAATATTTATCTTAATTTAAAACTTAACAATCATAATTACTATTTCAAAAGAAATAATCAATTTTATATTATTTTAAAAAAAAAAGTTTACTTTTGCAGTATTGCTATATAAAATTTTTATAAAAAAAAGTATTTATAGCCTAGTCAAAATAGGTTTTCCTCCTGAAATAATTGCGAAAGTTTTGAAATTTGACATAATTGTTTATCGGTATCTAGTGATGATTATATCAACAGTCTCCAAAAATTGGAGGTGAGCTTCGGCCGTTACCTTAAAAAATAGACCTACTTTTTCATTTTTTTAAAATTTCTTAAAGCTATAAGTTGTTGACAAAAATTAGATATTCTCAGAATTAAAGATCATAAAATTTTCTACAAAAAAGGTCCAGTTCACTTTTACTGTATCTTTGATACTTTCTGAGATAATTTAAATCATATCCGATAAGTCAATAGTAGCTCCTTTCAATCAGTACAGCAGTATTTGAATAGTAGAATATAAATAACATGTCGACTTACTGCACTAAATATATGAAACAAAAATGTTTAGGTGGAAATTTCTGGAAAACTGGTTAATCTATGTGTTTTGCTACTGTACCATTTTATTGTTCATGAAATAATAATAATAATAATAATAATAATAATAATAATAATAATAATAATAATAATAATAATAATAATAATAATAATAATAATAATAATAATAATAATAAACGCCCTGTGGGTGGGGGCTTCACTTTGCAGAATTTGCCCACAGTAAGTCCTGCTTGTCGTAAAAGGCGACTAAAAGGACAACCCATTAGGATGGAGAAAAATAGAAAAAAAAAGCCTCGGAAAAATGCCGCTGCCGGTGGAGCGACCGGGCGCATCAGGGTCACCACTGAATGTGACAGCTTAGATCGCGGTGACGACAGGCTGGGTTCTAGGCAGCCACCTGTCAGCTGTACCAACACCTTCAGCCAAAATGCTACTGCCCTACTTACGGAGCCCCCAACACCTTTGGCTCAGCCGACTTTAAGTGTTTCCTCGGAGCATCCTTTGGGGACCACTAAAGCTGGTAAGAAGCGTGTGCGTATGCAATGGACAGATGAACTGAATGAATTCATCGTACGCACATACTTCAAAGTCACTAGACTTGAAACGGACAAAACTGGTTACCGTACAAAATTACATCAAGAGTTCGCGCACAGCTACCCTCACCTAAGTCGCGTTACTGAACAGAGACTGGCAGACCAAAAACGTGTCATTTTTACCAATAACCTCATCCCTTCCTCCCTCATAAACACCATTAAAACACAAGTTGCACATCAATTTGCTCAAAATGAAGAAAGTCAGGACGACGGCCCACCAGAAATGGAGAGCCCCACACAAAACGACACTCAACAACTTGTCGAGAATGAGCCTGACCACCATGAGACAGCAGTAAATGACACCCTACTGCAAAAGATCGAACTGGAATTTAACACAGCGCTTACTGAATTTGAAGGGACGGACCCCACACATAGGTACTTGTTGCCTAAACAACACACCTCACGTAGATTAGCTGAGATCGTTGAGATATTGAACAATACAATACTGCCTAAACACTTGGAAACATGTGACAATTTTATCGAGTTACACACAGCTATCTATTGTGGAGCCGTTGCAGCTATACGTTGTAACGGGTCCGATGTAACACCATCTGTAGCGCACAACTCGAAAGAACACAAAACTCCTGCCTGGGAAACACGATTGAATAAACGCATCAGCAACATCCGATGCAACCTCGGCAGGATCACCCAATACCAACAGGGTACGAGGTCCAAACGGCTCAACAAATACATACACGACATATTACGCAAACACACAGTACACACACAATACGAGGAACCCAATAAAACACTCACAGAGATCAGAGATACGCTTCACCAAAAATTAACAGCACTAGCGAAGCGCTTACGAAGATATAAGACCAGTACTGAACGCAGACGACAAAACCAAGCGTTCAGCAGAAACGAGAGACGGTTTTATCAGTCTCTAACGAACACGGTAACTGACAGTAATGGTCTACCGGAGAAGAACGCACTCCATAGTTTCTGGGCGAATATATGGTCCAACACCATTGACCATAATGACAAAGCCAGCTGGATCGATACAGAGTACAGGAATAACGAACATCTTCCGGAGATGCCCTATACGGACATTACTACAGAGGACGTCTCCAGAGCTTTACAGAGATCGCATAACTGGAAGGCACCTGGCATCGACAACATACAAAACTACTGGCTGAAACACTTTACATCAACACACAAGTATCTCGCTGAACACTTTACACTATTTATAAAAACACCAAACCTGACACCGAAGTTCCTAACGCAGGGTATCACATACATGAAATCTAAAAACAGTGATACAAAAAATCCTGCGAATTATAGGCCTATCACCTGCTTGCCTACAGTGTATAAGATTTTGACGTCCTGTCTGGCAGAAAAGATCAATGAGCATTGTCAGATTAACACCATACTGACAGAAGAACAAAAGGGATGTCGAAAGAGGTCACAAGGCTGCAAAGAGCAGCTTCTGATTGACTCCGTAGTACTGGAACAAGCGAAAGGCAGAAAACGTAACCTGTACACAGCGTTTATTGATTATAAAAAGGCATTTGATTCGGTCCCGCACTCCTGGTTGCGGAGAGTATTGGAGCTGTACAAAATACACCCAAGTATCGTGAACTTCCTTGGAACGATCATGTCCGACTGGCGAACGACCTTACATTTGAGTATTGGTAATGAAAAAACAACAAGCGACCTTATTCAAGTAAGACGCGGCATATTCCAAGGCGACTCATTGAGTCCATTATGGTTTTGTCTCGCAATGAATCCACTTTCTCGCCTGTTAAATGAAACCAAATACGGTTATAATGTAGGTACCCAAACTAATTCGCGTCATACCATTTCACATCTTATGTACATGGATGATATAAAGATCTATGCAGCTACGAAACATCAATTACAGCAGCTGCTGGGACTTTCTAGGGAAGTTTCGCGAGACCTCTGTATGGAGTTCGGAATCGATAAATGTCGAACACAATGTCGTTCTGGAGGAAAACGAGATGCGGTCGCATTCGAACTCGAACCAGAGTCTGTTATGCAGCCCATGGACGAGGGAGAGTCGTACCGGTATCTCGGATTCAATCAGGACGAACGTATAGATCACAGCGCTGTAAAACAACACCTGATGCAGCAATACCTAACGCGTGTACGGAGATTACTGAGCACCCACCTTGATGGAAAAAAAACCATCAAAGCAATTAACACCTACGCAGTTCCGGTGCTAACATACTCATTTGGGGTAATCAAATGGACGCCTACGGACTTGACAAACATCGAGATCAAGACCCGCGTCCTTATGACCAAATACAGAATTCATCATCCCAAAGCAGCGATAGAACGATTGACGCTGCCAAGAGCCGAAGGGGGTCGAGGTCTTATAGACATAAGGAACACGCATAATAAACAGGTTCATAACTTGCGAGAATACTTTTACACCAAAACACACACATCACACTTACACAATGTAATAATCCAAGCCGACAAGGCATATACACCATTAAACCTCTCACACACAGAAATGCCAGATAGTTTTTGCCGTTTGGTCACGAAGGAGGACAAAATTCAGCAATGGATTCGGAAGCCTTTACATGGGAGACATCCACATGATCTTAATCAGAGTAACGTCGACAAAGCAGCGTCGCACGCCTGGTTGAGTCAAGGAAGTCTTTTCCCGGAGATTGAAGGATTCATGCTAGCTATACAAGATCAAGTAATTCATACAAAGAATTACTCAAAATACATACTTCGTGACTCGTCAATAACATCTGACTCATGCCGGAGATGCCATTCCAAACCTGAAACGATCCAACACATCACAGCTGCCTGTACTCAGCTCGCTCAGTCCGAATACAAACACCGTCACGACCAGGTTGGCAAAATCATATATCAGAAACTAGCGGTTAAGCACCACCTTATAACCGATAAAACACCTTACTACAAGCTCACACCAAAAGTAGTAGCGGAGAATGACTCCTGTAGACTCTACTGGGATCGGTCGATTATTACAGATAAGACCATAAATCATAATCGACCAGATATCACCTTCGTAATGAAAAACACTAAGACAACCTATCTGATCGATATTGCGGTTCCAAATACACACAACTTACAAAAAACACACGCAGTTAAATTGGATAAATACACTGACCTCGCAGCTGAAATAAAACAACAATGGCGAATGGAACATGTCCACATCGTTCCAATAGTGCTCAGTGCCACCGGGGTCATTCCACACACACTACATAATAGTTTGAGCCTCTTGGGTCTCCCAAAATACACATATGTCACTATGCAAAAGGCAGTGATCATAAACACGTGTTATATAGTACGGAAGTTCCTCAGTAATACGAATCCGACTGCGATATGTGAAAGCACAAGACCTGCTTCTACTCCATCTGAGCCATCTACAGTGAGCGAACAATACACTGACACTCATCCGACTGACACACAACACACATACATAAACACACAATACACTAACACTGAAAGACAAACACTTAACACACATACAGATCCAGATTCGTCTGATGGAGAGGGGGGATCGAACAACTGCCGCACTGTCACTGTTACCGCTCTGGTGCACAATCCTCCCCAATTCAATAACACACAAGGTCCGTCAACCTCTGTACCATCTAAACGCGCAGTTCCAGGAACACCCGATCTTAATGAGCAATTTGATGAACCAGAAAACATCTACACCAAGAAACGTAAAATAGAAAGACACATCCACACACATACACAAACACACACACAAACACAAACAGTCCTTTTCCTTCCCTCTGTCCCTACTCCTACCTACCATCTGAGGACACGAAAACGAACTAGGCTTTCACAGCCCTCTGTCATTGAGCCAACATCTACGCTCCCACAAATATCTCGCCGTACGACCCAGTGTACACCAAAATAGACGAAGTAGTAGACTGAGTAGTGAGCGCCAGGTTGGCGTAAAAGTCTATAATAATAATAATAATAATAATAATAATAATAATAATAATAATAATAATAATAATAATAATAATAATAATAATAAATGCGGACGCGAACCTAGCTCCACCGTCGTCATCTGGTGAGGGCACTAGTAGCGTGGCTAGTCCCGCTACAACATCGATTGTAACCACACAACCAGTAGGTAGTGTGGTTACAAAATCAACCGGGGGTAACCCTCCTCCCACAAACAAAACAAAAGGGAACCGTCGTGGGCGTCCATTTGATTTGAACGCCCCAAGAATGCCAGTGCAGTATACAAAGTTCCTCGTCGTTAAACCGAAGGAAGGCGACTTCAGCAAGATCAGTCCCTTCCTTCTAGCCAAACTCGTTAACAGTGATATTGGGCAGGTAAAAGATGCCAAGCTATCGGGCAAAGGGTTGCTCGTGGAGGCATCCTCACCGGCACAATTAGCAAAAATCCAAAGTTTAGTTGCATTAGGACAGTACGCGGTGGAGGTGTCACCACACGGTGCATTGAACTACTCCAAAGGAGTGATAATGCACCCCTCCCTTGCGTACTGTACCCTGGAAGAGATAGTGTCGGAGATGTCTCCACAGGGGGTTATTGAGGCCAAAAGGTTGAAGTTTAATAGAGGAAATAAACACCCAGAATCCCCTCTAATTCTATTAACCTTCAACACTACAGTTTTACCAAAACAAGTTGTAATCGGCCTATTCAACAAAGTGGACGTTCGTCCGTATATTCCAGCACCCATGCGGTGCTACCACTGCCAAAGATACGGACACGTCTCACAACGTTGCAGTGTAGAGCAGCAGATCTGCATGTGTGGTAAGCCGCTACACGAAGGACGACCGTGCGGCGAACCAATAAAATGCGTCAATTGTGGGGGCAATCACTCGGCCAAGTCCCATTTTGCCCCATTTTTAAGCAAGAATCAGCCATCCAAGAGCTGAGAGCCCTGGAACGACTTTCTTATCCAGAGGCACGTCGAAAGCTTTTGGGCAACATGCCCCGACACTCGGCCTTGGATGGTTACGCACGCGCTGCTGCGGCCCCCGCCCCTACAGCGGCTAAAGAAAACAGCGACATAAAAGAATTAAAAGAAAATATGCGAAAATTGCAAGAATGTATGCAATCAATGCAACAGAGCCTAATGCGCTCAGTGGGTGTAGCTGTGTCTACACCCAGTACTGCCGCTGTTGTGTCAGCCAAGGTCCCTGAGGCCAAGAGGGTGCTAACAACCACCCCTCAGGGACCCGTCGTACGTACTGTGACGTCTTCTCCAAAGAAGATATCACCGAAGAAGGCTTCGCCTCCTAGAAGGCGTCACAGTGAGGGGGGAAAGGAGGTGGTAAAACCAAGGTCCCCCAAAAAGGGACCCTCCACAAACCACCTCGGAGGCAGAAACCATGCTGCCTCCACAATCGACGGTGCCATTGCCACAACGGCCAACGGCACCGTCCCGACCGGGCACACCCGAACGCCCGGTCACCCCTCTCTCGAGTCGCTCTATTCAAACACCGATGAGCGACTCGGAAAGTGCGCCCGACGTCCGACGCCTATACTAACACCTCGGCCACCGAATCTGACAATTCGGACGCCGAGGTGAAAGTGATAAAAAGAAAAAAGGCTGGCCAAAGGGAAAACCTAGGAAGTAGCCACACTTTCTAGGGAGCAACCCAAGTAGTAACAGAAATGGCTATCGTACAGTGGAACTGTAATGGTGTTAAGCACCATTACTGTGAATTGCAGATGCTTCTGGCTGAGCACACGCCTATGTGCGTGTGCCTCCAAGAGACACATTTACGGCCGGCGGAACAATTTACCATCAAATACCATAAAATCCGCCGGCACGACGTACAGCCAGACATCAGGGCCGAGGGGGGGTGTTGCCATCATCATTAAAGATGGCGTTCCTTTCCGGGACCACCCGTTAAACACCCCCCTACAAGCTATTGCAGTACAATTTTTAAAACCGCCCCAGTTCACAGTATGCTCGGTCTACCTACCAGATTTCGACTGGAACGTCGAAGATTTGACCGAGCTTATATTACAGTTACCATGTCCATTTTTGTTACTAGGAGATTTTAATGCTCACAGCCCCATGTGGGGCTGTAGCACAAGAGACGCCCGTGGAAGACTCATAGAACGGTTTCTAGATGAGTCTGAAGCGGTCTTGTTGAATACCGGTCAAGGTACTTTCATTAACGCAAGAACCGGTGAGCTGTCGGCTATCGATTTATCACTCGGCTCACCGGTCATGGCACACCGTTATGAATGGACGCTGGCGTCTGATTCATACGGCAGTGACCATATTCCAATCATATTGAACAGTACCACGCCGATGACTCCACATTCATCTTCGCCGAGATGGCGTCTCCGTCAAGCTGACTGGGAGATGTACGCTGATTCATTCCGTACACCCGAGCTGACTGGAGACGTAGAAGATGATGTGGAGCAAATGTCCTCCAGTGTTATTGAAGCAGCATATCAGAGTATACCGAAGTCGTCCAACATTCCACCCAAACGTCGCGTACCATGGTGGAATGAAGTCGTGAGTGTAGCAGTTGCAGAGATAAAGCGGTCGTACAACGAACTCAGACGTCGCCCCACGCAGGAAAATATGATAGCCTACAAACGTGCTCAAGCACGTTGTAAAAGAACTATAAAAGAGCAAAAGAGGCTATCATGGGAGCAATATGCTTCGGCCATTAATACCTCCACCACCAACTCAGAGGTATGGAGAAGAGTGAGGGCCATTACTGGGAAATATTCCCGTTCACCTATGCCCTCCCTTCTCATCGTCGACGGTCGAAGCATCACTGAACGCGCAGAAATAGCTAATTGCTTAGCTAAGCACTTTGAGCGCGTCAGTGGCTCCCAGAATTATGACCCGGACTTCCTGCGGATCAAGATCGAACACGAACAAAACGATCTTGATTTTTTCTCAGATGAATCCCTCCAGTATAACCAACCGTTTTCTATGCAAGAATTACTGGAGGCGCTTCGGGGATCTGGTGACACCTCCCCTGGACCTGATGAGATCCCCTACGTCATGATCCGGAACCTACCTTATCCTGGTAAGTGTAGGTTACTGGATCTTTACAACGAAATTTTTAGGCAAGGCGTTTACCCTCCGCAGTAGCGAGAAGCTACCATCATTCCGCTGCTAAAAGAGGGTAAAGACTCATCGCAACTACCTAGCTACCGTCCAATATCCTTGACTTGCTGTTTCAGCAAGGTATTGGAAAAAATGGTGAACAACCGTCTCGTCTGGTGGCTGGAATCCCACAATCTCATTCCTAAACATCAATGTGGGTTCCGCCGATACCATTCGACTACGGACCATCTTGTTCGCCTCGAGAATGCCATTCAAGACGCCTTTCTCCAACGAAAACACCTTGTGGCCGTGTTTCTTCGATTTGGAGAAAGCTTATGATATGACCTGGAGGTATGGCATTCTCAAGAAGCTGCACGACTGGGGTTTAAGAGGTAACCTCCCTCAGTTCGTAAAAAGTTTTCTGACTGACCGTTCTTTTCGTGCCCGGGTAGGTGACACTGAGTCTGAGGCCCACTTCCAGGAGAATGGTGTCCCTCAAGGCTCCACCATTAGTGTCACCTTATTTTCCATCGCAGTCAGTCATATTGCAGCTTCAGCCCCAATTCGTCGTTGCTTGTACGTTGATGACCTCACTATATTCTATGCAGCCGATTCCATCGAGGATATTCAACAACGGCTGCAACAAGGCATCAACGAAGTGGTGACTTCTGCAGAAGCTCTTGGTTTTCGCTTCTCTCCACAAAAAATATCGGTGGTTCACTTCTGCAGAAAGCGCAACGCACATCCGGATCCTGTTCTCACATTGAAAGGATCCAATCTCCAGTGCGTTGATAGCGTCAGGTTTCTAGGACTTATTTTTGACAAACAACTTACGTGGCGCCCACACCTCTAAGCCTTAGCTGCGAGTTGTCGTAGGACAATAAACATGCTTAAGTGCTTGGCTGGTGCATCGTGGGGTGCGGGCCGGGAGTCGTTGCTTCGCCTGTATCAATCGCTAGTTCTGACTAGGATTGATTACGGCAGCATTGCTTACTCCTCCGCCCGGGCGTCTGCGCTTCTACTCCTAGATCCTGTTCACCATGCAGGCATACGACTGGCTACGGGAGCATTTCGAACGAGTCCTTCTATGAGCCTCTGCGTTGAGTCGGGTCTTCCTCCGCTGCGACTGAGACGTGAGCGTCTCTTGCTCAATTATACAGCGGGGGTATATGCAACACCTACCTATATAAACCACCCGACTCTATTCAGATATCGTTTACAGGGGCTCTATGGTCGACGTCCCACCGTAAGTCGACCAGTGGCCGTTCGAACGCAGGAGTTATTAGAGAGTCTGCACTTACAGTTCGCCAAGGTACTTCCCAAACGTCCTATGGAAGTACCTCCTTGGCTGATCCCTAACGTAAGGTGTCGTTTCGACCTGACTAGTCTCAACAAGGAGGAGACCAGTTCATTCGAATATCGATCCCGCTTTTATGAGATCATTAGCGAACTTGACTCTCTCTGCATATACACAGATGGTTCCAAAACAGCTACGGGTGTTGGAAGTGCCATCGTCATTCGTGACGATCCTCACGCTTGGTTACTTCCTCCCAGGCCACTGTGTATACTGCGGAGTTATTTGCGATTTTGCAAGCCCTGCGATTCTGTCAAACATCCGAAGACAGCGCATTCCTCATTTGTTCCGACTCGTTGAGCGCGTTGCAAGCGATCTGCCACTCTCGTAACATCGATCCGTTGGTGCAAAACATCCGAAAGTATCTCTACATGCTCCGCCAGAAGTCTATCACCTTCTTCTGGATACCCGGACATGTGGGGATACCTGGCAATGAACTCGCCGACCAGGCAGCACGTCATGCAGCCGAAGTCGGTGAGCCACAGGACATTGCCATACGCCCAGCGGATCTGAGAATGTGCATTAGATCCGCGATTGAACAGAAATGGCAACGTGAGTGGAACAACCTCACGGCGAAGCTCAAACAGGTGAAACCTGAGGTCAGAAGAACTCCGGCACCTGTAAATCTGAGTCGGCGAGAGAGTGTGGCCCTGACGCGTTTACGCTTGGGCCACACGGCGTTAACACATCGTCATCTTCTCGCCGGTGAGGATCAGCCAAGGTGCGCCGCCTGCGGGACGGCGCTGACCGTGAGGCATATAGTTGAGGAATGTGTAACCTTTGAGCCATTGCGCCAGAGGTTGCAGCTCCCCAATAATATAGCCGAAGCTTTAGCTTACGATGCAGTCTCTGAAAGAAAGATGCTTGAATTTCTCCGAAATTCGCATCTTCTTCAGAGACTTTAGGGGCATTACATCTCATATTTTATCAAAGTCGTCTCTTTTTATCTCCCCCGATAGTTTAAACTTTATTTTTCAGCTTTGTTTTAATTTATGTGTTAAAATGCTTTTGTGTATGTCTTATTTATTAACTATACCCTGTTCCAGCTAGTCTGGCAGGGTACTTTTAGTCTTTCGTTATGCCACTAAGGGCCTTTTACACCCTTAGTGGTACTGTTGTTATTTATACTTGTTGTTTTGTTTTGTTATTGTTTTTTAACGATGTATCACCGAGGGCTCTTTACACCCGAGGTGGTACATCATTCGTTCCTTTTATCTGTGATATTTTGTTATGCCGCTGTAGGCCTGTTGTTATGGCTCTACAGCGGTATTGTTTTAACTCCTTATTGCGTCACTGGTCGGTCTTTGGCCTCCCAGTGACGCAATAAGTTTTTTCTGTGATAATACTGTGATATCTTTGTAGTAATATTTGGTGTGTTTCTAGTCGGTTCTCTCCACTCCGAGGTCCGTTACACCTCGGAGGGAGTCTCAGCGATGGTCTTCAGGCCTTGGTGACCGGACGCTTTGTCTAGTACTTATCGTACCGTCACCAAGGACTGTCCGCTCCTTTTAAGCCCTGGGATGGCAGGGCTCATCGTTGGATTTTATATGTGTATGTTTGTCCGTTGTCTATTGCATTTATGTGTTCCTGTCTTTACGTGTTGTTTTTATTTTTACTGTCTTTGGCGGCGCATGCCCTTAGTAGGCGATGCCGCCGGGTGCTGCTGACCGTGCCATCCACCGGCAGCAGTACCCCAATTTTAATTAAAAAAAAATAAAATAATAATAATGTGTTTAACGTCCGTTTTTGAGACCACTTAGTCTGTAACAGACGCCACCCACATCATTATGTGTGTCTTATTTATTATTACATTTTTTACAATATCTTTTGCATTTTACATTTATGATGTGGGTGCAGGACAAGGAAAGTGGTGTGAGAGCTAGGATTTGGTAGGTATGCGTTTGCAGCCGTCTTCTCAAGGAACTATGCCGATATTCATCTGGAATTGTGAAGGAAAACTGCAGAAACCCTGCACAAGCATAATCGGCTACGGGATTCGAATCCTCGACCTACCAGTCGGCAAGTGTGAGTGCCTAAGCAGGCTCGGTCACTCCGCTAGTGTTCATAAAATAAGTGGTAAGTCGTACCAGTTTGAGCCAGATTCTAGGTACAGTTTTTTGGTAATGAACAGATAATTTTTTTTTTTTGTAGTATTCGACTTTTGTTTGCATGAAATATTATATTTTGGTGGCAGTTTCGGGAAAGTGACTTGTAAGGAATTTTTGATTGTTGTTATTCTATTGTATATCACATACATAGTTAGTAATCCAAAGTAATTTCGATCAGATGGTGTTTATAACTTTTTGGAAATTAGCACCCAAAAAGTTGTTCTTCTTTGTAATAAACATATTTACCTGAATTTATATTTATGTTTCGATGACAATTTCGGGAACACGACTAGTCGTGTATTCTGAGCTATTGTATCGTTATATTGACCATTAAATAGTTAATAAACAAGAGAATTTTAAATGAGATTGTGTACACTCTTTATTGGTAATTAGTGGCCAAAAAATTATTTATTTCAGTATTAAAAACATTTATCTGTATTTATGCCTATGTTTAGTTGAAAACTTTGGAAAAAGGGCTTGCCATATATTTTTGGTTAGTATGCTGTCTTATAGCTCGTTAAAATAGTAATATAAATACCACAAATCTAAATGATATTATATCGGAAGTTTTCTGGTAATCAACAGAGAATTGCTTTTTTTGCAGTAATCGAACTATTTATCCGCATGCGTATAAAATATTTACGTTTAAATAATCATCTTTGGAGAATTACTTTAAGTGTGAATTTAGCTGTTGAACAATTTCATGGTTTATCAAATGGTTAATAAATTATGGAGATTTGAACAAAATTTAACGTGGGGTTTTCTGGCAATCAGCAGCCAAAATTTTTTGTTGTAATAGTTAAAATATTCATCTGTATGAAATATTTAAGTTTAGATAAAAAAAAGAAAAAAAAATGGCAAAATCATTTAAGGTTCATTCTCGGTTACTATATGGTTTTATTACCCAGCTAGTAGTTAATAACCTTTAAAATTGTCAGCAAAACCGTATGTGTAATTTTCCGGCAATAAGGAAATAGATTTTTTTTATAATATTACTACTATTTGTTACATTATACATTTTTATCAAATTAAAAGAGAATCGCTAAATTAGATATAATTTTGTCCCGCATCGACACCTATACTACCCTCAGCATACTCTTTGTTGGGGCTCACGAAATACGAATTTAGTCGGGAAGTGTTGGGAAAATTGTGAGAATATTACATTAACTATTTTACTAACGGAAAGGAGGTCAACATAAAAAGTGTATGATCTATTTGATATTGGTAAATAACAACACTTTACTTCACAAAATACCACTTTCATTGGATATAAAAGCTCTTATGACATGTTTCGGTCAATATGACCATTCTCAAATGGATGATGAGAAATTAGTAGGGATAAAAGTAGTAAGCGGAGTCAAAATAAACAAATAAAGTAGGCAATACAGTCATGTACAACAATTATAAAACAGAAAATAATTTGGAATTGTAAATATCGGTATAATCATTTAAAAGTAATTCAGAATTATGTTTGTAAAGGGTATTAGCCGTATAAGTATAGGAGAATTGGCCCCGGAAGCTAATTATTTTAATAAGTATATTAGCGGTAAGGTAAGGCTGTAAGTAACTGATATCTACAATTTTGGCGACCAAAACTGAGTAGTTATGGAGATAACTAAAAAAATTTAAAAAATTACAAAATTTTTTTTTCTTGGTAACTACTCAACTTAGGAAAATAATTCCAAATCCACATGAAGGCAAACACTTTCAAGAATATTAGACATATTTATTATCGTAAGAGTCCTCGTTATTAAGGATAATGACAAGGATACCGATCCAATGTTATTTTTATAGGGTTCCAACTGAGCGACCACTTCGAAAAAAATTCAGTAATTGTGTCCTAATGCACTTAATTACTGCACCAAGTCTCATCAAAATTCAAGGGGTACAACATAATAAAAAAAAAATTTTCAATTTAAATCTGCTGCACCGCCCCTCCAGTGGGTCCGATCCTGGAATTATATACATCAATCGAAAGTACTTTAAAAATAAAGTGTTGTGTCTCGTATTTTTTCCTATCTCCTATAGTTTTCGAGATAATAAAGAATAATCGAAAGAGGTATACGTGTATTAAGATATAGGTTATTTGACCCTGATAGAAAGTCCCAATAGTAACTGTATTGTCGTTTATGTGACACTGCAGGTACTTCTATAACTTTCCTAGATCAAAACAAAACCATTGTAGAAATATAATAGAAAATTGTCAAAAAATGTGGTGTAGTAGGCTTTTTTAACATATAGAATATAATGCTCATTGTACTTTAATATTCTACATGTAAAAAAATCCTATTACAGCACCTTTTTGAAAATTTTCTGTTATATTTCCACAACGGTTTTGTTTTGATCTAGGAAAATTATAAATATGAAGTACCTGCAGTGCCACATAAACGACAATACAGTTACTATTGGGATTTTCTATTAGGGGCAGATAGCCTATATCTTAATATACCTCTTTCGATTATTCTTGATTATCTCGAAAACTATAGGAGACAGGAGAAAACATTTTTCGAGACACAACACTTTATTTTTAAAGTACTTTCGATTGATGTATATAATTTCAGGGTCGGACCCACTGGAGGGGTGGTTCAGCAGATTAAAATTGAAAATTTTTTTTTTATCATGTACCCCTTGAATTTTGATGAGACTTGGTGCAGTAATTAAGTGCATTAGGACACAATTACTGAATTTTTTTCGAAGTGGTCGCTCATTTGGAACCCTATAAAAATAACATTGGATCGGTATCCTTGTTATTATCCTTAATAACGAGGACTGTTACGATAGTAAATATGTCTAATATTCTTGAGAGTGTTTGCCTTCATGTAGATTTGGAATTATTTTCCTAAGTTGAGTAGTTACCAAGAAAAAAAAATTTGTAATTTTTTAAATTTTTTTAGTTATCTCCATAACTACTCATTTTTGCTCGCCAAAATTGTAGATATCAGTTACTTACAGCCTTACCATACCGCTAATATAGTTATTAAAATAATTCGCTTCCGGGGCCAGTTCATCTATACTTATACGGCTATACCCTTTACAAACATAATTCTGAATTACTTTTAAATAATTATACCGATATTTACTCCGTTTTTTGACTCCGCCTACTACTTTTATCCCTACTAATTTCCCATCATCCATTGCTACAATTTGTATGTGAAGATTTAGAATAAATAGACATGTAAATAGGCCTATTTATTCTAAATCTTAACTATAAACAATAAATAGTTTATATAGTATAATAAATAGACCTTTGAAAATTTTTTAATTAGTTTCTAACAAATTTTTTAATTTTTCTCTGAAATTAATTTACGTAAAGTAATAGTTCAAAAACTCGTCATACGTAATTTTTCGTCGTTTTCGAATGGTGTGAAAAAAAATTTGAAGTTATTTAATTCTGACAGAAAACTATTTTTTGACAAAAAACGCTCGAAAAACCTACTTCTGGGCATCCGTTTTGTCTGGCTAACGAACTTAGCCGAGCCAGTTCAAATTCCAGCTCCCCTACCAAATGCCATAAGCATTAGGTAGCGGTTACACTGGATACGAATTCATCCGAAAATTTATTCGTACGAATTCGTACGAGTTTATCCGAGTTAATAGGAATTAAACAAATGCATACATTTAGACATCCGTGGTTACACTGCTTACGACTCTTTCGTACGAGCTCGTACGACTTGTTGATACGACCAAAATATTGTTTTTTGATGCGAATTCGTACGAAAAAAATGATGGATTTAGAAAATAAATCATTTTTGTTGAACAAAGGTGGTCTTTAAGGGATCAAAAACATGAATACTGTTATAATAGAAAGTTAAATAAAAAATTGTGGAATGAGGTGGCAGAGGAAATGTTTAGATAATTTTTTAATTAAATATATTAAGATATAACAAAACTAACCTAACCTAACAAAAACATTATAAGTATGTGTAATTAATAATTAACTAAATATTGAAGCTGAAATTCAATATATTTTAAAATATAATTGAATGTGACTTGTGACATGTTCAAGTACTCTAAAAATTTCTGTTCGTCTTGAAAAATTTCTTCCAAGCAATTCCAGAACTTTTTTTGCTCTACATGAATAGTGAATAATCGTTTACCCAGAATTGTTTGTTTTCTATAATTAGAAATTTTGAAAACGATGATTCTAATAAATAAGATTCGGTAGCCAGATCCATTGTTTGATATCATGCAACATGTATTAACGGTTTTCAGTTTAAATTTAAATACGAATTAGTATTACGATTCCGTATCCAATGTAACCACCACACAGTCGTACGAATGAATTTCGTACGAGCTACGAATCAATTTTCGTACGAATTCGTATCCAATGTAACCGCAGCCTTAAACGTTTCGTTCGAAAGTTATCGTAGTGACACATGTATATATATATATATATATATATATATATATATATATATATATATATATATATATATATACTTTCGAACGAAACGTTTAAGACTGCACATACATATATATATATATATATATATATATATATATATATATATATATATATATATATATATATATATATATATATATATAGAAAACATCAGTTTATTGGTATTGTGTTGATTTTAAATTGTTAATTTAAATTGTTAATTAAACAAAAGTAAAATGGAACAAAAAATTGATAAAATATTGCAAAAAATGGATAATTATGAAAAAGAAATAAATGAAATTAAACACATGTGTCTGCAAATATTAGAAGAAAATAATGAACTTAAAGAAAAAGTTAAACAGCAAGAAAAAACCATAAATTATTTACACTCATTGGTGAACAAGAAAAATTTAATAATACACGGGATTGAAGAAATTGAACAAAATGAACAAGAACTACAAAATATGGTATTAAAAACAATAAATGAAAAGCTAGAGATTAACTGTACTGAAATTGATATTGATGTTATGTTCCGTATTGGAAAAAAAGTAAAAAATGCGGTCAGTAAAGGTAATTTTTCAGTCACTAAATGAAAAAGAAAAAATATACAATGGAAGAAAAAAACTAAAAGGTACATTCATTTATATTAATCGTGATTTGCCTATTGACATTAGAAACGAACAAAAGGAAAAACGCTTATTGTACAAAAATCAAATGGAGAAAACTGCAAATAAAAGAATTTTATCCCAATCTCCGGAAGAAAGTGAAATAACACAAGATAAAATCCAGCAAGATAGTAAAAAATTAAGGGAATGAAAAAACAAACCAGCATATTTAAAGTTAACCACAAAGTGTTAATACAAAACAAGTTTAGAATGAAATTTTGGAATTCATATGGAATAAAAAACGCCATTGAAATGAAAAATAAATTAATTGAATATGATATAATAGGGTTATCTGAAACTTGGGTTACAGACTATTCGGCAGATTTGGAGAAAACATTTTCAGAATATTACTGTTTCTTTAGTGCAGCGACAAAGGTATACAAAAAAGGACGAGCTTCAGGTGGTTTACTATTACTAATTAAAAAACATAAATCAATATCAGTAAAAATATTAGATCAAAATGAAATATGGATTGTCGCCGAAATTAAAATAAATAATGAAAAAATGAAAAAATAGTTGTAGGAGTTATATATTTGTCGCAGAAGGAAAAATTTGATATATATATATATATATATATATATATATATATATATATATATATATATATATATATATATATATATATATGTATATATGAATAATTTAGACTTGTTAAAGGAATAAATATTCAATGACAATATAGTTGTATTAGGAGGTGATATGAATTGCTACAATTGCTACATAGGTGAGTTAAATACATGGGAAGAAGACACAATAGAAACAGAAAAAATTTTTGCGGACAGGATCACCTTAGATGTAAAAGTACACAAACAAGGAAGAGATTTAGTGGAATTGATGGAAAGAAGAGGATTCGTTGTGTTAAATGGTAGAACACCTGGGGATCGACCTTCATCATATACATATCTGGGGCCACGTGGAAAAAGCATCATAGATTTTGTATGGATTAAGTGAAACTATGTGCATCTAGTGGATGACATGTATATAGACTATAACTGTGATAATTCAGATCATTTTCCTTGTATATTACAACTAAGAAATGTAGGTAATAATACAAATAATATTAACACTTGTATACAGTTTCAGAATTATAACTGGACAGAATCTAAAAAATTAGAATATCAAGAATATGTGGAGAATGAACTGCAAGGCGACTGTGGAACTTACCCGGAGCTGATGGCAGTTATAGAAAAAGCAGCGAATAAAACGGGAATGATACAATATGTAAATATATCATAAAGAAGAAATCTAAAAAATCATAAACCTTGGTTTGACAAATTGTGTAAACAACATAAAAAAAGGTAAAAAATACTTTAAATATATGTAGAAATAGTAATTTTGAATTGAATGCACTAAATATATACATAAAAGAAAAAATCGACTACACTAAAGTAAAGCGAAATGCAAAACAAAACTTTTTTGATAACTTAAAAATTAAGCTTTCTAACGTGAAAGACTCGGCGGAATTCTGGAGAGCTTTAAAATATTTTAGAAATAATGGGGGCAAATATATTAATGAAGTAGAAATAGATAACTGGGAAAAATATTTAATAGAAGTATATGGAAATAAGGAAACCGTTGCTTATGAGATTACGTTCCAGGACTGTAAGCACCCTTTTTTAGACAAAAATATAGAATTATACGAACTACATGAAATATTAAGAAAATGTAAAAGTCAGAAAAGCCCTGGAACTGATCTTATTAGAAACGAATTTTGGAAAAATTTACCAAAAAATGGTATTCACTCTTTATTAAGAATATTTAATAAAATTATTGAAAATGAAAAAAATACCAGAAAATTGGGGAAAATCCTTTCTACATATGATTCATAAAAAGGGGAATATACTAATCCAGAAAACTACAGAGGTATTACGTTGGCTAATACTATACTAAAAATTTTTACAGGTGTAATATGTAGTCGGATTGAAGGGTATATAGAGTCAAATTATTTACTTCCACAAGAACAAAATGGATTTAAAAATAAAGGGGTGCCTAAGTTATGGCCAGCCAAATACCAGAAGAGCATATCCGGCATTGTATGCTTTTTGAGTTTCGCAAGGGTAGTAACGCAACAGTTGCAACCAAAAACATTTCCGACGTTTATCCAAATGCATTAAACGTTCGTAAATGTCAAAGATGGTTTTCCAAGTTTAGATCGGGTAATTTTGATCTTTCTGACTCCTATCGATCAGGAGATATTTTTCTCAAAAACCAGTAGATTTTTATCAGTCCGGGATTGAAAATTTGTACACTCGATGGCTAAAGGTTATTGATAACGAGGGCGATTATATTATTGATTAGAAATAAAGACTTATTAAAAATTTATTACTTTGAATTTAATGTAAGAAAACGACATTACTTTCCGGTCCCCCTAATATATATATATATATATATATATATATATATATGTTGCAGCTATATTGTGAAAACCGTTTTATTATAATAACTCTAGTCAAATTATAAAAAAACCAAATATTATCAACTAATGTTGTCTCTTACAATACACCTAGTAAATTTTAGTGTTATTATAATTTCGTTAGACTCATTTAGAGAAATTGTGAAGTGTAATGCATTTTGGCAATATAACCAAATCAGCTTACAGGAAAATATGTATTGTAAAAGTAAACACGATATGAATACGAAACTAATGATGTCAAAAAACTACTGAATCGATTTTGTAAGTTTAGATATTTACATAAATATGCTTTGGAATAACCGATAAGAAATTTTCATTCCGTTTAAAAGTTTCCGTGGGTTGTGAATACTAAAATAAATAATGTCTTCACTACTACAGTGGCGCACTCACGGGGGGAGCTAAGGGGGCTAAAGCCCCCTCCAGGTCTAAAAATGTACATATTTTTTTTAAATTTACTAAAATAAGAAATTTATTTATATTATAATCAATTACCAAAAACATTATTGCAAAATTATCAATAAAGTTACTCAGTACAAGTAAAGTGTAAATTATTTAGAAATAAATGGCTTAGGTTAAACTGAGCAGCAAAATAAATATAGAAATCGATCAGCAAAAAAGACTAATTGAGCAGTAATATGGTCATAAATAGGTAAATACGGTCAGCATTTAATGTGTAGATAGACAGCTCATAAACCATTTGAACGTCAAATAATACAAATGGTATGCTAAAAAAATTCACGAACAATATATTTAGTTCAGCATTAAAAATTTTTTTAGCCTGCTATAAATTCATTTAACACGTTCATTGCCAAGCTAAAAATGTAGACTTTGTGAGGTGGCCAAATATTTAACGATAAATAAGTAGGTACTTATATTTGTCACGCGATATCGTGTGACTAACCATCTAGTAAAGTAGTCGCATCACGCGATATCGCGTGGTCGACAATGAACGTGTTAAACACTATTAATTTGTTAAATGAACGTGTTATTTGTGCCACTAACTTAATCAAGCCCCTCCCAAGGAAAAATTCTGGGTACGCCACTGCACTACTAAGCCTATTTCAATAAAATTTTGAGGGGATACTTATATGGTTTAGAATAATTAATAGGATAATTTATATCCTGGTTGAAGGTTCCTACAGGATATGAATACGAAACTAAGTGGTATCAAAACTACAAAACCGATTTCAATCAAATTTGGTATGAATACCTTTATGCTTTGGAATAACAAACAGAAAATGTTTATCCCGATTATAGGTTCCCATGGGAAACCAAATAAATTATTCAGTCAGCCCAAAATTATTGAAACGATTTCATTCAGTTTTAGCATGGATACTTATACCTTATAGAACAACACATAGGATAATTTTCATCCTGATTAAGGATTCCCTCAGGAAACAAAATAAATTATTCAATCACGTCAGAACTATTGAACAGATTTCAATTAAATTTAATTTAGATTTAGAGTAACTGCTGGGATAGTTTGTATACCGATTGAAAGTTCCTAAGGGATATGAATATGAAACTAATTAATGTTAAAACTACTGATTCCATTTCAATCAAATTTGATATGAATACTTTTATATTTTGGAATAACAAACAGGAAATTTTTATCCCGATTATAGGTTCCCATGGGAAACCTAATAAATTGTTCAATAACGTCAAAACTAGGCAAGCGATTTCAATTCTATTCAGTACTGACGCTCACATGCTTTGGAATAGCTGGTGGCATAGTGCGTATCCCGACTAAACGATTCTGTGGAATGTGAATATGAAAGGTCCCCGAGGGAAATAAACTAATCATTACACACAAAAGTTATATTGTATACTTAACCTATATTCAAATTCAAATACGGTTCATTTCACTTACATTTAACCATGCTTCATCACTGAATTTAAATAATTTCTGTTTTCTTGGTTTTATCTCTTTTATTATTGAATTTACGTAAATTTTAAATTTGCAGTTTGTTTTTAGAAAAGAATAGAATATTGATTTGTTTCGAATATAAGAATTATTTAATTTTTTAACGATAACTCAGGATCAATTGTATTTGAAATGAGGTATAGCTACATAGTAATTTCCGAACAATTAAAATTAAATAGAACTTGATCAATTTGTCACGTTTTTCTCTTATGTCAAGTATATAATATAATTAGTCCGTGAATATAATAATAATTTTATTACTCGATGGTTTTGTAAATTTTTCGTGCAATGATCCAAACACCCTCACCGGTCTAGTCGATCTTTAAATATAAATTTTGAACATATGGTATGGGGCAGTTCAACATAACGGATAAAGAATACTTTTTTTTTTTTTAAATACATAGTTTTATGATTTTTTAAGTGAATGCTATTGTTTGATTTCTTTCTCCCAATCCGTATGCTATAAATCAGATATTTTTATGTGAATTTCAAAAGAAAACCCTGATGTCCTTCACAGTACAAGAATTTTAATTTGTATGTCATGGGAAAACTCATCAGCGATATAAACCAGATTATATTAGTATCTAAGCTCTAAACCCTAGACTACCTCTTAATGAAAATTTTACTAGAGCTAATAATAAAAAGCTCGAGCTAATAATAAAAAGCTGAAAAGTATTCTAAATTGAAATCTTATTATGTGTCCGGTTTTTCCTTTAGAAAACCGGGATAAAACTATTGTACATATTAATTCACAATAAAGTAGTTCAATCGCTTTGATATAATTAAAATAAATTACATGTTCCTACCGAACGATATCTCGGAAAAAACGGAGCAGCAATTTAATATTATTTCTAAATTCTTTAGTCAATCAATAAACAATCTAAAAAAAATCAACATTAATAATTAATTTTAGAAATAGTAGCTCATTTCCCACGGGAATATTCAATCTGTATAAAAAGTATACCATATATTTATTATTTTAAGGTATAGGCCAATACTAAATTTGATTAAAATTATTTCAGTAGTTTTGGTATTATTTCCTATCGTAATAGTAGGCGATAGGAACTTTCAAACGGGATACAGTTTATTCCGTTAGTTATTAAAAAGCATATCATATAAATACGTATCTAAATCAAATTTAATTGACATTCGTTCAATAATTTTGAGGTGACTCAAGAATTTAGTCTGTGTCCCACTGGAACTCTTAACTGGGATAAAAATGTTTCTATCAGTTATTCCAAAGTGTATAAGTTTATATACGAAACCAAACTGAAATCGCTTCAGTAATTTTGACCTGACTGAATAATTTATTTCGTATCCCTCAGGAGCCTTTAATCGGGATAAAAATTTCCTTTCTGTTATTCCAAAGTATAAAAGTGTCCTTACTAAATTTAATTGAAATCAATTTTGTAGTTTTACACTAATTAGTTTCGTATTAATATCCCGCAGGAACCTTCACCGAACATATAAATTATCCTATCAGTTATTCTAAGCCATGAAATATTTCTACTAAATTTTGTTGAAATCGGTTTAGTAGTTTTGATACCAATTAATTTCAAACTTCACAATTTCTCTAAATAAGTCTAGCGAAATTATAATAGCACTGAAATTTATTAGGTGTATTGTAAAAGACAACATCAGTTGACAATATTTGGTTTTTTTATAATTTGACTAGCGTTATTATAATAAAACGGTTTTGACAATATAGCTGCAACATATATATATATATATATATATATATATATATATATATATATATATATATATATATAAATTTTAGTGAATATCATTTTCGTACTAGGGAACTCAAAACGTATTTCTGTTATAGTCCCGGGCCCAAGTCACGTCATCAAAGCGGCTGTAATAGCTGAATTTCTAGTTTTGGAAATTTGCTAAAACGAATGGTGAAATAAAAAATTGGATGTGAAATTGTTGTGGAGCTGATGTAACCTCTAAAAATTCACCAACTAAAGGCGGATGATAAACCATTGGTGGAATACATCCGTACGATACCAACAGAAGAAAAGATAAATTTGTTATTGAACAATCAAGTATCGATGGGTAAAAAATTATATATAATAACAAGTAAGTTAAATTTGTCTATTGAAGAAAATAAAGAGAAAAACCAAAAGGATTGAAAAGGAGCAGGAGATAATCTTGCTCAAATCAATGATTGCCAATAAAAATCAACAAAAACGTCAGGGAAATAGTGAAATGAACCTACCATATGGTACAATGAAAAATGACACGGCGGCAAAACCTGCCAACAAAATAACTGCTCATAAAAAAAGGGTTAACATAGGCAATGTACCGTACGCTCAAGTAGTATCCGGTGCTGAGAGAATGGAAAAACGTATTCAAAGTAATGAAGGCAATGCATAGTAGGCTCAAGTAGTGTCTGGTGTAGAAACTATAGAAAAGCTTATTGTTGAAAAGAAAGGCAAGCAATACAAATCGAAGCAAAGGAACTAGAATGTGAAGATCCAAGATATACGAAAAATAGGCCGAAAGAAAATTATGGTTTTAAGACTGTCACGTACAAGAAAAGGAAAAGGAGGAAATGACACAATTAGTGATGATTTTTAATGTATTGACTCAAAAGTATGGATTTACATAGGCCGCTGCTCTAAAGAGACGACTGTGGAAAAAATTAATAATCACCTAAGGAAGAAATATCCAGAACGTAATTTTGTAATCGAGGATTTGCAAAGTAAAAAGTTATCGAGTAGCAGGTGACCAGTGTTACAAATCCTGCGGATTTTTCCGTAGATCTACGGAATTTATATTCTGTTTACGGACCTACGAAAAAAAATTATAAAATATACGGAATTCTCAACCAATTACTATATTCGAAAAATATATTAAATATTTAAAAAATATTATAATTTACTATCTATAGATGATTTATAAAATTTCATATTGCAACATTGGAGGTGACAGTGACTTGAAAGAGCAACTGTACAATGAAAATAATTGGCCTTTAGTGCGCTGGTGAAAATATTTATTTTTCGTTGGCAACCAGCCAGTTTCACTTACAAGGAAAGGGCAAGAAGTCGAAAATTCAAAAAAATCTGAAAATTTGTCAGTATGTAGAGAGTGGCTATTTAATAACACAAAAAATATCAGTTGCTGCTAAAAAACGTTTTTAAGGGGTGAAACATCCCCTCAAAGTTGGAACTCAAAAACTTAAGAATCGATGGAATTTAGTTTATACGTAGCTTAAAAAGTTCTAGTAACAAATATAACATTATTTTTTGCATCTATAAATTTTTAGGGGTTGAAACCACCCCTTCATATGTGTACTTAAAAATTTAAAAATTGATGATATGTCGTTTATAAATGTTATACAGAGCTCTAATAATAAATAGAACATTATTTTTTGCATCTACAAATTTTTAAGGGTTGAAACCACCCCTTCATATGTGTACTTAAAAATTTAAAAATTGATGATATTTCGTTTATATATACTATACATAGCTCTAATAATAAATAGAACATTATTTTTTGCATCTACAAATCTTTAGGGGTTGAAACCACCCCTTGACGTATGTACTTAAAAATTTATAAATTTATGATATTTTGTTTATATGTACTATACAAAGCTCTAGGAATAATTATAACATTATTTTTTGCATCCATAAATTTTCAAGGGTTGAAACCACCCCTTCAAGTGCATACTTAAAAAATTAAAAATTGTCGCTATTTTGTTTTTACACATTATACGAAATTCTAATAATAAATATAACATTATTCTTTACGTTCAGACATTTTTAAGGGGTGAAACCCCCCTTCAAGTGTGTGCTTAGAAAATTTAAAATTGACAAAATTTTATTTATATATACTATAAAGAATTTTAGTAATAAATATAATATTTTTTATACCTACACATTTTTAAGGGGATGAAAACACCCCTTCAGCTGTCGAAAGTTTAAAAATTCCGAGATTTTATTCACATAATATCAAAAATGGATTAATATTTTTTTTTTGCTTTCATACATTTATAGTGGTTAAATATCCTTTCCAAAGTGGAAATTAGAAGCAAAACTGACGAAATTTTGTTTACATGTACTACACTGTAGTCTAATACACTATTTAAAAGTTAGAGTAGACCGGGGTTATTTGGGCAATTTTTTGGAAAAATTTGAATAACATCAACTGTAATTATAGAACGATTAGGAAAATGATAATATTAGATATCCTAATTGAAAAATATTATTATCCTAATTAAAAAAAATATCTTTATCGCTATTGTTCAACTAAGGTATATTGACCATGAACAAATTGTCATATATATTTATCATAAGAAAGGTAAAATGATCATGCAAAAATTACCCCACACAAAAGATATGACCAAATAACAACACTTAAATAAGCCACTCTTTTCCAATTAATCACATTACAGAAGTAAGTTGAACATGCAAAAATTACACCACATAAAAGATATGACCAAATTACCACACTTAAATAAGCCTCTCTTTTCTAATTAACACATTACAGAGGTAAGTTGAACATGCAAAAATTACCCCACACAAAAGATATGACCAAATTACCACACTTAAATAAGTCACCCTTATCCAATTAACCACATTACAGAGATAAGTTGAACATGCAAAAATTACACCACACAAAAGATATGAGCAAATTACCACACTTAAATAAGCCTCTCTTTTCCAATTAACCATATTACAGAGGTAAGTTGAACATGTAAAAATTACCCCACACAAAAATTATGACAAAATTACAACACTTAAATAAGTCACACTTATCCAATTAACCATATTAAAGAAACAACAGATACCATAAGACGCTCTTTGTACATATGTAATATAAAGAAGAAGAAACAACAACATCGCTTACAACATACAAAATGAATGTATATTTGAACTTAGAAAATTTTTTTTTATATTAACGAATGATAGCAAATTTTTAAAAATGTATATTTTAAATTTTTGTTTTTTGAAAATATCATGTACTTCGTTTAAAGAAACTAAACTTGATTAATTATTTATATGTTAAATATATATTTTAGGAAAAAATTAATATTTTGCTAAAACTAGTGTACATTATAAACACTACAGATATAGGTAAAATAGCATTGTACAGTAACAACACATAACATATGATGATGTTTGCATTTAAACTAGATAATAAAACAACATCGGTCACATACAAAAAGTAGTGTATACTTGAACTCATTGTACAGTAACAACACATAACATATGATGATGTTTGCATTTAAACTAGATAATAAAACAACATCGGTCACATACAAAAAGTAGTGTATATTTGAACTGAGAAAAATTTTTTCACATTAATAACGAATGATACCAAATTTTTATATTTAAGTTTTTATATTTATATTTATCGAACAGTTTTTATATTCATCAGTTTCTTTCAGAAATAACTTAATTAATATATAAAATATCAACACTGTTCGAGTATTGAATAGCGTTCGTGTATAGTGGCTTTTATCCTATATACAATATTAAAAAAAAAAAAATTGTATAATTTATAAATAATTTTTTATAAATAATTTTTAATAAAATATTTCCATATAAATTTTTCAAAAAAATTTATATGGAAATATTTTCACAATTAATACATATATATGTATCACTAGAATTAGGCAAGCAATTAATATGCGCCCAGTTTTTGCACAACTGACATTCAATCCACGGTTCTTTGGGGCGACACTTTGAAAATAGTTCATTGCATATTAAGCAAGAAATCCTTGATAATAATATTAAGCAATTACTATTAATACAAATATTAATTTTTTAGTAACTTTTTTACGCTTTTTTGCTATATTTTGTTCTTTCTCTATGTTTTTATTCCTGTTGAATCGGTTAAAACACTAGATTTTCTTTTCGTTTTGGTTTGACCCCGTTCTTTTGAAGCAGCCCTCGGGTACGGTCGAACTATTTCTGGAGAAAATATTGTAGGTGATGATATTAAAATTTGCGATTCTGGGGGATCAGTTACGAATGAGGGAGCGAAATCATCTTGAGTAAAAATATTTTCATTATATGGAAATTTTCCAGTCTTTTTAAATCCTTTTATGGTATTTGTATTAGTTGTAGCTAATGGTAATGAATCTGCTACTAATTTTGGGATATCATATATTGTTATCTTTTCACCTGGATTATTTCTCAACCATAAATCTTGTGCAGTTGAAGGATATTTCTTAAATGGTCCATACACAGCCACATCAAGTGGTTGTAATTTATGGCTACAATGTGGTGGAAAGGATAACATTATGATCCCGTTATCTTTCGCTAAGTTTAAGGTTGGTACATGTAAATGTGAGGAATGATTATCTAATACGAGTAATACTGGATTATTAATAGATGGTTTAACGTGTGCGATGAAATGCTGCGTGTACATAAAAAATTCTTTATTTGTTACCCAGCCGCTTGAATTGCCTGCACTAATACAACCTTTTGGTCCATTATTAGTAAAATGATTTTTATATTTTTTTCGTGGAAATACGAACATAGGAGGCACTGTATTTCCGTTTGCAAAAACAGCACATATTAGTGTCACATTAGCGCCCCGCAGAAGTTATGGAGTCAACATTTTTTTTACCTTTGGCAGCAATTATTTTAGTAGGTTTTAGTACTGTAGAAATACCAGTTTCATCTATATTCCAAATGTTTGATGCGGTAAATTAATATTTATTCATAACTTCAGCTAATTGTGTGAAAAATGGTTTAGCGTATATTAAAGTTGTTGCGGTTAAAAAGCTCGTAGTCGAATTTGTGTCCTACACTGTCGGTTCACCGCTCGCGGTGTTTAACTGGCATGTTTTGTGGGACGTTCTACCGGTGGTGAGGTATAAATTATATATTGTATAATATGGTTATAAATACTTGTATTTTTATTTAAATTTTTATTTTTATGGTAAGTTATTACTTATATTTTTACTTGATTGAACAGTTTAAAGTATACTATTTAAATTTTATATACTAATATGTACATTAAAGTATAATTTATCGTAAGTGTTAAAGTTATTTATTTTTTATAATTTAAATAATGGAGACAGCCTCCCAATTATAATCCTATCGCGGTGCTCTTAATTGAGTGTCGAGATGGGCCGGTACATTTACTTTGAACAAATTAGAGTGCTTAAAGGAGGCTTTAAAATTTATACTTTTTTTAATTAAAATCTAAATAGTGCCTGAATATTGTGTGCATGGAATAATGGAATAGGACCTCGGTTCTATTTTGTTGGTTTTCGGAAGTTTTTCCGAGGTAATGATTAATACGGACAGATGGGGGCATTCGTATTGCGACGTTAGAGGTGAAATTCTTGGATCGTCGCAAGACGGACAGAAGCGAAAACATTTGCCAAAAATGTTTTGATTGATTAAGAACGAAAGTTAGAGGTTCGAAGGCGATCAGATACCGCCCTAGTTCTAACCATAAACGATGCCAGCTAGCGATCCGCCAAAGTTCCACCGATGACTTGGCGGGCAGCTTCCGCGAAACCAAAGCTTTTGGGTTCCGGGGGAAGTATGGTTGCAAAGCTGAAACTTAAAGGAATTGACGGAAGGGCACCACCAGGAGTGGAGCCTGCGGCTTAATTTGACTCAACACGGGAAAGCTCACCAGGCCCGGACACCGGAAGGATTGACAGATTGAGAGCTCTTTCTTGATTCGGTGGGTGGTGGTGCATGGCCGTTCTTAGTTGGTGGAGCGATTTATCTGGTTAATTCCGATAACGAACGAGACTAGCCTACTAAATAGACGTACTTTGTTACCGGTATCTTAAGGCCCATCGGCTGTATTGTTACTGAATGTTATTTGTATATTTTGTTTTAATATAGGTATTTATAATATGTATGATTGATAATATTCATTTATGTTTTTTATTTCTTTGGGGATAAATTTCTATGTGTACTTACTTAATCTGCATTAATGATATATTTAACATGATACATTAACTAAAGTGACATCAGTTTTTTGATCTGGTTTTTACTGCCGGCGTACAAATAATTCTTCTTAGAGGGACAGGCGGCTTCTAGCCGCACGAGATTGAGCAATAACAGGTCTGTGATGCCCTTAGATGTTCTACACTGAAGGAATCAGCGTGTTTTCCTCTGGCCGAAAGGTCCAGGTAACCCGCTGAATCTCCTTCGTGCTAGGGATTGGGGTTTGCAATTATTCCCCATGAACGAGGAATTCCCAGTAAGCGCGAGTCATAAGCTCGCGTTGATTACGTCCCTGCCCTTTGTACACACCGTCCGTCGCTACTACCGATTGAATGATTTAGTGAGGTCTTCGAACTGGTGCGCGGCAATGTTTTTAAAAGACATTGTCGATGATGCTGGAAAGATGACCAAACTTGATCATTTAGAAGAAGTAAAAGTCGTAACAAGGTTTTCGTAGGTGAACCTGCGGAAGGACATTAATGAAATATAACAAAACTTGATTTTTGTGATTTTTTTTTATATATATTAATGTTTTGTAAAATATTTTGTGTATAAATTCTTTTTTTTTTTAATGTAAGTATAAGAAAAATTAATTTTTTTTTTATAACTTTTAAATATATATATATATATATATATATATATATATATATATATATATATATATATATATATATATATATATATATATATATATATATATATATCCAAATGTTAATTTGATTTTTTAATTTTTTTTGATATGTGTTTATTTTTATATATCAATATATAATTTTTTTTATATTAACAATATTAAAAATTTATTGAATCCTATATAAAATAAATAGCTTATTCGTAAAATAACAAAACAAGTTATTTTCAATATGTCCTATTTATAATATAGTTATTTAATAAATAAGTTTTCTTTAAAAAAAATTTTTTTTTATTGTTTTGTCAAACAAACAAGCAAGCACTGTATTTAATAAAATTTTATTAAACATTATTATTTATTTTTTTATGCAAATGTAAGTCAATAAAAACAAAAAAAATTGTTTTTTATTACAATTTTTTTATTATTATTATTATTTATAATTGCGACCTTCTTATTTATTTATAATTGCGACCTCAGAGTAGGTGGGATTACCCGCTGAATTTAAGCATATTATTAAGCGGAGGAAAAGAAACTAACTAGGATTCCCTTAGTAGCAGCGAGCGAACAGAGAAAAGCCCATCACTGAACCCCATGGCTAAATAAAAATGGTCATTCGGGGAATGTAGTGTTTGGGAGGATCCATAATTTTTTATACAACCTGTTATTTTATGTAATAAGTCCATCTTGAATGGGGCCATATACCCAGAGAGGGTGCCAGGCCCGTAATGACTATATACTGAATAACAGGTGGATCTCTCTTTAGAGTCGGGTTTCTTGAGAGTGCAGCTCTAAGTGGGTGGTAAACTCCATCTAAGGCTAAATATAACCACGAGACCGATAGCGAACAAGTACCGTGAGGGAAAGTTAAAAAGAACTTTGAAGAGAGAGTTCAAGAGTACGTAAAACCGTTCAGGGGTAAACCTGAAAAACCCGAAAGGTCGAAAGATGAGATTCATTTGCTTTTTATCGTATATTAACCAACTTGTATTTGTTAGTGACAAAATTTATTATATATTATAATTTTTTATGGTATATTTATAATTTATAAAATTATTGCACCACTATATGTTGTGTATAATAACGAGGTATGCACTTCTCATCTTGTAGGACGTCGCGACCCGTTAAATATTGATTTATGAAATATTTTTGTGCATTGTATATTATATTATAAATTTTTATTTGTGTAACATATGCCTATATTATCTAATTAATTGTTTGACGGTATAAATATTCATAATATAAGATTAAGTGTACAAATTTTTTTTTACACGTTCATTACCTAAAACAAGTATATATGGGTTTTATTAGGTTTTTTATATTTCTTAATAAAACATATGATTTTATTTGGTTTTTATACCAATAAATCATACCATATTACTGTCAGTTTTTAGGTATTAATTTGAACAATAATCTTTTTGTCAGCGACGCTATAGCTTTGGGTACTTTCAGGACCCGTCTTGAAACACGGACCAAGGAGTCTAGCATGTGCGCAAGTCATTGGGAATAAAATATTTTTTCATCGAAATGTTAATAAATTTTATGAAACACAAAGGCGAAATGACAGTAAAATAATTTTTTTAAAAACAATTTTTATTTTTTTTATTATAATTTTGAGGGAGGATATATTTTTATTATGTATTAAATATCGCACTCCCAGGGCATCTTATATTATTCTTATAATTTTTTTTATAATTTTTATTATGAATAAAGGTGCACCTAGAGCATACACGCTGGGACCCGAAAGATGGTGAACTATGCCTGGTCAGGACGAAGTCGGGGGAAACCCTGATGGAGGTCCGTAGCGATTCTGACGTGCAAATCGATCGTCGGAACTGGGTATAGGGGCGAAAGACTAATCGAACCATCTAGTAGCTGGTTCCCTCCGAAGTTTCCCTCAGGATAGCTGGCGTTCATCATTCAACGTAAAGCGAATGATTAGAGGCCTTGGGGCCGAAACGACCTCAACCTATTCTCAAACTTTAAATGGGTGAGATCTCTAGCTTGCTTGAAATCATATATTGATTTTATTTTTAATTTTATATATATGTGAAGCTATGGGAATAATATTTTTAATTAAATAATATTTATGGATCAGAATGCCAAGTGGGTCACTTTTGGTAAGCAGAACTGGCGCTGTGGGATGAACCAAACATAGAGTTAAAGCGCCAAAATCGACGCTTATGGGATACCATGAAAGGCGTTGGTTGCTTAAGACAGCAGGACGGTGGCCATGGAAGTCGGAATCCGTTAAGGAGTGTGTAACAACTCACCTTCCGAAGCAACTAGCCCTGAAAATGGATGGCGCTGAAGCGTCGTGCTTATACGCTATCGTCAATTGTTATTATAGATATTTATTATTTTTATAAAAAAGTTTTAAATATCATGAAAACTTGACGAGTAGGAGGGTCGCGATGGTGTGCGCGGAAGGATTGGCCGTGAGGCTGTCTGGAGCCGCCATCGGTGCAGATCTTGGTGGTAGTAGCAAATACTCCAGCGAGGCGTTGGAGGACTGACGTGAAGAAGGGTTTCGTGTGAACAGCCGTTGCACACGAGTCAGTCGATCCTAAGCCCTAGGTGAAAACCGATGTTAATGTTGATGTGTTTTAATAATTATAATTATTTTATTTTTATAAATAATTTTATTTAAAGTAATAAAATTTATAAAATAAATAAATAAATAAATAATAAATAAATAATTACATCCATTGGGCGAAAGGGAAACCGGTTCCTATTCCGGTACCCGGCAACGGAACCGTATATAAGTCGGACCCTCATTCACATTATATATGTGTATATGAGTGTTCGTCGGGGTAACCCAAAAAGGCCTGGAGACGCCGTCGGAAGATCCAGGAAGAGTTTTCTTTTCTGCATGAGCGTTCGAGTTCCCTGGAATCCTCTAGCAGGGCGATAGGGTTTGGAACGCGAAGAGCACCGCAGTTGCGGCGGTGTCTGGATCATTCCCTCGGACCTTGAAAATCCAGGTGAGGGCCACGTGGAGGTGTCGCGCCGGTTCGTACCCATATCCGCAGCAGGCCTCCAAGGTGAAGAGCCTCTAGTCGATAGAATAATGTAGGTAAAGGAAGTCGGCAAATTAGATCCGTAACTTCGGGATAAGGATTGGCTCTGAGGACCGGGGCGTGTCGGGCTTGATTGGGATGTAGGTTATGGCTAACGTGCCGGGCCTGGGTGAAGTGATACCATATTACCTACTAAATGTTATACATATGTTTTGTAAATTTTATTTATTAAAATAATAAATAATTATAATGTGTGTATTTATGTATTATATAGAACAACTATTGAAATAATCGATTTTATTTGTAATTATATTTAATTATTGTATGGTACAGTACTGATATATAAAAATCTGATTTTTTATTTTTGTTATTTTATTAATATGTACTCCATAAGAATAATTTATAAATTACATAATTTTCTAAGTAACTAGTTATTATGTGTATAATAAATGAATATTTGGGGATTTAATATATATTTGATAATAATCATTTATGTAACCACCTACGGAACTTTCTTGCTGCGAGACTTTACTCAACATATATATCATATAATTTTTATATTTATATTTATTTAATTATATTATATTAAAATGAAAAATATATATGCGTAAATGTTCTCTTCGGCCGCCATTTAACGGTTAACTCAGAACTGGTACGGACTAGGAGAATCCGACTGTCTAATTAAAACAAAGCATTGCGATGGCCCCAACGGGTGTTGACGCAATGTGATTTCTGCCCAGTGCTCTGAATGTCAACGTGAAGAAATTCAAGCAAGCGCGGGTAAACGGTGGGAGTAACTATGACTCTCTTAAGGAGTGGCGTCCTCGTCGCGAGAGTCGGGCAACTATCACCTGCTGGCGAGTAATAGGCAACACTCCTTCAGTGATCGGGGTTGCCAGCCCAGGTCATCTTGTTCTTAATGGCACAAACAGTAATGATGAAGATTTTTCTTCAATGTGTAAACTATGCGCTCATGACGGAAGGGCCCGGTTTCTGCACCTAAGAATTCAAGATTTAGAAAGACATATATATGAATATCATCCTGGTTCGACAATATTATACATTTGCGAAATCTGTAATAAAGAGTATAAAACCAGAAGAGGTGCGCAAACACATAGGCCCAAGTGCCCTGGCCCTAAGCAAGAACAACTTCTGCGACATGAATGTCCTAATTGTCATAGAGCTTTTTTGACACCCAGGGCACTTACACAACATCAGAGACATAAGCACCCGGGCACAAGAAACACAGCACGTGCGGTTCTGCAAGTCCCTGCGGCAAAAAGACCAAGAGCAGGGTCGTGGACAGAAGAGGAGATGCGCATTATGAAAGAAATTGAAGAGAAGTACCCTGAGGATAAAAATATTGCGGTGCGCATCTCCGAAGTATTGGGTACGAGAACCGCAAAGCAAGTCAGGGATAAACGGGCCTATGAACGTAGTCAGGCGGGAAAGCGCAACCGCACTGACATCCCGGAAGTTAACGCCCTACTTCCGGAAGAAGATCTGCCGCTACAGGCGGTGGTAATAGATGACCGGCCACGATTGCCTGTTGAGGTCCCGACAGTCGTGGTTACACAAGAAGAGGATTGGCCACTTGAGCATGCGATCGTTGACGATGGCTCCGTTGAGTGGAAAAGGAGTCTGATCGAGGTGGCCCAAGCAATTTAGATACATGAAAATGATCCCTTCTATAAAGCTGGCACCTCATTGGACCGTTTAGGCAGCCAAGTTCTCAGTGAAACCTAAATGTTAACATTCAAGCCGAGCTGGACTCGACGATATTATAATTGTGCTAGGCGCCGACGGTCCTAAGTCGCGCAACAAAAAACCTCGTATTAGAGGTAAGGGCAAGAGAGCTAAGAAACGATATATATACGCAAAAACACAAGATCTCTATAAGAAAAATCCAGGCCAGCTCGCCAAATGTATCCGCGAAAATGTCTCCCACATTGACTGTAGTTCTATTTCCCTCTCTGCAGTTGATGTTAAACAATATTACGATAAAATCTGGGGCGAGCCACACCCAAATAAAAGTCTGTATTTGGGTCAAAGCAATGAAAACAGCATAGCTCTCAGCGACTCCCTCCCCCCGATCACAGTTGAAAAAGTGAGGGGTCGAATTGCCCGCATAAAGGAAGACTCGGCAGCTGGTATTGATGGCCTAACTAAGAAAGATATTAATAAACCGGTTGCCGTTCAAGTCCTGACGAAGTTATTTAATATAGTGACTGCTACACAAACGTTTCCGAAAGCTTGGCAAGCTAACAGAGCCACCTTGCTGCTAAAGGAGGGAAAAGATACCCAAAATATAAGTAGTTATAGACCTATCACCATCTCAAGTATTGTCGCGCGCACATATTGGGGAATTATCAACAAGCAGTTATCAGGGGTGGTAAATATTATAACCAGACAAAAAGGCTTTGTCCCCGAGTCTGGTATTTTTAACAATCTCCACCTCCTTAACGAAGTTATGAGTCAGGCAAAAAGCAGTCACAAAGGCCTGGTCGTAGTGCAATTGGATATCTCAAAGGCCTTTGACAGGATTCTCCACCAGTCAATAGGACCTGCGCTACGTCGAAAAGGGCTCCACGAGCATGTGGTCCGGCTCGTGGAAGAATCATATAAAGGGGTGAACACGACGATACACTGTGGCAAAGAAAGTGCCACAATTAATCTGGTCCGAGGAGTAAAGCAAGGGGATCCACTATCCCCGCGACTATATAATCTTGTTACCGAACCGCTTCTCCTCGCACTTGAACAAATGTCGAGATACCCTGGCTGAAGGCAGCAGTCTCTCTTGCCTAGCGTTCGCCGATGATTTAATTTTTTTGGCGGACAGTGCACGGAGACTCTTGTCACGGAACAATATTTTAAATATTTAAATATGGAAATTCAATCTAATAAATGTAAAATTTTCGAAATTGTCCCGACGAGAGAGGCATGGTATATTCAGGATCCCGATATGTCGCTGTCTAGTGGTGAGCGGATTCCGTATACAGGGCCGGAATCCATAATAACATTTAGGGGTCAGTATATCTCCTTGGCGAGGTATAGAGATGAGTGAGGTCAAAATAATATTAGAGACTGCCTTAGGAAAGTTAAGCGACTAGCTCTCAAACCTCACCAAAAAGTCGATTTGCTCACTACGCACCTAGTCCTCCACTATTTGTTCACGCTTATCCTGGGCGTGGCGCCCGCAACACTTTTAAGAGAGATCGATAGGGACCTACGTGTTGCGGTGAAAGAAATCCTGCACCTCCCTCTAAGTACAACTGATGGGTTCATTTATGCCGGCAAGAGGGACGGAGGACTAGGTTTCCCAAAGTTAGAAAATCTTGTAGCCACGATAACTTTGGGACATGATATAAAATTCATGAAGAGTGAAGACACTGCTATAAAGGCGCTTATTGCTTCCACTAACTTGGAGGGCAAGTTGCGTAAATTATCAAATGCACTTCGGTTGCCTTGGCCGGTTTCTTTCCCCGAAGTGCGGAGGCATAAGCGTCGACTTAAGAAGCTAGAAGTGGCTAAATGGGGGGAAAGCAAAACCTAGGGAAGAGGAGTTCATGCTCGCCTCGATGATCCATTATCCAATGCTTTCATGTATGATCCAAAGTTATTAAAGCCTGGCAGGTATTGTAATGCCCTAAAACTAAGAATAAATACAGCACCAACGAGAGTGGCACTACAAAGGATCAACCCCCAGGCGGATGCAACATGTCGACAGTGCAGGTCGCTTCCCGAAACTTTGGGGGCATGTTTTGGGCCAATGTACGGCCACGAAGGAAGCACGCATCCGCTGGCACGATGAAATAGTTAACATCATCGTGGATAACATTAGTAAAAACAGTGATGTCACAATCGTTAAGGAACCCCGAATCCAGACGGATTCTGTCCTCAAACCGGACATCCTAGTTAAAAAGGATGGAAGGGTCCTCGTGGTCGATGTTACAGTCCGCCATGAGGATGGGGACAGTATGATGTCTGGCAGGAGGGAGAAATTTCATAAATATAACCCTATTGTCACACACTGCCAGGAGCTGCTTTTAATTATTTATTACCTAGTGTCTTTGTCTGTGCTACACCCCCGGCACTATTTTAATTGTTTTTAACGTTGGCTTGGTACAAGTGGCTTTTACTTTTTATTGAAGGTTTTTACAAACCTTCAATTGTGATTATTGACTGTGATACCACCACTTGTACCAAAATACTGTTTTAATCTATTTATTTTAGCTATATTAATAGCTATTTTAGACCTGCACATGCACATCAAGTTAAACTGAGAATCGCGGTTGACTTGTAGATTGGGAGGGGTACTCTGTGACAAACCCAACGTACCGCCGTAGCGGGAAGTATGCCTTAGCGCATAATAAATAGCCAAATGCCTCGTCATCTGTATTTTTTCACCTGTACAATATAGACATCTATCACCGTTTTCGCTACGTAAGCGGTAAAAGGTCAAAAAACGCTATTCATGAATTTTCAATATTGTTTAAACAATATAAAAAAAACATTTCCGGGAGTTAACAGTTTGGAAAAATGTTCTCCTCGGCAACCCCTACAAGAATCTCTTTTTAAAAATTTTTTATATCTATTCTAAAATTAATGTTTAGTGAGATAGGGCTTAAAATTAGTGCTACTGGACTATTACAATACATATATAATTTTCAATACATGATAGTATTCTGTGTGACATACATATGTACTGTATACAAGTAAATACTAATAAACTAGTTATTTAATATACAGCGTTGCCAGACTGTTTCGGTTCAGTTGCTTGAAATTGGTGTATTTATTAAAATTCTATAATTTCTCCGATGATATCTTCAATTCAAAACGATCAACAAATAATTCAATTTTTTCTTTACATTCAGGACTTATTAATCCTTTTTTCACTAGTTTCTTATTGAATTCTGTCCAGTCATTATATTGTTAAATACAAAATAAGGGTACGTAGTCAGAGTTTTGAGATTTAATACATGGAGTAGATAGAAACTTTAACCCTAATTATCTTAACTCAGAAGCGATCAATCTTTCCCAAATTACAAGGACAATCAGATATAGCATTCTTCTTTATACTATTAAAATTTGAAACTATTTTGTCGAAAAGTTGAATGTCGAGGTAACGACCTTAAACCTCCAATTGCATCTATTACTATTGTCGGATTTGAAGCAATTCTAGCAAATTCTTTATAGCAATTAATTTGCATATGAGTCCAATATTTCACAAAAAACTTATCAATTCCTACATCATGAATACTCTCTCGATAAGGTTTAGTGTATTTTGCATCCATTATAGAATTTATAACTACCTTGTCGGTGTGTTGTTCATCCAATATTTTGTATTTTAAACACCTTAATGCGTTAAGTGAGGAAATATGTGGGGGTTCCCCATCACCAAAAGTCATTAGGTCGTGAGCGGCTTTTACTCTGTAACTAGCTGCTGTGTCGTGATCGAACTTCAAAGAAGAAACAGCATCTTTTGCGAATCCCCGTATCAAACGTTTTGCTGTGGCAACTTTGCAAGGTTCCTTTGAATTGTATTTGCAACGAATAATCACTCTGAAAATAATCATTTTTAGCACTTACAATTAGTTTTCAAATTTAAGATCTGTAAATATTTTAAAAGAAAATATTATCTTGGTTTTGTTTTAATTTTTAATTTATGTTTTCTTTTTTTTTGTTATAAATTGGTACAGAATACATTCAAAATTAGATTAAATTTGGCGCTTTTGACAATGGTAAGTCTCAGGAATCGAAGTCACAGGAGAGGAAAATATCAAGAGATACCTTCATCGTAAAATATGTTTAAATGGTGGGAGTGCAACTCTATGTACTTTTGTTACTCAATGTATCTTGGCACTTATGAACATGAAATTTGGCATGCGCATGCTACAGGTAGAAATTTCGATTAATTTCAACGAATTTGCTTTCTTTTTCTTTGCCAGTACGGTTTGTAGGTAATATTTACATACTGAAGCACAAAAACAATTTTTTAATATATTAATACCATATATAGTAGAGATGGGAACGGGAGAGATTTTCTTAACCAGTTCCCGCGCGTTTCCGATTTTGCTTAGCATTTCCGTTCACTTCCATTCCTCTAGCAAAATTTTCATCCCCGTTCATTCCAGCTCCCGCCCGTTTTCTAAAAATTAGTCCCGTTCCCGGCGGGATCCGTTTTATTATTTCGGGTCCCGCTTTTTTTGTATTATATATAAATGAATATATTAGTTGGATCTTTGGTGATGCCATATTTGTTGGATCCTGTCCTGATTTGCAGTGACCATCACAACATTTTACTGGTTCATCTAAAATAAATCAAACAAAAAAAACTAATTAGTTTAATAGTTAATCTAGTGCCCGATCGAAGAATTTTTTTTTAAATCAATTTTATTGACAATAAACTGATGAATTTTTCCTTGAAAATCCAAAAATAAATATCATAAACCACCCATTTTGTGTAATTTCACAAGAAAATAAAAAGCTTCGATCCGAGTACTATTAAATTTTAAGGAGGACCACTAGTGTGACATTTTGAAAAAAATTGAAAATTTTCTTTGCATGTTTCGATAGTCTATAGCTTTAAAAATAATATAACTACTAAAATTTCAAGTGCATATCTCAAACAGTTTTTGAGTTACAGCCATCTGAAGAGCAGATTCTAATTTTCATTGTTAACTTTGAGGTATTGAGAAACATATGAAGGTTGATAGTTCGGGAGTTTCTGGACGTGGCTGCCACTCACATGTTGTGGAACAGCTAGACCCTGGCACATTTAAACGGCTCGTCTAGTTTTACTATGATCGTTACGGTAAGTACATCGTAAATAATTTTAGTAAAAATTCTCAGTGATTAAAACTAAAAGGTAAGGTAAAGAAAAACTACATTTTTCAAATTTGCTGCAGTTATAACTCGAAGACAAATCATCCGATCGATTTGATTCTTATTGCAACTTCTTTTATATATACTCCTCAAAACAAAATAAGGGCCACTTGAAAGTTTGTATTTTAAAACTGATTTATGTCGATCCACGTCAAAATAACTTTTCTAAATGACTGTTGTTATGATATTAAGTGGTTGAGTAAATGATAACAGTTAGGTTTAAGTGATATTATTGTTGAGGGGAAGATTTAAACGTTTTTTTGTCTCGCACAGCGTCAAGTGGTTAGTTGTACTTATTTTTTTGAATTTGATTTTAAATCAGTTTGCGCTAGATTATTGATTGCTGAGGTTGTTTTTTGAAGTTTGGCGTGTTATTCAATCATTTATTTTTACAATGCCGAGAATTCGACACCATATGGACGAAGCTACTGCTACCAGAGCCGTAACGATGATTGAGGGTGGTCAATCTCAACGTTCCGTGGCTCTGCAGTTGGGTTGTTCACGAAGGGCTATTCAAAATGTTTGGAATCGGTATCAGCAGACCGGTAGTGTAACCCGGCGCCGTGGCTCAGGAAGAGTTCGTGCTACCACTGCCCGTGAAGACCATTACATTCGACTGTGTGCACGACGTGAGCCGACTGTTACCGCAGGTACTCTGCAAAATCGCTTACATCGATCTACTGGTACTGTTGTCAGTAGTCAGACCACACGAAATCGTTTGCATGAAGACCAACAACGTTCAAGAAGAGCAGTAATCCGTACCAAACTGACCGGAGCGCATCGTGCAAACCGTTTAAGATTTGCACGTGAACACCTTAATGGGGCTTGGAGGCATGGCGTCACGTACTCTTCACGGATGAGTGCAAGGTGAAGTTTTTTAGTGATGATCGACGTGTAAGAGTGTGGTGAAGAAGTGGGGAAAGGTTTTCTGATCGTCACATTCATGAACGCGACAGATTTGGCGGTCCTAATGTCATGGTCTGGGGTGGAATTAGTTTGCAAGGCAAAACTGAGCTTGTTTTCCTGAACGAGGGTACTGTAACGGCTCAAAGTTACATCGAACAGGTTGTCAGACCCCATGTGATCCCCTTTGCACAACGAGCGGCCGACGGATTTATCCTGATGCAGGATGATGCCCGAGCGCATACCGCTCGAGCGACGACAACTGTCCTTAGGGAAGCTAATATACAGGTTTTACCGTGGCCTGCAAATAGTCCTGACTTGAACCCAATAGAACATCTTTGGGATCAATTAAAACGGCGAGTCAGAGCAGCCGGAGAGAATGTGCACACCCAACAACAACTGATTGATGTCTTGAGAAGATGTTGGGAGGAGATTCCTGATGAAACCGTTAGGCATCTTATTGAAAGCATGCCGAGGAGGCTTCAAGAATGTGTTTTAAAAAGGGGAGGGCATACTCGATATTAAACCACCGAAAAGTTGCATAATGTGTGTTTTTACTCAAAGCGTGGACGTTTGTTGATGACTGTAAAAATGACTATAAAAATGATAAAATCCTAAAAAATGTAATTATGGATTAATTTTTTATTTAATCTTATTAAAATTAATTTTATTTAGTAAAAAATTAGTTCCTTAATTAAATGTAAGCATACCTTATACTGTAACTTATATAAAAATAAACTTATGCAGCAAAACATGAGTGGCCCTTATTTTGTTTTGAGTAGTATATATTTCGTGCCATGAACCTCCAGTTTTCCGATCGAAGAAAAAATGTAATTTTTGCAGGCCAAAAATCATCAAATTTTCGCCCAAAATTTGAAACTTTTTTTTTTTTAAAAACTCTGCCATTTTCTTCAATTTCAACTTTTTTTTTCGACTGAGGTTTATGGCGCAGGCAATACCTTCTAGTTTAATAGGCTTTTTGGTTTTTTTGATTTCAGACACTGTGAAGGTCGTTATCATTGAAGCAGTGGGGGGACTTTTTTTGGAGCCTTGGGAGATTGCGAATGACTCACTGAATTTTCAATTTTTTTGTCCAAAAATTTTACCATGAATTTATTATATATCAACGAATATATCCTTAAAATATTAAAACATTCCATACAGTAGTTTTCTTTTAAAAAATTCCCAAAAATCACTTTTTTTCAGGTGGTTACACTAGTGGTCCCCCTTAACAGATTAACTATTAAACTAACGATTTTTTTTTTTTTTTTTTGTTTAACTTATTTTAGATGAACTAGTAAAATATTATGATGGTCACTGCAGAACGCGACTTGTCGGACGGAGTCCAACAAACATAGCGATAACTTGGTCTACAATATTTTCAATACAATTGATCGTGAGTCAAAGTTAAGAAATTAAATAATTCCTATATTCAAAACAAATCAATCTTCTGTTCTTTTCTAAAAACAAACTGCAATTTTAAAATTTACGTAAGTGCAATAATAAAATAGATAAAGCCAAGAAAACGGAAATTATTTAAATTTATAAATGATAAAGCATGGTTAAATTTAAGTGAAATGGACTATATATTTTCTTTAAATTTTTGTCAAAAAAAATTCTATCAAAAAAAAAAAAAAAAAAAATTATTTAAAATACTCAGTTTTTCATACTGCTGACTACCCCTAACCCCTTAATATTTTGTCCAGCACTCCCACCATGATATATATTTTATGGCGTAACTCTTGAAATTTCTGAAGTTTTAGAGAGAAATCTCGGAATCTTTATTTTATGATTATGTCTATTTGTCTGTCTGTCGATTAGTCCGTTCGTCCGTCCATTTATGACAGCCGCATAATTCCCACAACTTCGGACCTGAGGACATGAAATTTTGTGTACACCTGATACAGATGTAGATCTCAATTAATACACAACAGTAAAGAAATTCCTTTAATTTCTTGAAGCAATTTCCCGTATTGAAAAGTGAGCATGAAAATTTTTTATTAACCTACCACATCATTTACGTACCATGCCGTTAGAAAAGGCTCCTAAAATGAGGTCGAAATTTTTTTTGCAATTTCTCATTCTCAAACCCCGTTTGTGAAATACTAAGTTTCAACGTGAAATTTTTTTTGTGTCCCCGTGGTTTTATTAGCATCTAAATAAGATCTAAAGTATACCTATTATTTTCAAGTATTTTTTAGGATAGCTAAAATTTTTATTTTTAAGACAACTAGCTTTATTGTAAGGTAAAATAAATAATATGTGAAAGTTTGATCCTTTCAAATAATCACTTATGGTTTTGTAGGTTAATCTAAAAAATCGGAAATTGATCTTAAGCAAACTATTATAAAAATAATTATATTTATTAACAGTGCAAAACGCTAGTTTTATGACACCTCAAAAAATTCTCGTGTAGAAAGTTTCCCGGGAATATGTTTATATCAATAGCATAAAATATTTGATGAAAACTGTTCTAAAATATCTATGTAGTTAACATACAAATTTTATTACAGCAATTTATTATTACACTTTTGCACGCTTGTGATATTAATTCAGCATGTACGTATATTTTATTACAAACCTTTGTCCTTCGGGAGGTGCATTATCAACATAGCCAATAAAAATTCCATTACACCCTTTGCACATAGCTTCCATTTTTGTGTGGTGCTTTCCAGAATCTGAAACTTGCTCTTTTAAAAACCAAACAGCCAACCAAGAGTACAAATTCTAAAACTGGAGTACAAGTTAATACTAATTAAGTACTAAATCGTGATATGGTTTTTATATCTAGTTGCCAAAACAGCCAGGCTCATTGTACTGACTTTGTTTTGGGACCCCCTTAATATCTCCACCACCCTATGAGTACAAATTCTGAAATTGGAGTACAAAATAGGTACTAAATCGTGGTATAGTTTTTATATCAAATTTCCGACAGGGCCGGGCTGGCATTGTACTGGCCTAGTTTTGGGCGCCCCGTAATATCTCTGCCATCTTACGGGTACAAATTCTGAAACTGGAGTACAAAATAGTACAGAATAGGTACTAAATCCTGGTGTAGTTATTATATCAAATTTCCGACAGGGCCGGGCTGGCATGTCACTGTCCCTGTGTACGGAACCCCTTAATATCTCTACCATTTTACGGATACAAATTCTGAAACTGGAGTACAAAATAATACAAAATAGGTACTAAATCATGGTATAGTTTTTATATTGAATTTCCGACAGAGCCGGGGTGGCATTGTACTGGCCTGGTTTTGGGCCCTCCTTAATATTTCTGCCATCTTACGGGTAAGTTCTGAAACTGGAGTACAAATTAGTACAAATTACGTACTAAATCGTGGTATACTTTTTATATCAAAATTCCGACATGGTCAGCCTGGCCCGGATTTGGGACCCGCCTAATATCTCCGCCACCTTCCGCTAATGTTGCCAATACTTTAATTTTTTGTTTTTTTGTTTACATTTGAACTTTCACTAGATACTTAACCAATTTCACACATGTCAATAAAAATTTACTTCACCTTTAATGTGCTTTTAAACTAAAGAATTTCTTTACAAGTGTTTAACACAGTTTTCATTTCTTTTTCAGGTGCTTCAAAGTAACAAACTGCAACGAATCGATTTCAATTACTTGCATCAAATGTTATTTTACAACAAAAACAAATTACACTTATGTTACTGAAGTATGAATAAAACCGTCAAAATGATTACTTGTGTTCTTGTTATCAAACCTTGTATCCTTAAAATAGTGTTGCGGTGTTTACAGAGGTTAAAAGTTTTTTCGGGTAGACGAAAACAAAAAAAAAACTGTAACAAAAATCCACATCAAGGATTCCCATTGCCGTGGAAACAGGAAGAAGTGCTTTGTACTGTATCTCGTACAAAATACAATATAAAATTACTCAGTCAACTATTTCATATTAAATTACATTTCATAAAATCTTATTTTTTCTAGAAAAATATTAAAATTGTTCTCTATATTTTTCCATCCAGTATTTTTCTATAAAAATTATTATTTTTGTAAAACAAAGATTCGATCGAATAAAATAGAACAAATTTTACTTTTTGCTAACATAGCATTTAATCGGTATAAAAAGAATCAAGTCACAATAATCGAGTTCAGTTTTTAGGAAATTATTGTAAGTCGTTATTATGTCCGATTGATCCCGTAAATTTAATCTATCGAAAATTTGTGATGTATCGTAATATTTTAATTGTAATAAATCATTGTTGTAGCGATCATTGTTTTAAACCATTATTTCGACCTAATAAATTCGACATTATTAAAATTGAATCTTTGACTTTTTATTTAAGAAAATTACGAATTTTTCAACGACTTAAGTTATCAGTAAAAAATAAGAATTTTCAATAAAAAATAAAAACAAATACGACGAATAACTAAATTAAAATAGTTTAAATAAAAAAAAATAAAAAGACGTAAAATACAATTAAAATAATTTGAGTGAAAAGTCAAGAACAGAACTTAAGGGGACGTTTACTTGAGAGTCGTTAAAAAAAATCGATTTTTTTTTTGCAGAAATTGGTAATGTGTAGAATATGTGTAGAATATGTTCCCAAAGTGATTTTGCTGAAAGTAATTTAAGGGAAGGTTTACTTGAGATTTGATAAAAAAAATCGATTTTTTTTTGCCGAAATTGATAGCAAATTATGTGTAGAATATGTTCCCAAAGTGATTTTACTGAAAATAACTTGAAAACAAGATTCTTGCACATTAACCGAATCCAGCTTTTTATAAAAAAAAATTTAAAAAACGTAGTTCACGCAATAATGAGTATTAAATATAAAATTTTGAAAATACGTTTCTTTATATATATTTTATAATATTTCGGAACTACATTTTTGGAACTAGTGGACAGGATAACTCAAAAACTATGCGATGGATCCTTTTTTTTAATTTTTTATTTTAAAGATAATTCAATTCTTCGGCACTTCTACCTAAGTTCGATACAATTTCAATATTTTTTTTATTTTTAAATTTACTTTAAAGAGCGAAAAATAAGACAAAAATCGTAATCAAAAGTTCAAATATCCGCCATTTTTTTTCTTTCAGCAATTTATTGATATTATAATAGGTAGAGGTGCCGGTACTTTTCATATATTTTATAAATCTTTTTTGTTTTTTGTTTTTGGATTTCGGTGGTTTATTACCGGCGCTAGGATGTCCACCAACAAGGCACTGGATTTTCGGATCGTCACACTGCACTATCTATAAAATGGACACTTTTTTATATTTTTCCTTGAAAATTTTTTTTTGTGTAGTTTAATACTTAATAAATATGTGCACAAAATTTGAAATTTATATTTACTTCCGTTCAACAACAAAAGAACTTTTAATTATTAATAATAATTTTAGAAGAAGTCAACATCATCCCAAGAGCTCCGACAAAATCTAAGTGGCGATCCAACCATTTCCGTTGTATAGTTATTTCATTCTTAGAAGCAAATATTTTTGCAGAATGAACGTCATTTAATAATTAATATATTATACGAGTTGTCTAATGTATTTGGAGGAGTACTAATAGCATTTGACGATTCACACATTTCTGAACTAAATACTCATATACAGGTAGTAATAGTTCGATTAACGCTGCATTCTCATCAAATTATAATTATCTGCAACATATACTTACCTCTGGAAACTCATGGACCTACAATGCAATAGACCTCGAACTATAACTTCCACATATACCGAAATCTAACATACTCATTGACGAATCTAACAGACTTCATAAAATACAAAGATTTGTGAAATATTCAAGGAACTGAAGCCGAGTACCGTTTACATTCTGTCAATAAGAAATCTTACTTCCACAAGAGAGTTGCAGCTAAATAGTGCCTGCAATAGGGTACCTGACTGTATTCAAAATTTGTTTTAAATATTAAATAATTTTATGTATTACTCGTAAATATATTTAAATTTAGTAGTGACAAATAAAAATATTCTTTAGTTATTTAAAAATTCTACTTTGAAAATGATAAATTAACCTTCATTTAAATGAGTAAAACGCGCCATTACATTAAAATGACGTCATATTTTGTAGCAAATATGGCAAATATCATAGATAAGATAAGGAACATGTAAATGATGTAAATAGTTACTGTAGTTTGATGCATAATTTTTACACGTGTGTTAAATATTATTTCGACTGGACACAATAAATAATTGTAAATATTGCAAAACAAAAAGACTAACATCTAACCATTGAAAATACGTTTTTGTTGAAAATTTTATGTTGCAAAACGTTTCCTAACGTTACAGTAGTGCGAACACATTAATATTTGCTTGCATCAAAATGTGACGTCATCGCTACGTCACCATGGTGGATCGTTTTTCGCGCCAATTTATTCATTTAAAATTAAAGTGTTTTTTTACGATTTTCAAAATTTTATTAAAAATTAATTAGTTAATACGTAAAAACAAAGCATTTAGAATCATTTCTTAATTGCAGTCAAGTACCCTATTTTACCTAGCCCCACAATCGTTGTCTGTTTGTACAATATAATACATTTAGGCGAATAAAACTAGAATAGAAAAGCTAAATGATTTTGAAAATATTTTATTAATACAATAAATAAGTAGGAAATATAATAATTCCATTAAATTTTTCGAAAATTAGTTAAAATTGGTCTAGGTACATATTCACAGTTATTTACTGCTCTTTCGTGTTTTGCTTAGACTTTAGGAATTTTGATAACTTATTCTACTTAAAAATTTAAATTATAATTTAACAAATAAAAAGGACGGAAAAATTAATATAAAATAATTACACTTTTAGATAGGTTTAATGTAAATTTTTAATGAATATAATACAGTCAATTTTCCTATAATCCTCAAGGTACGTTTTTTCTTTGGTTATCTTAAATGCTCACGTTATCAATCTGATTGATCGTGTGAATATATATGCTTGTCTTGATGTAAATATCATCGACATCGTAATGACATTGGATAGTAATGTTCTGAATTACAAATAGCTTGTACAAATCATGTTATATGAAATTTTAAACCTGTTATCGGAAATCTGACTGTATTTAATTTTAGTTTTATTTTACTCAAAATGCAATGTATAAATATACAAGTGTTAAATAGCTCAAGGACCGTATACTGCTTGCACGTCAATTCATGGTAGTTTTAAAGGGGGTCACAAAAAAAAGAGAAATATTGTTTATATGTAATCTGTTGGGTTTTAAACTTAATTTCCTCTGTTTTATATGAGATGGTGGATTTGTTTTTTCGTTTTTTGAAAGTTGGGAGAAAGTATTAGTTTTTGAAGGACAATACTTAGAATAAAGTAGAATGCATCGTTGACTATAAATATATATTTTTTTTACTGAAAATATCTCTCTTTTTAAAAGTTTAAAATATCTCTCTTACTTTATATAGCAGAGTGGTATCGACAATAATAGGTTCTAACTAAAGTTGGCGTTGCGATGAATGCCGTCAGTTCACGGGCAAGCAATACTTGAAATTTAAGATATTTATATTTACAAAATTGAAGTACCATACACCCCCTAAGTTCGACACTGTATATTTACAATTACATTTACAATATCATAAATGCAGATAAAAATGTAAGAATATTCAAACAGAAACGTAAAAAAAGTCGGCTGTAAAAAAATGTATGTGGTGTGCTATATTGACGTATAATTTCGTAGTTTGTTCTGCCTGCATCACACGATGCACGATTGTCTGCTAGAACTAGTGCTGTCAACGCTAATTACAGCTATGCTGCCAGTAGTAATGGAAAATGACGTCACTGTTGTACTATTGGCTGTGCTGCGTGAACGCTTGATAGATTTCAAACATAGAACCTGTCGTATTTTCGTGCTTGCTTCTCTGTTATATTTAAACATTAACCAATAAGAAATCGTTTTTCTCACGTGGGGACCCGTTTACCATCACTAATGGTAGACGAGAGTGCTGGTAAACGCATTAAAACCGTCTACAGGCTCATTCTAACAACTCCAATGAGACGCATCGTATGCAGCCAATATTACAAAAGAGCCATTACAGTATCCAACACAGCAGCTCAGTTAGAACCCAGCAATGAAATCAAGTAGGCAATCCAGCAGCGGAACAAATGTATGATGCGGGCTTAAACACACATATTCCAGCAACAAACATTTCGTCAGCCGAGTATTAGTTTGTTCTAAGTGCACTTTTTAAAAATTTTTTCTAGATGGTTGTTTTGTTAGTTTTGGGCATAGAGGAACTTGAAACCACAATCAGAAAGACATTTTAAAAAAATGGATTTGGCACAAACCAATATTCAGCTGACGATTTGTATATCTCTTATTCTATGGATCATTTGCATTCGCAATATTTCTTTAATAATTTTGAGTCCAGATATTTGTATTCACAATATTTTTATAATTACGTTGGGGCTGGACATTTACAACAACAATGTGCATTTTAGGGAAATAATTATTTATTACTTTTCATACAATAAATGTATGGCTATTATTCTGTGTTGCACACACATTTGCGTATTAATTTGGAACCAAAATTTGAACTGTAGCCGGAAAAATGAAACTTCTAATTTTTTGAGTACAAATTTCTGTTTTACATGTTAGTTAACATTTTACAACTCCGGTGTCATTAAATCCCAAGTGCAAATATTCTGTGTCTACTGATTATGTAAGAAAATAAACCTTCACGTTTTTAGAGTTGTGAATCAGAATTTAAATAACAGAAAACAAAAATTTAACGATTGATGGTTAGTTAAAGCATTTCACTTAAGTAATTATTGAAATATATTCAAGCCTCAGCGTGTATAGGTATATGTTAAAGATACGAGTGATTGGACGGATAAACATAAAAAAATAATAAAATCTCAATTTTTTAGTGACTACGAAATTCTAAATGACACTACGAGTGAACAATGATATTAAGTAACTTGTCCAGATATTTTTATAAGTAAGTCCGTTTTAATTTAATCAAATATTGTTGCAATTACAATTAACTTGCCTTCTGGATGAACATTAATTAATTTGAATAAATAAAAGAATATATATATATATATATATATATATATATATATATATATATATATATATATATATATATATATATATATGAACAGCCAGTTTAAAAAAACTTTCCATTGATGTACCACAAGTGGTGTCTCACAATTTAAAAAAATAGAGTTGGGTGGCTAAAACCTTAGGTGTTGCTTATAGAAGATTCACATGTAGATCACAATGGTTCCCCCTCCATGTTATAGAAACGGTTGTGAAAAATTTTAATTATTTTTTACAATTCCAAAGATATGAGGACGGCTTGTTTTTAAATTGACACTCTGTATATATGTACTGTCAAAAGGGGTTACTTTAGTCCACGGGGGTAACTTTGGCCACCCTTCGGTAAAAAGATGTTTCCTTTTATTAATATTAGAAGCAGAAAGTTTTTACATTTATGTATTATTACATATTACACATTATACTTGTAGCCAATATACTATACAGGTAATTTCATTTTTAAACATTCATAGGTCTGTATCACTGGCTGTTTTGGTTTGATGGTTATGTGTATTCATAATTTTAACTATGAAACTTTTATCAGTGCAACTGATTGTATTCGCTTTTATAAAAAGGTAAGTACTTTAATAGGATCTATAAACAGTTGTTAAACATTAACTAAAGTTTCAAAATGATATATTTCGTTGTTTATTTCTTTTTTTAAGAAATGTTGCAAGATAACAAAATTGAGCTTAAATGGGGTAACTTTGGCCAATCTTATAAACTGTGTTTTTTCTGTGGTATTATGGTAAAATAAATTAATAAACTATTCGAATTGTTTACTAATATCATACTGGATATTTTTTTGCTTCGTTATAACTAGGTCTATTTAATTTAGTGAAGTATTACAGCAACTTTTAGTTTGATTCAAATTTTCCGACTGATAAATGTATATAAAATTTATACGATAGGTTTTAAATATATATCTTACTTCCGTTTGTTAAATAAAATTTTTTTCTATATGATTTGGTCTATTAACTGTGCCTTATATCATAACTTATCATAAGGAAAGGTAACTTGCCTTAAAATACCTTTACTATGGATTTTAAATAATTAAAATAACAAGTGGCTAAAGTAATCCCAACCCCTGGTTAACTTTGGCCAAATTTTTAAAAATATAAAAAAAATGTATGCATACTTCCAAAATTAAAAAAAAATGGTAGCCACAGCACCAGAATTATACAAATGTTGTTTTAAAATTTTTTAAAATAATATGCTGCCATTTGTATAAAATATATCACAAGTAAATTTTGAAAATGTTATATTTTGGGCCAAAGTAACTCCACTTGACGGTATATAATGTGTGTGCGTGTATGTACAAAATATACGTTACTTAAAACAGGATAAGCTTTACAATGACTATTAATTCAATAAAAATAAAATGAAAAATCATAGTATATGTAAAGTATATAAAATACTTGAAATGCTGTACTGTATTTAATAAAGAAAATTGTACAAAAGGTATATTGATTTAAGGTTAGATTCTTGAGACAACATTACATAAAATAGGTTTTTGAAACATTATCCTAAGTTTTTGAGAGAAATTAAAAAGCTTTAAGTTACACAGGGTGGGGTAAATTGCAGTATAGTATATGATGCGATATTTTCGATGTTTACCACAAAAAAGAAACAAATGTGGCTGGAAATTATTGTATTTCCATAAGAGTTAAAGCGCGGACACATGTTTTTATGAAAAATAATTGCATTTTATTATTAATTATCACACTTTAAAAGAGGTTAAAGTATATAGGTTAGGACAATTGAAAAACGGATTTTGATATACCAACTAGTTTGCCTAGTACATTAAATGGCCCCGCGTGAGCGGACCCGCTTTACGCACTTGTGTTTTACATTATTCTGTTATTTTTATCGGGTTCTATAAATAAATACTACAATAAGTCAATAATATCATACAAATGTCAATATAAAAAAAAATGTGTAAAATATTAATAAATTTGGGTTTTCGAAAATAAAAATAGGCTTCCGCGTTTTAACTTTTCATAATTAAACATTTCCACCACCTTTGGTTCGTTTTTACCGGTTAAAAAAAAATATCGCACCATATACTATACTGCAATTTTCCCCACAGGGTGTAAGAAAAATGAGGAATTGTAGGGGATCGATGCCGTAATCTCTGAATATAGCATGTATTCACGCGAGAAACTGTATTTTAAAGGTATTTGTAGTTTAGAATTTGTAAATCTTATGAATGCGTATTACTAGAATGTTGACTGAGGTGTCTCTAGAGACTCTATTTTGACCTCAAACGATAATAATTTCAATAACAGTAACCAACAGTATTTTAATTTTTAGAATTGGAAAACAAAGATTTTACAAAAATATCGGCTTATTTGAAGTGCAAATATGTTCAGGATCGAAAAAGCCGCGAGTATCATAAGGAAGTGTGGATTAAAGTGAATAAAAAAGTGTCTAAACTTAAGTACCGAGCCGTGAAGAGCGTTATAGGAGTGCTGAAGAAGATTACTGGTAGAGTCAAATTCCACTGGTACTGGGCTAACTTTGGTTTGTACGAATGTGAAAATCACCTACAATGACGATAAAATGGAGAAATCGAAGATCATAACGTTTTTACATAAATTCCTATGGCTCGGACATAACGAAGCCCATTCATTGTCAGTTTTTATTGGGGTTTCGTGAAAAAGTAAAAAAGGAACCCTTATGATGAGACTTTAATGTTTATCCGAATGTCACAGCCATTTTTCTCAGTAACCACTAGTGATGTCGAGGCGACAAGCAGTGAGTGGATTAATCGACTAAAGTTGTTTTTCAAACAAAATTAGTCGAAAATATCGAACGAACAATAGTCTACTAATCGACTAAATTTTTAATCTAATTCATGAATAGGGTAATCTATATAATTGTTTCAAAAACGACATTTTCTTTTTAATTTAATTATTGACTTTTAATATATTTTTTAAGAAAAAGAAAGATATGACATATCACAATGTGTCACCCACATATAAGTAAAAAATCATACAATTAATTAATTTTTTAGTTTTCATTTTTTGAAGTCCAATAAATAATACAGACAATTTAACTCATGTGTATCAAGTCCTATAAGAATATTGTAGTTTTTTCACTTTTACCGTAGAAAAGAAGTTAGGACAGATTTTTACAGCGAAAACATAGTACAAAACATTTCACTGGTCATTTCATTGTACGTAAACACCATTGAGGAGAGAATCGACTAGAGAGAATGCTGTGTATTACAAATACGTTAAGACATTAACACTTAAGTTTTATACTTTTTCGGAATAAATTTGTGTTTTCGGAATCAATTTCTTGCCTAAAAGCAATTTAACTCGAAGAACTGTCAACCCAAAAACGCTTCAGCTTCGCTGTCGCGTTTTGTTACTTGACAATTCTGCTCGTTAAATCTGGAGCTTAGATGCAAAAAAGATCTAGTCACAGAAGACACTTTTTTCAGAAATTAAAAAAAATGGTTATTTAATTAAATATGAAATCAAAATAGAAAATTTATTGTAAAATGGATACTAAGTTAATTTTGAAACTTATTAATTATACTTTTTTAATCAGAAAATTTAAGAAAAATCGTTTTTTTATATTTTTTTGTTGGACATAATGTTTTTTGCTTAAACATATTGGACATAATTTCATTTGCCTAACTTTATAATGGACATAATACTTTTTGCTATAAAGACATTATTGTAGGGCTGGATAAGTTTTATGTAAATAAAAACAACTCGCCTATTGCAGATTTCTTTTTATTTCAAAAATAAACAAAAAACAAAGTATCTAACAGATTTTAAATAAAACGTGCAACAATTCCTTGATTTAATATTTTATAGAGAAACAAAAAATTCGGAAAAGTCTTAGTGCCTCTGTTGGTCACCCCTACCGTTGTCAATTCCAAATTTAAATTCATTAATAACTTTCTTATTACTAAACAAAAATTGTGTATAATTGTTTGCAGAATATTAGTAATAAATATTTAATTGAAAAATAATATTTTTTATCCACTTTATAAATTTTAACTATAATAAAAACGTTGAAAAGCACAAGCAGAAGCACATTTCTAACTGAAATTTTGAACTAAACATACTCAAGCAACACTGTGATTGGATAAATAAATTACAAATGGCGGAATTAAATGGACATGATTCTTTTTGCTTGAAGGTACATATTTTAAATCTATTTTTTAGTGGGAAAAAATTTTTTTGGCTAAATACAATTATTTAGACATATAGATATTACGATGTGTTCCATATATACATAAAAATTTCAATTTTGAATTTTTTGGACAAGATCTTTTTTGCTTCTCAGCTCCAGAAATTGTTAGGCAACAAATTTTCGTTAGACATACCCAAATTTATTCGAAAAAAATACAAACCTCTCGTGTAATAATAATAAATGAAAAATTTATAAATAAGTCATTTTTAGTTATTTAAAAAAAAATTTAATCATATTAGTGATTTAGTCGAAGGTAAAATAGTCGACTAAAAAATGACCAAATGTAAACAAAATTAGTCAACTAACCCATTAATCGATTAATAATTATCCGACATCACTAGTAACCACTACTTACTACCTTAAAATTGAAATTTGATACATTGATAGAAGTCATTTGTCTACATATATTTCAGGTGAAATAATTCTAGAAATATTTTTTTTTTTTTTATTCCAAAAGGGGTTAGAAATGGAGGGTTGAAATTTAAAAGTGGATTATCAAGGTCAAATGGGATATCATATGGCAGGACTTTATTTACAAATTTCAAAACTACTTTCTTCTAATTTTAAGTCGCGTTAGTTTTTGAATTATCTCCAAAAATGTGCGAAAAAATACCGTTCCCCCTACCTTATTTCCGAAGTTTAGAAACCGAAAAATTTGAAAAAATTCAGACAAATAGAAGATTACATATGATATATATTAAAGGAAAAGTAAAATAAACTTCCAAATGTCGATAGTTTTGGGGGAAAGTAAAAATTCTGGCTGGAGTTCCGAAAACCGCATGCCTCTGATTGAGCTGAAATTTTCTTTACGTAATCTTTTTGGCTTAAGAAGTTATCCCCTAAACGAATTTTTGGCTACGCGAATCGGGAAATGTGTACGTATGATCAAAAAATACGGTGAATCAATTTTTATAGCAGCAACTATTGACGTTGTGTAAATTTGAAATAATACATCCAATAGTCTGATTCGTTAAGACAGTCAGTACCACGTTAGAACAAGTTATGACATAGGCCGATTTCCAGAGCGGCAAGAGTAAGATCGTGTTTACCGTTTCTGTCGCGCATTATGGATATCGAACAACCTATTAACATTAAATTTCGTTTTAAAATGTAAAAAAGTGCAAGAGGTCATAGAATGTTAAAATCAATGGCAATAATGTGGTGATTTTAAAAACGGAGTTTGCAAATGATGTGAGCTATTCAAAACCGGAAATGAATCGGTTGAAGACGATCAGCGGTCGGGACGCGTTCCGACCTCAAAAAAGTTCATAGTTCGTTCCGAGAAAGACTGTAAACTCCGAATAATACAAAGGCCTACTGCAACGTTTTCAAAACAATGTACGAAGAAAGAGACCAGAAGAATGGATTAATGGCTTTCTACTTTATCATATCAATGCGCCATTTCATACCTCTCCTTTAGTCCGTGAGTTTTTAGCATAAAATAAAGTTCCTGTTTGTCTGTATCCTGCTTACTCTCCGGATTTAGCACTGTACAACTTCTGACTCTTTCCAAAAATAAAAATCGTACTAAAAAGAAAATGTTTTGATACCCTTCATTCAGGGCCACGACAGAGCAGCTTGAAGCCATTCCAAAACAAATGCTTCCAATCATGGAATCAACATTGAGATAAGTGGATCGCTAGCCGAGGCAAGTACTTTGAAGAAAATTAAATCAAATTTGATGTAAACTTATTGCTTTGCTCGTAACAAAATTATTCACCGTATTTTTTGATCACACCTTGTATGTAAGGGTCTAAAGTAGTAAAAATTGGTATAGGAGATATAGAAAAATATATTATCGGATATCTCCGATTGAACTGAAATTTCATTTATATACTCGTTTTGGCTTAAGAAATTATTTTTTAAATTAATTTTTGGGAACTTTAGCTTTTAACCTGTTGAGTACAAGCGACTGAGGAAGAATAAATTTTCTCGATGTCCTCTTAGTTTTCGAGATAATATGTATCAAATTTCTAAAACTTACAATAGCGATGGAATAATGTATTATGCACGTGCACACATATCTGTAGTATCAATTTCTATGAATATAAGTTTATCTTTAAATATAATTTTTTTAATGGTACATTACGGTTTCTATTGATAAAAATAAGCGAAACATGAACAGGGTTGAATTTATTTCAATTTTTGTATTGAATTATAAGGTAAAAGTCCCTATACCCGAACGCGTTCAATACTCGAACAGTTTTGATATTGTATGTACTATTGAAGTTATTTCTAAAAAAAAAAATAAATAAAAAATAAAAAAAAACGATAAATATGAAAACTGTTTGAGTATTGAACGCGTTCCGGTATAGGAACTTTTACATTGCCTATACAAGTTAAAATCTACCTTTTAACAATTTTCCATAATGTATGAAAACATTTCTGAGATTTATACGGCTCGAAAATTAAATCAAAATTATTATAAACGTTTATGGAGAGGCCTTGGAAATATCTTTTAAAATAATTTAATTTTAAGATTCATTATATCATTAAATTTTCTTCTTTGACATTTTAATTTACATATACTTATTTCTTAAATTATTATATTTTTATGTTTCTGTTTACAAATTTTCTAGTTAATAATTACATACATTCTAATACAGACATTTCGAAAATGCCGAGCTGGTTGGTACTATTGATGCTGTTCCGGGCTCATCCTTTATTGCTGCATTTACTGCTGAAACAAAATAAACAAATTATATCAACGAAAGCATTTACTTTAAGTATCGATCAAATCTGTCCGGATGTTCGGATCATTTCTCGTAAAAGTTACAGAACCAGGCCAGTAAATTAGATGAATTAGGCGACCGCTTAGGGCGCCAAAAGCTGCCAATTAATACTAAAATGTTAGCGAAATTTACAGTGAGTTCCTAAGAAGTCAACATCATCTTAACTTGCAAGTTCTACCAACAAAAAGCGTACCAAATGGACGTTAGAATTTTTATATTTCAAAAGACTAATGTGTATTTGTATATTTTTCTTCATTCTCTTTCCCTTTAGGAAAACTAAACAATATCAGAGGGAACACCAAAAAAAGATGCACGATACAAAAATTTGGTATAAATATCACATGGTAATTATAATAATTAATATTTGTAAGAATTATCAAGAGAAATGTTATTTTATTTTATGTCTTGTTATCATTTATCAATTATTAAAGTTACATAAATAAAAATAAAAGCAATTTGTTAAAATATGATTAAACTATATTATTTTGGAAGCATTTATTTAAAAATTGCGTATAGTTACCTCACATGATTCCATATTTCACCTGTCTAAACTCACAGATAATAATTTCTGAACAGTTAAAAGTAAGTAGATATTGGTTTTGAACAAATAAATTTTATGCATGTTTTGCATAATTTGTTACGTCTCTCGTATGCCAAATATACAACATAATTTGATAGTTCCATAACTTTTGCAAAAAATGATCCGAACGTCTGGATCGGTATGTCTGGTCCTTAATATATTCGTCTGGAATAGGTAAAATACTCAAACACATGAGAAACAAGCAGAGAGGAAATCATCTCGAAGCTAATTGCTACTAGGTATTTTAATAGCAGTAACTGGTTTTAAAATGAAAAGTCACGAAATGAAGTAATTATCATGAAATAATTCAGTTAATGTCGTTTTGAATTACAAAAGTATCATGTGTATCTACTCAATATTTTGTCTTGTAAGGCACTAGCCATTTTATTTTATCTTCCTCTGTGCTTGAATGTACAGAAGAACAGAAGCAGAGACACCGAGAACTTTCTTAACTTCTTATTTTTGTATAATAATTTAGCGCAAACTGTATTATAAATATTAAACGACATAATTATTGAAAATTAAATTATATCCATTAATATTTGCCCTAAGACCTGGATGGATCTTAAATCTTTGAATTTCTCAAGGAAATTTCATTTGATAATTAGAGAAAAACAAATTTAGCATTAATTATTTATTTATTTTTAAAAAGTTAGATCGCCAACATATGAGTTAATTATGAGTACACTGATGATCCCGAAGTAAAAAATGGGATAGCTCCTAGGAAAATCGCCACATATAAATTAAATTCCATCTTATGTACAACGCCACCATTTCAAATACTGTTAGATACAGGATTAAATATGGTGCAGGAAAAACAAAAAACAAAAAATAAAATAAATAAATAAATATATATATATATATATATATATATATATATATATATATATATATATATATATATATATATATATATATATATATATATATATATATATATATATATATAAATATTTTTACAAATGAATTTCTAGAGACGTTCCTCTCAAATTTGAATCTTGATGAAGTTTTAAATGACTCTATTCGACATTTTATGAAAAAAATACCATGATTGATAACATCTGAATAAAACAGCTTGTTTAGTTTGGTCATTTTTATGAAACTGAACCGAAATTTCAATGAAGTGATTTCATGCAGCCAGTAGGAAAAAGAATCAACTTTAATGGGACCATGAAAGGAGAAAATTTTTAACATGAACAATGACTGGATTAAACAGTAATGAATATGAAGTCGTTGACAGAAAGGCTAACTTCAAAAATGCATCACTGCTTGCATGAGGCAGAGTCAAAAGTTCAAAAACGCATCTGACGCATCACAACGAAAAATCAAAAGTTCATTTTTGCATTTAATGCGTCAAAACAATGCATCAAGAAATTTGGTGATGCGTGTCTAAGATGCATGTAATGTGTATAATGTAGAATTATAACTACTTGCCATATTACGTAGGTATTAACACCAACAGGAATAATTCCGAAAAACAAATTATTGAAAAAGATGAATGTATGTACCTTTGATTAAAATTGTTTAAACTATTTGAATACATCATGCACTCAAAATAGGTATGTAATATGTTTTATTTATATTCAAATAATTTCAATATTTTCTATTTCAAGTAAGTTCAAGTTGAAATTCAAAGATAATATACCTATACAAGGACTGTATTGCTATATTATCTATAGTCTATCATGCTACATTATCTGTCTTATCTATAGCCAAATCAGAGGCTAAATGATGCCAATATCCCGTTCAAAAACATCTAATGTGCATCAAATTTCAAGAGAGCATCAGTAGCGCATCATGTAGTATTAGACGCATCAGAAAAGTCATGATGTTGCATCGATGCGGTCAAGTTTACATTTTTGAAATTACATTTTTGATATTTAAACCAGTCTTTGTATATGTATACATAAAATAAAGATTTTAATTTGCCTAAAAACTATTTTATAATAATGAAATATTTTAATAGAACTGAAAAACTAATACCTACTCACCTTCCGTATGCCAGTAAGATGGATAACGCACTGAATCTGACGTAACGTCTCGACGATTACAAGGTGAAAAACTAGTACTAAATGTTGAACTTGGACTGCTACTACCACCTGCTACAGCAGCTTGAGCAAAGTGATCAACTTTGAATCAAAATATTTATTTATATTATCTACGTAACAATTAATTTACAATCACATTATATAATATTAAAACTTACTTAATGAATTAGATAATTGGTTATAACTATTCATGTTTAATCCTTGAACTGGCTGCAATGGCGGTTGTAACTGAAAATAAAGAGACAAATTTTTATTTATTGATTTTAAAAATTGTAAATATGCTTTATCAGTAATATCAGTAATATCAGCAATTGTAAATATGCTTTATCAGTTATTTTAAAAAGTTTAAAAATGCTGTGTTTAGTTAACAATCTATAACAATGATCCCCAACAAAATTTTTGACTTAATAAGAACATATCGGGGTACTTTACGGCTACCATAAAATTTTTGAAAACTATATTTTAAGAAAAGTTTCACGCCATTAGTTTCATTACGCTTTGAGCAATTGAAAAAAGAAGAGGCAAAATCAACAAAGGAATTTTGTTTTTGTAAGACAGTGCGCCGGTTCATACCACCTGCATTACGAGACAAGTCTTCCGAGAAAGTAATTTCGATGAAGTGAACCTTCTATGTGTGTTCTATATATGAATAGGCTAATTTCTTGGATAATTTTTTTGTACTATGACACTAGAATCGGAAAAACCTTGTTTAATTTTCACATTACTGAACAATTCCTGAAACCCATGATGAACACGTGTGGACTCCCAGAGATTCGCGAACCACTAGCTATGAATCATTGGTGCATCCATCCAATATCATTGCAATAAAATAACTCAGAAAATTGGCTTTTAATAACGTATTATAGGAATTCAATAGTGTCCAACCGAAGGTCAGTTTGGCGGCCGAAGCCGAAGCCGATGTTCGGCCATCGTTACAATAAAACCCTCGACCGAAGCCGAAGCCGAAGGTGCAATTAAATTTCGAATACTTACTGTAAATAAGTAAAACGTTCATATAATCATATTACATACCTACAAATTAAAGGCTAATTTTAACATTAAATAAAAGCAACAAATATTTTGTTTCGAAAATTGTGAAAAATATTAGCTACAAATTCTGACTTAATACGTATACAGTCTGTTTCAGCGAAGTAAGAACATACAAAATTTAACATGGGAAAAAATTGTTGGGATCAGAGTATGCTTGTTTTTTATGGATATCATTTTTATATAGGTATCCATAGTTATTAAAATTTTCTTTAATTGCAAAAAGGTAAATTTGAAAACAAAACAAAAGGTGTGTAATTTTCTCCTAAGCAGTATTATTTGTTAATAAATATTTCTACATTAGATTAAGATTTATTTATAGTTATCTCAATAAATTTACTACTATTGTCTTTTAATTACTTCTAAACATTATTTTGACGCGATATTATTTAAAATTTTGCTAAATATTTAATAATTATAAAATAAAGCACCCCCTGATCATAACAAATTTTCCCTGTGTTAAAATTTATATGTTCTTGGTTGCTTGAAACACCCGGTATAACACGCTCTTGGCGAATTTTTTATATTATAATCAACAGTAAACAAAGTTACGGCCATCCTTTTTCTCTATGAGCAACCGCTTAGTTAGGAATTTGAACAAATTTTACGGAGTTATAATTATTTTGAAAGAATACTTTAAATTGTTATATACCGTATTTTCCGGCGTATAACACGCACCTTGAACACCAAAAAATATTGTACAAATTTCGTAGTGCGCGTTATACGCCGGATATAAAACTGAGTTCTGTAAAAATTATGACTGTTTTTATTTATTTTAATATTATAATTACTTTAATATTATATCTTCTGTCAATAGTAATAAGTGGGTTATCAAATAAATAAATTGAACCCATATTTATGTAACAATTTTTCCTTTTACCATATGCGCCATATTTTTATATATTTTTATTAGTAACTTACCTAATTAGGTATGTTACCTGCCTCGGTTTTCCCACTTTTAACAATAAAAATAGCGATTGTTTACAAAGACTATTGGCGGAGAAGCATGGGTAGAAATGCCCCCGCACGAATTTTGTTGATTTTTTTTCTGCTAACTGCTTTCGATATAAGACTGAAATTTACTGAGTTTCAACCCTTAAAAACTCACCCTTTGGGGGTAAAAAATTATTTAGTGAAAATTGAAAAAAATTTATAACTTTTGAATGGCTTCACGGATCTGGCTGAAATTTTTATATGTTTTAGACACCTATATATAGTGTATCTCAGAAAAAATTATCAGCTTCAAAAAAAAAAAATCATAAACCCCCGAAAAAAATTGTCTATTTTTTTTCAATATTTTTTTTCATTAACTTGTAGCTATGGTACAATCACCAAATTTTTTTTGCAGGCTTCTTACTATGACCGATACAATATATAATTTTTACAGGAAATAATACTTCTTAGCCCCAGATGCAGTCCTGCCAAATTTCAACCCTCTGAAGCTAATGGTTTATGAATACACAAACAGGCAAAAATTTTCAAAAAAAAATTTTTTTTAGGAAATTAATGAGCCGATTTATTTGAGTTTAATATATCGATGTTTAAGTTGTGATAGCACGTAAGTGACGAACATGAAATTGAGACATCACGTATGTTAAGATGCGCGGAGTCAACCTTACAAAATTGAGCTACCGCATAATACGTGGTGTCAAAAACATTATTCTTCCTCATTAGTTTTTATAAAAGTACCATTTTTTCTGGATCGATAGATGCGTATTTTTAATATCTATCCATCTGCATAAAAAAAAAATTTCCAAAAAATGTCACTTACGTGCTATCACAACTTAAACATCGATATATTGTGTACCCACCTGAGGCAAAGTAATAAAAAAAAAAATTAACGTTATATCCCTTTATTATACTAATTTTTTTAAATTTTTAAATTTAAGAAAATTTTTTTTGGCACCTACGCGTTAGCGACACCCACCATTTTTGGTTCAATAATATGTCTCTTAGTACTCTATAACATATATTTTTATGGAAAAATTTTAGTTGGTAGAACATAGTAATATTTCAATACAAATGCATACCATGTTAGGTACTACATATATTATTTATGTATAAAAAGGGCTATAAAGTAAAATATCTACTCTATTCCTAAAATAATACAATTACATACGTTCATAACTACGATAAACTAGTTTCGATTTACAAAAGTCCAACATTATCTGCCGTTTGTCTTTTTTTATTAATAAAACAAAATAGATATTGATTTCTCTTTTGTTAGAGTTGTTTTCTTTGTAAGACGTCAAGTGAAACTTTGTTAGCTCATACACAACGTATTACGACGTCAACAATTTCATACAAAGTTTATTAGCTGTCAAAATAGTATACCAGTTGGTCATTTCGTTATAATTCCCCATGACCCGTCATCGTGTTAACAAAAGAAGACAAACAGTAGATAAAGCTAGACGTTTGTCTGAGCTTGTTTGTCGTTGTTATGAACGTATGTAATTTTATTACAGAAAAAATTCACTTTCTGCACCTCCTTAAGAAGTGCAACAAAAACATCAAGCGAGAGGGTCTGTTCAAGTTAGTTATATGTACCTACATGTAATTTACCTACATATTTTTATAACTACAACAAGTTTTAGCCGGACTGTTGTTATTACTATACATTGTTGAAGTTTTTTGTTCCAATCTATTAAGTTAATGTTTATTATTATTAAAACAATATAACATTTAAAACATATTATTGTTATTATTATTACCTTTATTTAAATAAAGTTTCTAAAATTATTTTTGTTGAGTTAGATGTATTTTAATTAGTAAGTATGCTGAGATAATTTTGTTGATTATTGAAAATTATTTTTTAACAAGCTAAAACATATTTTTTATAACAAGTCAAAATATAATTTTTTTAGAGCGTAACAGGAACTCCAAGAACTGCAACTCAGGGGGGAAGAGAATATTTTATTGCACTCCCCAGAGTTCTACTGTGTTTTAGAAATCAGGCAGATGCTTTACTTTATGGTCTTTTTTTATACATAAGTAATATATGTAGTACCGAACATGACATACATTTGCATTGAAATATTACTATGTTCTACCAACTAAAATTTTTCCATAAAAATATATGTTATAGAGTACTAAGAGACATATTACTGAACAAAAAATGGTGGGTGTCGCTAACGCGTAAGTGCCAAAAAAAATTTACTTAAATTTAAAAATTTAAAAAAATTAGTATAAAAAAGGGATATAACGTTAATTTTCTTTTTATTACTTTGTTTAAGGTGGGAACACAATATATATTAAACTCAAATAAATCGGCTCAGTAATTTCGTAAAAAAAATTTTTTTTGAAAATTTTTGTCTGTTTGTGCATTCATGAACTATTAGCCTCAGAGGGTTGAAATTTGGCAGGAATGTATCTGGGCCTAAGAAGTATTATTTCCTATAAAAACACTCAATTTTGCGTCAAGGGTCGTTTTCCCTATCTTACCCGGCTATGCCCTTTCAATCAAGAACTGTGTATGCATTGATGTCATAGATCAGTATATAGGTGGTACGTATAGCAATCACCCATATACACGACACGATATGACACATGAACAAGTACAAGCTCTGTATGCATAACATACAGGTATAGTGTTTTGTGGTAGCTACATAACATTATTCTGTAGTGTTTTGTGGACGCGCTCGAACGTCTTTAAAGAAATTAAATGTCAGAAAAGATATTTTTAGAGATAGGTATAGGCTTCCGGGTACTCAGTCGATCGGAAATCGTTTGCAAGTTTTAAATATGTTCATAAAAACGTTTGTGATTACGTAGTTTTCGAAAAACAGAAAATAGACGACTCAAATCTTCAAATTCCTCGATCAGCCGAACACCTATCATCAATTTTTGAAACCATCAAAATAACAATTACTACAAATGAGACTGATGAAGAATAATATTTAATATAATATATCGACAGATACTTTTTTATTAAACTTGGGTAAACTTCTATGTAGTATCTTAATATTGGTTGTCTAGGGAGACCCGCTCATCTAATCCGACCTTCAATAATTAACACAGCTTACTGTTATATGTAGTTATAATATTGTATCATATGTTCTACCAAATGTAACTTGCTATGTGTAATAACATGTTGCATCAAATAGAATCAAAGACATGTAAAAATATTTTGGTGAATGTACAGCGGACGTAACGTCTAAAAAAATATTTCTCAGTCTCATTTGCAATAATCATCATTTTGGTAGTTTCAAAAACTGATGGTAAGTGTTTGGTTGATCGAGAAATTTGAAGATTTGAGTCGACTATTTTCTTTTTTTCGAAAACTACGCACTCACAAACGCTTTTATGAACATATTCAAAACTTGCAAACGATTCCCGATCGACTGAGTACCCGAAAGCCTATACGTATCTCTAGAAAAATTTTTCGGACATTTAATTTTTTTAACTATGATGCACCCGGAAAAAAATTCTGGAAAAATTATATGTTCTATCAATCATAGTGAGAAGCCTGCAGAAATATTTGGGTGATTGTACAACGAACATAACCTCGAAAAAAAATATTTTCGGACATTTTACTTTTTTTAACTATGACGCACCCGAAAAAAAATTCTGGAAAAATTATATGTTGTATCGGTCATAGTAAGAAGCCTGCAAAAAAATTTTGGTGATTGTACCATAGCTACAAGTTGGTGAAAAAAAATATTGAAAAATTAAATAATTTTTTTGGGGGGGGTTGTGATTTTTTTTGGAAGCTAATAATTTTTTCTGAGGTACACTATAAAGGTATCTAAAAGATATAAAAATTTCAGCCAAATCCGTCAAGCCATTAAAAAGTTATAATTTTTTTTCGATTTGCAAAAAATAATTTTTAACCCCTAAAGGGTGAGTTTTTAAGGGTTGAAACTCAGTAAATTTCAATCTTATATCGAAAGCAGTTAGCAGAAAGAAAACCAACGAAATTCGTGCGGGGGCATTTCTATCCATGCTTATCCGCCAATAGCCTTTTATAAAAGGATTAAAAAAGCAATATTACTTACATTAGTTATCAATATTATTTTATTACTTCCTTTTTAAATTATTTCGTACAATAGAATGGGCGCTAAAATGTCCAGATTTGCTGACATTTTTTTGTAAATTAATTAGTACTAATATGTACGATACCTACCTTGGTTTTCCCAATAAAAATATACCTAAGTTGGTTGTGTTTATAAATTTGAAATAGAATTACAATAGAGCAATAGTGTTAGTTTTAAATATTATTTTATTATTTTATTGCTTCCTTTTCAAATTATTCCATACAATAAGTTTATGTATTAAAATTATTTTAGTTAGGTATAGCAATGTGTGATAGAGTGCCACCTTCGACTTTGGCCAAACCTTCAGCTTCTTTTTGGCCGTAGCTGAATGTATGGCCGAAGGTGCATTTTTCGGCTGAAGGTGGCCGAAGCCGAAGCCGAAGCTTCGGTTGGACACTAGAATTCAAGTACAGATTCAGGAACAGTTTTTACAGTACAGTACTTTACAGTTGCCATAGTAGGTAGCTGACCAAGTATCAAAAGCCACAGCAGATAATTATACGATTCTAATTTCAAGATTCGGTACACGACTTGATTTCATCTATCGGGAATAGAATCATTTGCGCGATTCCGAGCTTTCGATCAGATAGTTGGACTGATAATCTAACTGTTTGGACTGATAACTGGAATTAAAATGGATGCGGAAGTGCGGGCCGCCATAACAGATAATTTGAGAATCAAAAATTTGATCAAGTTCACCATTTTACTATTATCATTTCAATTAATTCCATTACATAAATGTTTGTCAGTAGTTAGTATACAAGTGATTATTTCGAGCAGAATTGCATTGATTAATAAATGTTCAAGGGTCTGTGTGGAAAAAGTCCAGGTTAAAATTGAAAAAAATTTTTAAAACTTATAAGGATACTTTTAAAAGTACCTTATTGACTTAAAATGGTTTCAGTAGAACTTCCTATTTGTCTACCTATTTGAAAAAAAGTCATTTTTTTCGAAGTCCGCCATTTTGTTATTTTCGAGAAAATTTCATAATTCTAGTTCCGACCAGATGACATATCTATAGATTAAGAGTCAAAATCACCCGGGCGCATCCAGGTGCTTTTTTTCTGAGGCGCCAACTTCAAGTGATAATAATAATACCTAATAAAACAAAATTTAATTTATTCAAAAAAAATTTTTTTGTTACCTTAAGATGTAAATAAAAACATATTAAAAATTCAAAACTTTTCATTTGTTCTTTCTCAAAAAAAAAAAAAGAAAAAAAATGCCCCCAAAATAGGCATGAAAAACAGCGCGAGTTACCAAACTACTACCTTAAGATAAAACTTGTAGACAACTGTACGCCCTTTAATTTTCATAATAACTGTAACCAACGTAACGCTTACCATTTTCAAATTATTTACTAAAAACCAGAAATTGGTTTTATTAAAGTGTCATAATTTTTGAAATAATTACTTTAAGAAAAGTTTTAAATAAAAAAGATGAAAAATTCAATGTTCTATGAAAAACGTTTCTTGTACTATTCTTGTAGGCCCAGCCGTTCACGAGATATTTGGAAAATACGCTCCTCAAGATGGCGGCTTTAGCACCTCTAGGAAGACGCTATTTTATTTTTATACTGCCTATAAGTAAACAAATCTATTGTAAAAAAAATAAATAAATAAATAAATAAATAAACTGGATCGTGTTAATATTGTACGTATGTAAAATACTACATATGCAAAACTATGTGATATAGTATACAGGGTAGGGATGGGAAAAACCGACCGGTTATAACCGAAAACCGGTTTTTCTGTTTCGGTTAACCGGTTTATTTCGGTTATTTTCTTCACTCAGTTATTACCGGTGTTCTTTTCTTTGTTTTAATCAATAACGGGAGAAAAAGCTGGACAAATTATTTTAAAAAATTTAAAAATTTAAGTCATTATTCAGTGGCCGGTGGTTTTTTTTTTTTATTAAAGAAAAATTAATTGATTAATTTCTTGAAAATTCTACACTAGCGGAAAAAATTAAAGGATCAAAAAAAAAATTTCAAATTTTTAGTGATTTTTCGAGTCGCTGTATCTTCGTCAAAAATGGTCGTATCGGAGTCGTAAGCAAAGCAATTTAAAGCCGGAAGTTTCTAGTTTTGAGATCTTGCAATAAAAAAATTCTCAAAGCAACATGTATCGCTCAATCCTAATAAATACACTGAAAAAAAAATTTTCGAAATTTTTTCGGTTTCTTTTTTTGGTCCACGAACTTGGAAAACAATTTTCCGACTTAACCACCATATGTACCGGATAACTTGTTCATTCAGTTTTAATCTGCTTTTTTTAGACCTTTATATGACCACTTCTCGCTGACATATCGGACTTTGAATGGAAAAGGATCATTTCGTCTTTGACCAGCGATTCTCAGCAACCAACGATCACACAGAAAATTGAAGGTGTGCTTTAAAAACTCGAATAAATTCTCTATAAGGATTAGCCATTGTTTTTTCAGAAAATTTTTTTTTTTTGTATGCTCTACATGAATTTGAAAAATCAAGAAAAAAAGAGCTTTTGGTGGCTTTTCGGAAAATCAAGCGCTGAATTAAAAATTTCGAGAAAACGATTAATGTTAAGTGTGCCTTTTACAGTTCAATATACCCACAAAAATCCCACCGAGTTTCAATTTAATCTATCCAGCCCTTTTTTTGTTTCATTCGATTAAATTTTTGAAAAAATTAAAGGATCATTTTTTTGGTCTTAAACTTTCATAATCTTCAACAAAATGGAAAAAAATTTTCTCAGCTTTTTTCACATTTTTATCAATAACAGTATTTAAATTTATAAAAAAAAGAAAATCTCTTAAAAGATTTTTTTTTTGAAAATTTTCTACGAAATTATATTTTTTTATTAAAAAAAATAGAGAATATTCACTTTCACATTTTGATGTGACGTGATTATATATATATATATATATATATATATATATATATATATATATATATATATATATATATATATATATATATATATATATAATTTTGCCACTCATATTTGATATTTGGAAGGGGGTCTTTGGCGAGACCCCCTGCTGTCCAAAATTGGTGTTGCTTAAAATAGGTCTACAATAGCTCAGATTAAAGGTTGTGAACTCTATTTTCCAAATATGAGTGGCAAAATTGTCCTTACACAACAGTAGCTTAATTCAAATTTATGTTTAAACTCGTGCTTGAGGCAGCACATTCCAAATAAATGGCATGATTCCAGGTCGAGTTATTTTATTAACTAGTCAAACAATAGAAATATTAATATTTTACATTTTATTATTGTGTAATACGACTAACAGTAATGCCTACCTATTAATCAGCGGGACGTCATATTTATTGAAGACAAACAGATAACAGTTTTGACCGGCATAGTTTTAGCTACCGTAGACCTACATAACTTTACCACAATTTTCGATTCAAATTTGAATAAAATGAGGACTAACTTTACTAAACGTATAGTAACCATTACTTAAACGAATTATTCGACAATGCGCGAATAAATAAATGTGGAAATTATTTCTCAACACTTTTGAGATTATGTAATTTTTTATATGATAGAATTATCTACATAGCTTCTCAATCTACACAGCTGTTTTATAGCTTCTGAAATATCAAGTAGAGTTTGTACACTTTTTGAAAACATGAATGTACCATATAAATTAAAAAAAGCTAACGGTTTAAATAAATGCGGAATGGGAACGTCAGAAAATTTTATAGAACACTAGTGGTTTGTTAGAAGTAGCTGTGCCATTAAAAAATGGTATATTGTGCAATAAGTGCGGGAAATTGTCGATTGCCCACGAAAGCGAAGTTGAGCGCACGAACGTAGTGAGTGCGCTCATTCGCTTGAGTGGGGCAATCGACAATCCCGCACGAGTTGCACATACTATTTTTTATTACGAATTTCACATACTTTTTTCTATTATTATCACAATTTTTGACATTTTTATTACTTTTTAAAATAATATTTTTAAGTGTTCGTCTTTTTTTTCTGAATTAATTATCGTTTAAATTACTTTGTTGGTGGTTTCTATAGAAATAATTATGAAATATTTATTAAATGAAAAATTAAGAGGCGGCTTTGCGTGTTTTGATTAAATTTTGCGTGTTTTATTGTCAATTTGCGTGTGGAAAGTTACTTTCCACACGCAAAAAAGTATGCGGGAAGAGTACAGTGGGCAAACAGCTATTTTGCGTACAGAAATGTGTGCGCCAAGTTAGTACTTCTCCCGCATGAGTAATAAAAAAATATTATAGGCATTATAAGCCAAGAATTTTAAGTTTTTTTTAATACAAAGTGTGATATGGTAAAGTTAGGTTCAATGGGTCAATTATAAATTAAATCTCAAAATTTGTTAACTATAAATTTCATAATTTATTCATTTCTTAGCATACTCTGAAGATTACTGTAAGATTGAAAACAAGTTAAGTAAATTATTATTCGTATTGTGAACTTGATAAAGTAATGTAACTTCAAATATTTTTAATATTTAAGATGAAATTTCACAATGTAAATCTATCAACAGTGAATTATTTATTGTTTTTTACTTACCTGAGACTGTAATTGTGAATAAGGTCCCAGAGTTTGATGTGAGGAGTGAGCGTTACCAGTCCGCACTACTGCTTGACAGGATGGATAGCCGAGTTGGGGAGCCTGCATCCACGAAGTGCTTTTTTATGAAAAAATTTTTAAAAATGTAAATCAATTAGATCCTAGTCATAGATATTTTTTTAATTAAAATTTTTTAGTAGCAGATACTTTATAACTTTTGTAAATTTTTACAAAATGTATTAACTAAGTGTTACAAATTGTTAGTTAGTTGTGTAGAAAATATACAAAAACCAAAACCGATGAAAATAAATTAGATGTTTACGTTAAAAGTGCGCAGATTACCTACGCTTAGATTAGATTTTAATGTTCGACTATCAGGCTATAGCTATTTATATTCGACGTAATATACTTGATTTAACTCAAACGAAGTTTATTTCAAGGTCATATCTGTTAGTCTCAAGGGCGGCTTTAGCAAGCGAGTTGAGCGTGCCTAAATCCACCTAGATTTTGAGGTAATTCAAACTCGTTATCGTGGTATACCATCGTGAGGGACAAAAAAATTAATTTTATTTAAGATTTAGTTTTTTGTTTCTTTTTAAATTTTCAGGCAAACTGTCGTCGAAAAATTGATTCTGGCATTGGAATTTTTTTCAGCAAATATATCTATTGTATGTATCCTCTTTAATTTTGATAATTTTTTAATGAAAACTAGTACAGAGATACTTCCAGATGGCTGATCACGAATTGCATCCCACGGTTGAAAAAGTTCGACCCAACCCTAAAGTTGTAAAAAAAAGGTAAAAAGCGAACACACGAATTGCATCCCACGATCAGTATTTTATTGCTTTATTACTTTTGAAGATGTAGTTGAATACAAATAGATACATATATACATATACCACTTATTCATCATTTTATGTAAAATAATTTTAAAAAATAATTTTTTCTAAAATCATTTCAATTTTAATAAAAAAAAATCGCCAAATACGTATTTAATCTGCATTAAGTTAGGGTTCGTAATCAGTAATTTCTTAAATTTTTTTTATTATTTTTAATTTTAAATATCTCCGAGAAAATTTTACCGGGAAAACAATTTCATTTTTCTTTGAATCTGGAACTCTAATTTTCTCTTTTGGTCTAGTTTCATGTAGTTTAAGATTATCAAGACAGGGCTATATTTATGTAGAATGTAGACAATTTCCACAAATGATTGAACAAACATTTTTTGTTTAATATTAACACAAAATAAAAATCATTGTCTAAAAATATCTAAAGTTTAGTAAATTTTCAAAATTGTATTTTATAAAAAACCACTTGAATGTGCCAAATTTCCCTGAACCCTGAAAGTTGTAAAAAAAATAGCTACTGATAGTTTTCTCCGGTAAAATTTTCTCCAAGTTTTTTAATATTAAAAATAATAAAAACAAGTTTAAGAAACTACTGACTATGGAACCCTAACTTAATGCAGATTAAATACGTACTTGGTGATTTTTTTTTTATTAAAATACAATAAATAGATGAGATAAAACTTAAATAACACAAAAATATGAATGACTTTTGAGAAAATTATTTTTGAAAGTTATTTTATATAAAATAATGAATAAATTGTATGTATGGATTTGTAATCAACTACACTTTTTAATGCAATAAAAGATTTACCACGGGATGTAATTCGTGTGTTTGATTTTTGACCGCGGGATGCAATTCGTGTTTTTTTTTTTATGGCACCTTGGGGAGATGAAATATTTTACTGACCGCCGGATGCAATTCGTGTTTAGCGCTTCCAGATATCAATAATGAAATATATTTCCCTCTTTATTACTTGCAGTGGTACCCTTCATTGAGGTATAATACTTCTAAGTGTAATATTTATATCCTTAATAGATTCGAGGGTTACTTTATGGTAATTCCACTTACAAAAACGTATAAAATCGCCGATAGCATTTTATTTGTAATATAGTTGCAAGTATCTGCAAAGGAACACTATGTTATTAATTTTATTTATAGGGGAGATCGGGGCAAGTTTGGTACAGGGGTAAGTTTACACAATCCTTATAGCTCACAAACCGTTGATCGGAGCGCAGCACTTGTCAGGCCCAACAAGTTACTGAGACTTCCACTTGCAAGTACATCAGTTTGCAGTCAGTACTATTAGTAACAAACAATGTAGAGCAGAATTTGTGATTTTTTTTGAAATGAGTAAATTTTTACACTACTATGTTGATGTGAATAGTAATTATACTATTAGATCTTTACAGTTCATAATGGATTATCTTGTTAGGCCGTTCTTTTACGGCTATTTTAAGATAGTTTATTAAATGCTAATCTCATTAAAAAAAATTATAGGTTATATTTTGTTGAAAATATGCTGAAGGGGCAAGTTTACACAAGGCACATGGAGTATGTTTACACATTCTTTAAATCGTGTTTTATTTGTTGATTTGTCAACACTTTCTTCCGAAAGTGCTCCGTCCCATCGGACCCATCGCTCAAACATTTGGTATTAGGTTCTTCTCAACGCCAGGAGATGTGCGACCATTTAAGAAAGCAGATTCAAGAAAAAGAACTGCTAAAAGCAGGAGGAAACGATAAAGAAAAGATATTTTCAAGAATAAGAAAAAAACGGAACTAAAGAACTTTTGTTCTGAAAAGATAAAAACAAAAAAGTAAAAATTGCAAAACCAAAAGATGCTGGTTCATGTGAATCAGATAATGAAAATGACGATGAGAACTGTGCTTGTATATCCTGCTTGAAACGATTTAGAAATTCTAAACCTGGTGCATACTGGATACAATGCATATACTTAGTGTAAGGGATTGATATATGATAACTGTAGGTTTATTGAAACTGATTCAATTTTTTTTTGTGTGCATGAACTGTGACAGTGATTTTGTTTTTCGTTATTTTATAATTTTTGGTATTTAAATTTGAAGTTTTGTGTTCTTTTTTTGCTAATAAAACTTTCGCATATTCGAATTTTATTTTAATTTCGCATATTTAGCATTTTCGCGATTCGCATATTTATTTGTTTTTTTCTTTTTTTTTTACAGTTGTTATCCCTATTTTTTCTTTTTTTAAAAAGTGTGTAAACTTACCCTAGAGTAAAATGAAAACTAAAAACTGTGTCAACATGCCCCGATCTCCCCTACTAATTGTAAGAATTTTTACATTTATGTATACTGGTTTTCGCGTTGCGTGAACTGCACCAAAACTGCACCAAAACATGCGTGAACTGCACCAAAACATACTACGGTAAGATTTAATACTGTTTTCGGTACAATCTAGTTTTATTTTTGGTTTTTAGTATTTATTTAAGACACATTGAACGTAACAAGTAAAAATTATGGTATATGCACTTACGATGTGCATTAGAAATGTATATTTTTTTTAATTTTAAATGAAACTAGAGACAAAAATAACAGATTCTACGTTTTTATTTTTTTGCGGACTCCTTGATAAATAATTAAAATATTGATTTAAAATTGTCGTCTGATTCAATATTATTTCAGCCATTTTTCATATATGTGTGAGCGTTCTATGTATGTGTATTAGTGTTACTACATGCATGACATGCATACTCTTTCTTTATTGGTCATTGGCGCGCGAAAATTTAAAATTGACAAATATATAATTTGTTGTTGTTGTTAGTGTTGCCAATGTTGTTGTTGTTAGTTGTTCCTTTTGTATTTTTTAGCTAAAAATACGTGATTTAAAAAGATTTTGTTTTGTTTTAAATTAGTAGTTAAACTTACCCTAATTAAAAATAACTAAATTAATTGTGAATAAAATTCATATTAATTTTAATTGTGTTTTCAAAAGAAAATTTATGAATCTGTCCTAGCTAGAGCACTCTTAAATTACAAAGACTTATTTAGAAAGTGTGAAAGAACTATAAATGGGACTGATTTTATTTTGTATTTTACCAATTTTGTTGGTATCATTTAGTATTTAGTAATATAAAAATTTGAGGAATGTCCTTGTTTGCTTTCACCTGCATTAACTGGTGTGGTTATATGCAGTTTAATAAGCAAACAAATTTTGCTCTGAGAAGACAGAATTTTTGTTATCCTGTCTCATTTACCTCCCTAAACCAGCCCCATCCTGAAGAGTTTTGTTCAAGTGTACTCGTTATCCTAATGATTATTCACTGTGAAGGTGAATATAATTGCCCTACTGCAACATAAAATGCATGTAAGCGGGACTCTAAATCTGGATATTTACGCTTAAATAAGTACTCAGCTAAATATCCAGTAAAATGTGCCGATTTACCTCCATACCGCGGAATATTTGCGCGAACTTCTCGCCACACTCTTTCGATGGTATTTGTATGCGCACCTGATACTGGATCGACGAAGTTATAACTATGATTTACGGTAAGATGTTCGAAACCTTCCGTACTTAAGCTATGATAAGCTTTCCAACAATCTGATATAATCGTTGTACCTGGTTCTATGTACTCTCTGATAACTTGCAACAAAGTGGCAGAATTCCTTTCTGCTACAGGTACCAAAAAAGTACGACCAGTCCCTCTTTCTATACCCCCGAAAACCCACTGTCCCTTAATAATTCGACCACGGTGATATTTTCGGCGCCCGAACTTCGCCTCGTCAATTTCTACAATTTTTCCTGAACCGCCGATTTTACTGCTATTATTTATAAGTGAAAAAATAAAAACTTCGCGACAATAGGAATACCAACTGACCATTGTATGTTGTGAAATTTTTAAATTTTGACAAATGAAATCTTGACGAGGTGGTTTCATGAAAAGTAAAGCGGTTGTGAGCCGCCAAATTGTAATTAGGTCTAAATGAGAATTTTCAATAAATGTATTAAACCTACCACTTTGAAAAAACCTACATCGTTGAGATTTATTTTTTGGTGTACGCTTAAAAGTTCTAAAACAACGAAAATTTAGATTTAAATCGAGTACACATTTCATTTTACAAGTCGGACAGTAACATTCGCCTAAAAGTACACCATGCCGAATTAAAAAATTTTTCACGTCCTCAAAATTAAACGCGGCACTATCCCAAAATAAAATACTACAACCCTCGCATAAATTAACCGAGTTACCCGAGCTAACCATTATCCCAACAATATTTATAATCGTAAATAATCTATAATTGCCAATAAATGCCCAGAAATATTAGTCTGAATGCACTGGACTCTACAAACAGACTGATTAATTGTTGGCTTGCTGGTCATTTATATTCTTCTTAAACGTCGGATGGATTTTTCTAGAAGAAAAATTTGAATGTTAAACAATCAACAATTAAATAGACCATTCTAAAATTTAATAACGTTTTACTGAACTTTACAAACAAACTGGTTCATTGTTAACCTGTCGTTTCTTTATATTTGATATGCGTACGTTAATAAATTTGTAACGGATTTTTCTGAGTTTCTATACCATCTATAAAATTTAAAAAATCAGAATTTTCCAAAATTAAAAGAAAAATATTACAAAACTTTTTGATAAAATGTTAAAATATACTTTTATTTGCAGCAGCTACATATTTGTGGAATATTAGAATCTAATTCAGTGTTTTGTCAAATGTTATGCATTTTAAACTTCCGCGCGCGAATTATTTTAAAAACATACCGCCATTAAAAAACCAATAAGGAAAGAGTATGCATGTAGTAAAACTAATACACATACATAGAACGCTCACACATATATGAAAAATGGCTGAAATAATATTGAATCAGACGACAATTTTAAATCAATATTTTAATTATTTATCGAGGAGTCCGCAAAAAAATAAAAACGTAGAATCTGTTATTTTTATCTCTAGTTTCATTTAAAAATTAAAAAAATATACATTTCTAATGCACATCGTAAGTGCATAATTACCAAAATTATATATAATTTAAAATTAAGTAGTAAAATTTTAGTGGACGATTACTGAATTACCAATTCTTTAAGGGGAGATTCGCCAAAAAAACATCAAAAATCGACCTTTTTTATGATTCTTTTTTTTATGCAAATAAATACTTTTTATTAAAAAACTAAATATACATCATTGTTTCTACATGTGTTGAGATTAAGAACAACATTTTTTTAAAAATTCAAAAATGATATGAGTATAAATGGCTTTGAAGTTGACACTGCGAAATTTTTTCACCTTGATGGTTCCTCGTATTCTGAAATTCCCAGTGAATCAATATCAAAAAATCAAGAATTTTCTGAAAATATACACATACAATTATGGCACTAACTAGCATCTAAGAAAAAAATAAAAAAACCAGCGAAAAATCGCATTTTGAAAATAAATTTTCAAAAATCACCGCTTTTTCTCGAATATAAATAGCCGCCATTTTGAAAATATATTACGGAACCAAAAAATCCTAGTTCCTGCCAAAATGACGGTATCGAGGAATAATATGCACTTTGATTTATGTCGATATCTCAAATACTTTTTGAGATACATGACGAACCATGTCGAAAAACGTACTTTTGAGAAAAAAGCATTTAGTTTTTTATTTAAATTGAATTATAGTAAAGTGCGTGCACTAAAATGCCCATAACTTTTTGATTTTTAATTTTTTCAAATAAAATTGTAGGAGAATATTTCTAACACCTTAAAAAACATAATTATAAAGAAAAAAATCTATTTTTTTTTTAGCGTACCTGCCCTTAAACAATTATTGAGTGCTCGACCACTTGGACGAAAACGGAAACAATCAGATGACATTTATTTTATTTTTTCATTTTTTCAATCTAGGTAGTCAAATATTGCGAAAGAGTAAAAAGCTTTAATTATGACAGTTGCTATTGGCTGCTTGTTTAGAGATTCAATTTTGGTCCAATCAATTGTTTGCGTTGAATGAATTACAAAAATTTAAATTATATGAACGAAAACTGAAAACTACGTTAAACAGATGGTATTTTCAAACTTTTAGAGGACATCCTTAGTAGAGTCAACAAAATAGCAAAATAAAGTAAAATAAGAAGGTCTAAAAAGGAAGATAAGAGGTCCTAATTAAAATAATATAAACATTTGGTTGTTAGTAAAATTAATTTCTTTATCACAATCCTCATCGGAAATCGTGGTCGAAAACTAACCTACATATGGACGACAACTAATTTTTTTGGACGAAAACTAGCGAAATACGTATATTTATCATTACTATTTTCCGTATATTTATTACTGTTTTTACAAAAAAAAAAAAAAAATGAACGTAATTAGCTATCATTATATTTAAACATTGGATTGGATTAACAGAACATATTTTTCTTATGTCATGAACCAATTAACTCCACTAATTGGACGAAAACCGGTAAAATAACCCTACCGGCGTACTATGAAAAGTAAGATTAATGAAAGTAACAGGAAAATGTTATCTTAAATCAGGGGTATCAAAACTCGTGGCCCGTAACGAACGTTTTTGCGGCACGGCCAATATATCGGCACGTAATAATATATAGGTAATAAAATAACGAACCGACCCGAGTCAAGATTTTAAGACTGCATTGACCCTTCTAACATCTAAATGAGCCTATATTCACCCTAAGTGAACCTATATCGACTCTTAATGAACCTACAAACACAATGTTTACAAATAATAACCCTACATTGAAGCTACTTAACCGTCCATAAACCTATCTTAATGCTATTTAACACTTTATAAACAATTAAATAGTAGGTCTGAGCAGGCTCGATGTAGTCTCAAAACATTTTATTAGTTTAAAAAAATATATGGGAAAAAATAATATACATATATACAGTGTCTCTCATAGAGTACGCATGATATGGGAAACAATTTTATTATTGATTTCTTGAAAAACATCCTAGTGGGCTTAGTTGGTGCATCAGTTTAAATGAGATACTAGCTAAACATATCTTACCGCCCGCTTAATATTTGACAGAAAACCGGAAATTTCAAATTTGTGAATTATGAAAAATGATAATCCTTTGAAAGTTATTGATTACCTCCTGATGAAATTTTGGCATCGTATCAAAATTAGGCATAGTAAATATATTCCGAAAGCTAAATATCACAGTTTGCAAAAATAAAGCCCAAAAATCTGCTTTTCCAAAATACGAATTTAACTGACCCTAAATTCAAAATAATTGTACGAATTCTAGCAAAATAAAACTTACACCATTCGTTGAGATCTGCGTATTTATAAAATCACAATTATCATCAAAATATTGCCAGAGACATCGGTCTTTCAATAGAAAAATTTAACTTGGTCACAAAAAGACACGCTCTGTAATATTGGAATTTTAACAAGCATGAATAATTGTTATTTCTTTATTTTCTTTGCAGTTAGTAGTCAAAATACTCGTTACACAAATATCATTTCATTGATGACAATTGTGATTTTATGAATAAACAGATCTCAAAGAACGGTATGATTTGTATTTTTCTAGAATTCATAAAATTTTTTGAATCTAGGGGTACTTAAAGCCGTATTTTCAAAAAACAGATTTTTGAGCTTTATTCTTGCAGACTATAATATTTAGCTATCAGAATATGTTTACTACACTTAAATTGCCTAGTCTGCATATTCATAAAATCACAATTATCATCAAAATATTGCCGTAGACATTGGTCTTTCAATAGAAAAATTTAATTTGGTCACAAAAAGACGTGCTTTGTAACATTTTTAGTTTTAACAAGCATGAACAATTGTTATTGCTTTATTTTCTTTGCAGTAAGTAGTCAAGATACCTTCTCATTACGAAAATTTCATTTCATCGATGACAGTTGTGACTTTATGAATAAACAGATCTCAAAGAACGGCATAATTTTTATTTTGCTAGAATTCACCAACTTTTTTGTATTTAGGGCCACTTAAAGTCGTATTTTGGAATAGCAGATTTTTGACCTTTATTTTTGCAGACTGTAATACGTTTATCATACCAAATTTTGATACGATGTCAAAATTTTCTTAATATTTCAAAGGACACAATGTTATTGTTTATATATCACAGATTTGAAATTTCCGGTTTCCTGTCAAATTGCAAACTGGGATAAGATAAGTTTAGCCATTTTTTCATTTTAACTGATGCAATAACTAACCCTGCTAGAATATTTTTCAAAAAATTTTATTAGTAAAAAAGTTTCCCATACTGTGCGAACTTTATAAAAGACACTGTATATATGTATGCATATACATTATATACCGGAATGATTGACAAAGATGAACAATAGACATAAACGAAACTTTACGACACAGACGACGGAAATGCCCGATCAGGCATGTGAATATGTTTCAGCTATTTGAAGAAATGCCGAACTAGTTTTCTTTAAAACGAATTTAATAAAGTGTATCAAATTTATTATCAAATATGTGTAGTAATTATTTCTTTATTTTGTATCAATTTAAATGTAAACAACCTCACAAAGTATTACGTAAATCATTATTAGATAATTAAAATTGAATCAATGTTAAGTGTAAATTTTAATTTGAACCGGGTAAATGAACTCTACAATTTATGAGGTGAAAAATTAAAATTTTGTGTTTATATGAAGAAACTGAGATGAACTAGAAGTGAAAACTGTGAAAAAATTAAAAAAAAACGTTACATTTTAATTGTTAAAAATTGAGTTGCATTTAAAATAATTGTTAGCTTGTTGTGGTGACGTTCCAAACAGAAGTGGCTTGCAAGCGGTAAACAAGCCCTGGGGTGAGATGAAAAATTAAAATTTTGTGTTTATATGAAAAAACTGAGATGAACTAAAAATGATAATTGTGAAAGAACTGAAAAACCATTACATTTTAATTGTTTATATTTGAATAACAAGAATCAAATAGTTAAATTAATTTTATTGTCAAATATACATAGAATTATTATTATTAAAAAATAATATTAAAAAGAAATTATTACCATTTAAATGGTGTTTAAAATATGTAAAACATGGGTTAGATGATTTTAATTTGAATTGTACTTAATGTATATACTTAAAATTAATAAACGTAAAATAATAAAATACTTTTGTATTCATTTTAAAACCATATCTATACGCATGCGTGCATGCATACATCCATACGCGTGCGAATGTACACATATATGTATGTATGTACGTATGCGTATATGTATTAGTGTATTGTATGTATACGATTAAGAACCTCTTTTCAGCCTCACAACATCTGATTTTAAGGGTCAAGGAGCAGTATTGTAGGGTCAGTAGAGATACTACTTTGACACTATAAGTGGAGAATCTGTCATTTTGCGACAACATGTAGGCTTAATGTAGGCTTTTTTTACATGTAATTTTGAAACTACTTTAACCCTATTTAATTCAATTAAAAGGAATAATGTAGGTTTAATGCAGGTTCAATATTTCGACGCGGGGACGCAGAATAAAAATCAAAACACATGCTTGTTTTCCGATACAAACTTGATGGCTGTAAGATTTATCTTTCATGGTTGATATAATTAAACACTTAACTGATTTAAATATACCGTTACAAGGACAATATCAGATTGATCAGAACATTACGAACATGTTTGACATAATTAAAGCAATCAAATGTAAGCTAGTTCTTTGGGAAAAGTTACTGAAAAATGAAGATTTAATGCTCTTCCGAAGTGCAACATGAACAAATCAAGTTTAAATGATACTACATCTTATCAAAAATGCACAGAAAAAATTTGAAATAATAGAACCGAATTCGAAACAAGATTTAAAGATTCTTATTCTTTAAAAGACAAATTTTATTTGTTTTCTTCGATTTTCCCGATAAATATAGACTCACAAGGAGATGCACCTAGAGCGAAATTCGCAATTTCAATGAAACTTCGCTGATATGTAGATTAGGCAAAAATAAGAGGCCCGTATTTTTTCTATCGGCCATCGTCCACGTTTACGGGGTGAAACCTGCCCCTAAAGTTGGGAGTTCAAATCGTATTTCTTAAGATATCTCGAAAACTATAAGAGATAGAGGAAAACTTGAAATTGGCGAAATGTTTTCTTTGAAAGACTTATTCACCTGTATAGGTTAAACCAGAGTCGGGTTCATAAGAGGGGAGGAGGGGTGAAAATGGGGGTAAATTTTCTTGTATAGCCTAAGTAGTTCAATGTATCAAATTTTTACCATCATAAACAGAAAGGGCACCAAAAATTAGGGGACACGTATTTTTGCGTTTTTCCGAAATATGTGTGGTATCCAAAACATATAAGAAAGAAAAAAATATAGTAGACTATATTATATTATTATTAATTGTAAATACTTTCTCTATTTTTTTAATTTTATGAAATTAAAAAAGAAATACGATTTGCATCCCCAACTTTAGGAGCAGGTTTCACCCCGTAAACGTGGAAGATGGGCGATAAAAAAAAATACGGGTCTCTCATTTTTGCCTATTCTACACACCAACGAAGTTTCATTGAAATTGCGAATTTCACTCTGGTTGCATCTTCTTGTCAGTACCTAGTCATACGCAAATGGAGGTGATTGAGATTCAGTGCGGCTCAAATTTGAAAGCAAAATTCAATGAAGTGGGTGTGCTTGAATTTTACAAATATTTACCTACTAACCAGGTTTGAAAATACTCGGAAATTTGCATGTGAAATTATTTCCATGTTTGAAAGTATTTATCGACGCGAGCAGTTATTTCAATTATGAAAGGAAATAAGTCTCCTGTTAGAAACAAAATTTCTCCCGAAATAGAAAAGATATTAACAGAGAAGAGATATCAAGTGTCAGGACGTGAATATTAAATTGTTCTTGTTCTTTTATATGTGTTTATTATAAGGTATTATTTGAAATAAACCTACGTTTCTATGAATATTGATTTTTTTGCGGCCCACCTAAAGATAAACCTTGTCTGTTTGGCCCAAGTTAGCCTTTTAGTTTGACACCCTTGACTTAAATATTTATAAGAATAATTGTCAAATTATTTATGTTAATCAGTTTTTAACACTGACGCCGGTGTTTAAAAAACAATACTGTTTTTTTGTTTTGTTTTTTATTCTATTTTAAATTCTGAATCGGTTCAAAAAAAACAGCCACTAGAACGTTCGTGGTCACTTTTTCAATTTTTAAAAGTATTCCCGATAGTTATGCCAATAGTATAAGTGAAATATTTGTTGTTAGATAAAGGCTAATAGTGTGATAAGCACGGAAATAAAAAACGCCGTGAGCCGTGGGGCCCCATCACGGGAGTCGAATTTTTCGCCACATCTTCAGTATTTTCAAGATATCTAAATATGGTTGAAAGGGTACAGGCGGATTGTCATTTTGGTGTTTTCAAAACTGATGATAAATGTCCGGCGGTTTAAGTTTTTAAGGGCTGAATTTAAGTAAATTTCAATTTTATGTCAATAGCAGTCTGCATGAAAAAAGCCAAAACAATTCGTACGAGGACATTCCTACCCATGTTTATCCGCCAATAGCTTTTGTGTTTTATTTTTAAATATTAAAAAGGACCTTAAACAGTGAACTGGAAGGTTTTTATGAAGATATTTTTTCTTTCCAAAAAATCCAAAATTCATATTTTATAAATAAAAACTTACTTTAAAGGGAGCGTTTATACACACGATTTTGATTGGATGAAAACCGAAATAAAAATCGTTTATTGATATTTGCCGGTTTACACACATACGATTTCTTCTTTCAATTTAAAAAAAAAGAAAATGGCGCTTACATAAAATATCAACTTATATTCACATAATCTCTGATTTTATACGTATAAAGGTGGTATAAAGCATTAAACCTAAATGACAATTATAAAATATACATAATTATATGAAATATTATAAAATGTCAACCGTACAATTGCATTTTTCTTTATTTTTTCTTGTATGTAGCAGAGTAAATAAAAATATTTCTTTTCTTCACTTCAGTATTTTTATTTATTTTAATTTAATACGCACAAGGCAAAAATAATTCTTACTTCCAGAAAAAATCATATTTTTTTTTCTCTACTGTTTTTTATACATAACAACAACAGTCTTTTTATTATTTTTAATACCTACTTAGTTTTTTAAATGAAAAATAAATAAATCTCACTAGAAATTGAATTTCAAAGGTTTCTTTTATACATTACTTTTAACATTTTTTAATTTTATTAAAAACTGAACAAATTGAAATGTCAAATGTCAATGAAAAAATAAATTGCTGGCACATTTATTTTTAAAATAATAATAATATGCACATGATCTTTCTTAATATTTTCAGTTTGCGTCATTTTGATTTTCAAAAAAAGTCAATCAATCTCATGTGTATAAACGCTCCCTGAAATAGGATTACAGTCTATTTTTATAAAAATCTATTTGAAATCGAAGGCAATACGATCATAATTGGATTACCGGTTTACAAATCCAATTGTTATACGATTTTCGTTCGATTCGATTAACACTCGATTGAAATCGTATGTCTAAACGTAAGGTAATGATATTTTTTAAATTACAATATTTATTACATTTATTATTACAGTTAGTTTACTTTTTTTTTTAAATTTACTATGCCTCCTTGTATTAGTATTAAAATAAACCATTTTAAACACATATAACAATACCATTGAATTCCGATGTAAAAATGGAAGAAATGGGAAGCAAGGTAATGTGGAATCCCTAAAAGGCACTAACTGAATACTACCTCAATACATATACAAAATTTCAGCCCTTTAGGTTAACTCAGAGAGTCTCTAGGCGCGTTAGAAAAAAAGCAAAAAAATCAAGGAAATATTGACGTAAAAATCATGGGGGTAAGAGTTAAAAGTTGAAACCTTCAAAAAGGAGTGACTAGGCTATTAACTTAACCTATACATAAAATTTCAGCCTTCTAAGTTTATTTGGGTGACCTGTACGAGTGGTACAAACTTCGAAAACGTCGAAAAAGCAAGAAATTGTAGCTTAAAAATGGTGGGGGTGGAGATAAAATATTAAAACCTCCAGAAAGCACACCCTAGGTACGAACTCTATCAACATGCACAATTTCAATCCTCTACAATAATTCTGGGGGGCTGTGAGCGTGTTAGATCCAGACAAAACACTTTTGTCCCCCTCTACTCCTTTTAAATCTCCCTAGGAAGCTGAATTTTGGATATGTTGCAGATAACTGACCGAAACATTATTTTCAACCGGTTTGGAAAAGTTTTATTGTTCTGTTGCTCCACCCACTTAAAGGTTGGGTCGGATTCAAAATTTGACCCCACTTTTATAGTATTTTTTCTCCTTTTTTTCAGCCCTACTTACCAAATTTCGGCTCATTCCGTTCATAAGGGGGCCCTACACATGCAAAAAGGAGTCGGGAATTTTATATATATATATATATATATATATATATATATATATATATATATATATATATGTATATATATATATATATATATATATATATATATATAATAGACATGTATATAATATATATATATATATATATATATATATATATATATATATATATATATATATATATATATATATTACGGATGTTACGGATATGAAATTTCGGATACGGTTACGGTTACGGATAATTGTTTTTGTTGAACATTTTTTTTTAGATAAAAGGGAAAAATTGCACCAAAGGAAGTGGACGCCAAACAAGAATGAACGAAAATCTATTAAAAGAAATGTACATGCAGCAAAAATTTTCTTAGATTTAAATTCAGTTCCTCAACGGGAGTTGTTTGTAATTATCTGAAACAAATCCGAAACTTTTATTTTCGGTTACGGATAATTAATTATTTCGGATATCCGGTAGTTTCGGTTACGGTTACGGATATCTATAACATCCCTAATATTATATACAGAGTGAGTTTTTCGAGAGTTGCCATTTCGATTACAGCCAAACCGTTGATTTAATCGAAAAATTGTTCAAATAAGAGTTGTAGATATCGACGGGGGCAACCGATTGCTATAGTCAGGAGCTTTATAGCTCTTACGATTTTCAAGTTATGATACAAACTTATAGATTTTTAAATGAGACTATATGTTATTTTTTCGATAAAGCTGATCTAATGCATCAATTAAAAATATAAATGAAGAAAAAATATTTTTTTACCCAAGTTTATTTTTTGAATTTTTCGTTAATTTAGCAATTAGGCGGTAGTAATATGCATATGTATTTGAGGTTCTTTCAACCGACAGAGTTTTAGCCGGCTAACATTTCTAGTACATCCACGAAAAGAACCTCATTTAGTATCATTCTCTGTAATACAGATGGTTGTAATTCAGATTTTGGAGTATAGATATCGGGCTTTATTTCAAGTTTTTAACATTTTTGCATAATAAAATCAAATTATTTTAAAAGATTAGTATTGAAAGTAACCTAATTTAAAAATAATTTGAAGTATTTCATTAATTTACTGAAAAATATATTTAGTTTTTATTTATTTATAGAGGGCAGGTGGCAGGTAAAATAAATGTACATACTCAATAGAAATCAAAATGACATTGGAGTTTCTTAATAGTAGCAAAGTGAGGTTAATTGGGAACGAAAATATTATTAATAAATGTACTCAAATAGTGTAAAAATATTTGAAATTCGATAGTATTTTCTTTTTATTACAAACCAAATTAAAAAGGAGAAGTTTTTTCACAAGAAACTTTTCATTTCCTTTAAAAATACTTGCTACAAAAATATGTTTAGACGCCTATGTATCTGTCAAACAGTAACATTTCAGAAAAATAATTTTTTTATTTTTCAATGAATTAAAACTGAAATTTTATTTCCTTATTATACTTAGATATCATTTTTATATGATAATTTAATCTATTTAATAATTTTAATTTCCGATGGAAAACGTAATAATCGTTTAATTTTTCGTTGCTACATTGTCAAAATTGGCAACCATATTGAGCCAATATCTTTCTAAATTACGTAAAATCCTAATCGTTTGCAAGTACTTGAGTAAGAAATTTAAAAGTGTCATTTTTAAAACGAAATTACTCAAAAATATGAGATAAAACAATGAAAATTTGAGTGTTACTGGTAGTTTTGAATCATAAACAAATTTTTGAAAAACTTTTAAACATGCGTTTTCATTTAAAAAGCCATAAGTTTGTTTCATAACTCGAAAACCGTAAGAGCTATAAAGCTCCTGACTATAGCAATCGGTTGCCCCCGTCGATATCTACAATTCTTATTTGAACAATTTTTCGATTAAATCAACGGTTTGGCTATAATTAAAATGGCAACTCAGAAAACTCACATAGTATTTAACGGATAGCGCCCCTACTCTCGCCTCGTCCCGTTCTTATCGTATAAGCTGTACATATTCTGATTTTTTCTGTGAAAAATTCGATCTATCAGTCTAATTTCTACTCCACCAGTCACCACAGCTATGTTTGAGAAGCTTTTCCTTAGAGTGGATTAATTTTCTCGAACAAAGGATACTTTACGACCTAACGCTGCCACATTTTTTTTTTTTTAAATTGTATATAATGTGCTTGTAAATTGCGATAAAGACACTAGGATACCTAATAAATTTTACTTATTAACTGCCAATAGTTTTTGAGGTGGGATGGAAGAAATTCTATTTGTGTATTTTTCGGCTAAAAGAATTTTCTTAGAATTTTTTAACCATTATTTACAAGCTTTAAATACAATGTAAGCCTTAATTAAAACAATAAATTTTATAAATTTTTAACAAATGTATAAAAAGTTTTAAGATTGGTGTTATGAATACGCAAAAACTTTTAGCAGCAGTAAAATTTCCTAAAAAAATTGAATACAAAAACGTTTCCATGCATTGCACACTTAATGGCGGACACTGTATATATATGTCTATAAAATGAATCATAATATATTTATAAATTTACCTGTGATCGTAACGTGAATAGGAAGGTGGATAAGTGGGAGGCGTGCCAAATAAATTACGTGCAGCCAATGGTAGATGTTGATGCGCGACGTGATGTGAACTTCCGAACGGATCGCCAAATAAACTCTTCGTGTATGGTCCTGTTGATCTGATAAATTTTATTTGAATAAGTTTATGAGATATAGAAATAAAACATTTATATTCTTTATTTCTAATGAATTAAAAATATTATTTACATATTCCCTAATTAATAAAAGTAAATTTATAGTATGATACTAATACATATGCGAATGTATTAGAATCTTAATGTACGATAAGTATATTATAATAAAATTGTAGAAGTTTATCTATCTACTAAGTAATGAAGTTTTGAAATCACTTCAATCCGTTGAGTCAGGCTGTTTTAGGTAATAGTGTCTCAAATTATTTCGTAAAAAAATTTATGGATTAATATATGGAAAAAAATTTGCGGAGTACAGAACCGTGGTAGGAAATGACGGGTTTCGAAAATAAAGCACATTTTTTGAAACAAAAAAACAAAACATATCTCTTAAAAATTTCTCCTCGAAAAAATAAGTGACAAGTAAAAAAAAGTTTTCACTTTTTCCCAGGCCCTTACCGACCGTTACAAGCTCCCTTTTCCAGTCCAAGCCTCAAGGCTACAACCACCGGTGTGAACCTGGCGCCCGACTTTCGAAAATTTAAAAATAAATAATACAGTTCGTTTGTACTTCGTTTGTACCCGTTTGTACCGCATTTTATTTTGTTTGTACCTCGAAGGGTAAACACCTAGAAAAAATTTAAAAAATGACCAGCGCCCAACTTTTAGACATTTTAATTTTATTAGTGTCATTCGACAGGGGTTCGTTTGTACCCGTTTGTACCTTTTTTCTTTTCGTTTGTACCTCAAAGGGTTCGGAGATACATCGTATTCGAAACATTCTAGGTCGAATTAAATTTGTGTTTTTAGAGACACTGAAAATATGAAGACGGCATTTTATAGAGGTTCGTCTGTACACGTTTGTACCTTTTTTCTTTTCGTTCGTACCTCAAAGGGTTCGGAGATACATGTTATTCGAAACATTCTAGGTCGAATTAAATTTGTGTTTTTAGAGACATTGAAAATATGAAGATGGCATTTAACAGAGGTCCGTTTGTACACGTTTGTACCTTTTTTATTTTCGTTTGTACCTCAACGGGTTCGAAGATGGATCGTATTCGAAACATTCTAGGTCGAATTAAATTTGTGTTTTTAGAGACATTGAAAATATGAAGACGGCATTTAAAGGTACAAACGTGTACAGACGAACCTCTATAAAATTCCGTCTTCATATTTTCAGTGTCTCTAAAAACACAAATTTAATTCGACCTAGAATGTTTCGAATACGATGTATCTCCGAACCCTTTGAGGTACAAACGAAAAGAGAAAAGGTACAAACGTGTACAAACGAACCTCTATAAAATGCCGTCTTCATATCGCACATTGAGAATAAAACTGTTGCAACTGCAAATTTTTCGTTTTTGAGATTTTTATATCATTGGATTCAGCTACATTTAAGCTATCGATTGGTGAAATTTTCATCCTAAAATTCTAGAAAATAAAAAAGTTATAGTCCATAAACTTTTTTTAAATTTTAACAGTCTAAGAATAAATGGTTTAAAAAATTTTTGTTACATGTGCAGTTGTAACAAAGAGAAAACAAAAAATTAACTTTTTATTTCGATTAAAAAAGGTATATGTATGTGATTTCTTTTATTAAGTGGCTACATGTTAGTTAGAGTGGATTGTAGGTACATACAGAACTACACGCATTTTGGTATTCCTTCTTCTGTTATCATTTTACAATGTAAGTGAATAATGATGTTCACAATTTTAGCCATATTTAATGTTTATTGAGTTTAGACGAATTCTTTCGTAGCATTGTTGTTATTAAAATATAATTATAATTTATTTTAATTTCAAAATATGGACGCTGATAAAGAAAAAATTAATTTAACAGCTCTTTCTGAATATAATCTTATAATTTAAACAATTTAAACCATATAATTTAAACAATTTAAATAATTTTATCCATTTAAATTTAAATAATGGACAGTTTTTGTCTTCTGCTTTAACTATTACTGTTAATTCGGATATATATTTTAATTTGGACGAAACTTTCCCAAATAATACTAATGGAAATTTAACAACACCTGTTTCGGAACGAAAGAAACGAAAGCGAAATCGCGATTTACGGGCGACAAATATACAAAAAGGTTTAATTAACACAGGGTCAGAACGTTATTCACTGAAAACTTAGAAATTTTTCCGGTAAAAACAAAAATTAAATCAGGATATTGCGTAGAAGATAAAATGTAAACTAGAAAAGTAAACTAAAAGCTTGATCGAAATATTTGTGTAATAAAAACAGACAAACGTGGGAAAAACTTCAATCGGCAAAATATTGATATAAAATAAAATGTAAGAAACCATATAAGTAAATTAAAATCCAAAAACAAAATAAAATTGTAGCAGCATATCCCTAATAGCTACATACTCCTAATAGTTGTAATAGAAGAAAAGAAGAATAAATAACATAATAAGGTAACGGGCCTAGTTTCTGACCTTTTAAGAGTGACGGCTGAGGTTAAACGACAGTAATAAATATAAGTTTCAACTTAAGAGACAATTAATAATTTTATCAACTAGTTTATGGCTTTCAAAATAAAGCCATACAAGTAAAATAATTATTTGAATTGAATTAATAATTTAAATTAATGTTTTAAAAATTGACAAAAAGGACCCAGTTTCTGACCTTCAAAATTTCTCATGTGACAGTTTCTGACCCTGACAGTGGCCTAGTTCCTGATCCTTAAATTTAAAAATACAGTTTTTTAAAATTTAATTTATAAATAATTTTTTATTGATAAAAATGAATGTTTAATGTAATACGTTATGAAAAATAACAAAAAATAACGAAAACTAACTATAAATAACAAAATAACTAACAAAAACTGGTTAGAATTTAACTGGGCCATACCACTTTAGAAGTGAGCCTAGTAATTGACCCTCATATTTCAATAATAAAAATCATTCTAAGGTATTTTATAAATATTTTAAAATAAATTTTAAACAAATATTAACCTGCTCATATATTTTTAATTAAGTTTTCATACTTACATGATGAATATTGCACAAATCAAAATGAGTACTTTGTAACATAAACTGTTAAGAAACTACCAAAAAAATAGTGTTTACACACATTTTAAACTTAAAATTTTTTTTTTATTTAGTTAATATATTCTAAACTTTTTAAATTGCTGTTCATTAGACACAGAATAGATTACTTTAAATTAAGAATTTATTTTTTTTCTTATTTAAAATATAGTTTTTTTATTAATTTATAACAAAGTTGAAAAGTTCAGAAACTGGGCCAGGGCCAATTACCGGGTCTTTTACCTTATTTTTTGTTAAATGTGTTTAATTGCTTTTACTACTAAATGTCTAACAAATTATTATAAATTGATTGTATAATGGTTGAATTTATGCTCTATTAGTCCCATTTCTTTGGTCGGCAACAGAATATTTTCGAAAAAATTAGTTTTAATACTTTTCGAAAACGTAAACTTTTGATCGTAAATATCTCGTAAACGGTGCATCGTAGCTCAAAAATAACGAAATTTTTGAAGGCTTAAGCGAAGCAAGTTATGGGTATTCCGAACATACTGGGACTATCAAAACTTACTTTTCGTTATCGAAAATTATCGATACCGAGTTACTCATCATAAACTGATTATAATTAATTGATTCGGACTGATTAGTCAAATTGGTTTTGTCACCAATAAAATATTTTCAAAAAAATTAGTTTTCAATACTTTTCGAAAACGTAAACCTTTGGTCGTAAATATCTCGTAAACGGTACATCGTAACTCAAAAATAACGAAATTTTTGAAGGCTTAAGCGAAGCAAGTTGTGGGTATTCCTAATATATTGGGAGTGTCAAAACCTATTTTTCGTTATCGAAAATTATCGATATCGAAAAAAACGATATTTTTAAAATTTTAACGTGTAAATTTCTACATTTTCGTTATCATTTAAAGTATTATAAAATTCTCTACAATTTTTGGTAGCCATTATTCCAGTATCTTTTTTTTATAATGACGGATTTAATTTACGCGATTTTTTATCCGCATAAATTGAATCCCCATGAAACGAATATTCACGTAAATTGAGGGACCGGTGTCGCGGTCTTTAATTAAAAACGCATTTGTAAAATAGTACAGCTAATTGTAAGTAATCGTTTTTACTCAGGTTTCGGGAATTTTCCCGGGAAAATACTCAATAATTACCCAAATGAGAATATTCTCGGGAAAATTCCTATCGGGAATTTTGCCGTTGCCCATCTCTATCTGTAATACAGTTATGGAATGTGTTACCTTGGGAATTTTCCCGGGGAAATACTTAATAATTACCCAAATGGGAATATTCCCGGGAAAATTCCCACTGGGAATTTTCCCGTTGCCCATCTCTATCTGTAATATAATTATGGAATTTGTTACCTTAAACAATTGCCATTATAAAGTTATATAAAGCGAAATTTTCAAAATTTCTGAAAAGTATTAGTTGCAGATACAACTTTGCGTCACCAACAAAAAGTAATATTTTGTGAAATAATTAAGAAAAAATGTATTATTTGCAGATATAACATTATAATCCCAAACAGAATGCAACTTTTTGTAAAATAACTAAAAAATTTTTGGTTACAACTGCAATAAAAATTTAAACTATGAATTTTCTCGACAAAATTTTTATCACAACATTTAAAACTAACTGTTAGAATGAACCTAGCAAAGTTTTAAAGTTCTAAGATGATTTGGAAAAAAGTTATTCGGTTTTAAATTTCTTCAAAATCTTATTTCTTTAATATCTTAAAATTAGTGATTTTGCAGTTGTAACAGTTTTATTCTCAAGGGGCGATATTTTCAATGTCTCTAAAAACACAAATTTAATTCGACCTAGAATGTTTCGAATACGATATATCTGCGAACTTTTTGAGGTACAAACGAAAAGAGAAAAGGTACAAACGTGTGGAAATAGAGCTGTCTTAAATGCCGTCGTCATATTTTCAATGTCTCTAAAAACACAAACTTAATGCGACCTAGAATGTTTCGAATATCATGTATCTCCGAACCCTTTGAGGTACAAACGAAAAAAAAAAAAGGTACAAACGTGTGGAAATGAAGCGCTCTTAAATGCCGTCGTCATATTTTCAATGTCTCTAAAAACACAATCTTAATGCGACCTAGAATGTTTCGAATAGCATGTATCTCCGAACCCTTTGAGGTACAAACGAAAAGAGAAAAGGTACAAACGTGTACAAACGAACCTCTATAAAATGCCGTCTTCATATTTTCAATGTCTCTAAAAACACAAATTTAATTCGACCTAGAATGTTTCGAATACGATGTATCTCCGAACCCTTTGAGGTACAAACGAAAAGAAAAAAGGTACAAACGTGTGGAAATGAAGCTCTCTTAAATGCCGTCGTCATATTTTCAATATCTCAAAAAACACAAGTTTAATTCGACCTAGAATGTTTCGAATAACATGTATCTCCGAACCCTTTGAGGTACAAACGAATAGAAAAAAGGTACAAACGTGTACAAACGTACCTCTATAAAATGCCGTTTTCATTTTTTCAATGTCTCTAAAAATACAAATTTAATTCGACCTAGAATGTTTCGAATAACATGTATCTCCGAACCCTTTGAGGTACAAACGAAAGGAAAAAAGGTACAAACGTGTACAGACGAACCTCTATAAAATGCCGTCTTCATATTTTCAGTGTCTCTAAAAACACAAATTTAATTCGACCTAGAATGTTTCGAATACAAAGTATCTCCGAACCCTTTGAGGTACAAACGAAAAGAAAAAAGGTACAAACGGGTACAAACGAACCCCTGTCGAATGACACTAATAAAATTAAAATGTCTAAAAGTTGGGCGCTGGTCATTTTTTAAATTTTTTCTAGGTGTTTACCCTTCGAGGTACAAACAAAATAAAATGCGGTACAAACGGGTACAAACGAAGTACAAACGAGCTGTATTATTTATTTTTAAATTTTCGAAAGTCGGGCGCCAGGTTCACACCGGTGCTACAACCCCTTCTATCACACCTTCTTGCTGGACCTGGCGGGTGTGCTTAAGGCCGCAGGACTAAAGTGACAACTTGTATAGAAAACGCAATCGATTCGAAATACATTAAATATACCTAGTAGGGGAGACAGGGGCATGTACTAACAGATTTTACTTTTTTACATATTAAACGGAAATAAAACTAGTTAGCGATTTTTTTTGTAAACGTTATCAAGCAGCAACTATCTGTCTATAATTTTTGATAAAAAAAAACTTACATATCCCTTGTACTTTCTATGGAAAAACCCATTTTCTTGAAAAATGTGTTTGTTAATACTTACCCCACTTTTGGGGCAAGTTTTAACAACGTTGGGGTAAGTATTAACATTAGAGTTTTAATATGATTATGATATTTTGTAGATATGTACTTATAGGAAATAAAACAAAGTATCATATTTAACGTGTTTATTATTAGAAAGGAACTAATTTGACATAGAAAATTCTTATTTTAGATTTATCTTTACTTAATTAGTTAATCATTATTTTAATTTTTTTCTGAGGCAATAGTTAATCAGTCCTTATTAAGTAGCCAATTACGTCACTATGACCTTGATAACGAAACAAAAATTGGTAAATTTTCAGTCTTCGATAGACAACCACAATCGTTTAATGTCTTCTATATTAAAAAATATTTACTTATTAAAAAATTAGTCTTCGTCTTATTTAACATTATTATAATTCTTGAAATACCTATATGATAACTCAGATCAAGCAAAACTCTTCTTCTGCTTCACTGCAGAAAAGATATAAAAATTAAAACCATTTAAATTTAACACTCACATATGTACACACACACACACATGCAAACATATTTGGCAATGTCACGAAACAAATTTTGGTAACCTCGAAGCATGAAAATGACGATATTTGGATTTTGAAATCGGGATGAATACAATAACCTCCTTATAGGGAAGTTAAAACATAGTCTTTGTTGCATAAAATTTAAACGAGGTAAATGTTAACATGTTAATACTTACCCCATGCATTTTGTTAATACTTGTCCCGAAGGTAAATTTTTTACAAATTTAAATTTTTAAAAAGAATACGTTAATAATGCGGTAAAATTTAAATAAAATACAATACCAGATGGAATATGCTACCGTTTGAAATAAATTTAGTCTCTTTTAGGTATACAATCATGCTTCAAATCAAAAAACCGTCGACTTAAAAATGTTCTTTTACCTAATAAAATCTACGCCTTACTCACAACTTTGTTTTGCGGCAACCGGCCGAAGACTGATTAGTCACAACGTGTCCGTGGTCATCTACTGATGACAACAACCGGACGTACTTAATTTTTTCGTCAGTAGTTTGGCGGAAAATGGCCTGTTAATACTTAGCCCCGTTAATACTAGCTCCTGTCTCCCCTACCTACATATACAAATAGGACTTTACTGAACATGTCGTGATTATAAATAAGCAAGCGAAACCAAGAGAAAAAGCAATTCCACTAAAGGTCTCTTATGTACGAGTTACATAAATTTAGGTTAGTTAGACTGTCAAGACAATTATCATTTCATCAAATTGATTTTTAGGAAATCTTAGGTAAGTTTAATAATTGAGTAATTAATATCAGTTGCTGTCATAGAAATTAGAAATGAGTAAGTT